>VWZS01001464.1:0-75711 GCA_013397075.1 Rhabdornis inornatus
TCAATTATCACACTAGCATTACATTTGTTTCCAATCACACTATACGGGTTTTAGGTTTGCTTTGGGGCTTTTTAGAAAAAGTCTTTCTCCACAGCCATATAAAGAAATTCTATTGTTTAAGGCAGTAAGGTAGGATGACCTTCCCTCAGTATTCTTAGTTCAGAAGTAAAATTAATAGAAAGATTGGCTGGGATGGTGCAGCTCCCTGAGGAAGCAGTGAGTGCCATGCAACATAGTGAGTGTGGTACACAGGAAGAGCTAAGTGAGGGTCAACGTGCTGCTTTTACCTTGGAACTGTTATAGCCTGAAAAATTAACTTCCTAAATAATTTCTAAGCTTCTCCGTCCACGCAGTCACCATACATTAGCAGACAGTAGTGAAATCCTACATTTTGAACTCCTTGTAGTCTCTGCTCCAGCTGCTTTCATGATTCCTATCCTAATGCAGACAGAGCAATCTGTTGCTGAACTTTGGCAAAAGCAGGCAGACATAAGACAGGCTCCCATTGTTCCTGAATGCATCTACAGAAAAGAGGAAAATAATTTTGGAAGTCTACTGATTTTACAATACATATTAGATTTCCCCTCATATTCCAGCATTTGTTTTCCCATACTAGTGAGGAAAATACACAATGCCTCAGAACTTTAAAAAAACCCAAAAACAAAAAAATAAACAACAAAACCCCTCAAAAGACCTGTCACCATTGCTACTGCTGAATATTTAACATTTTAGCCTAAGATGTACGTACCAGTACTAGTTTTGAATTATCACATTATTATTCCCTGACTGGGTCTTACCAGCATCATGTTAAACAGCAGGAAGACAGCTTTTAACCCACATTTGGAAGTGTTCCCACTACCTGCTGAATGTCAGTTGAAGAAATAAAGTAAAAAAAGTCAGCATTGCTTTCTGACATCCACAATTTCTTGGCAGGGTGCTTGTACTGCATGAACTTTTCTGAGGTCAGAAACTGAATCACAGCAAGGTCCCTTAAGTGTCAGTCTGTACTTCTACAATGCTTAAAAACAGTTTATTGCTACTGTCTTTTAAATCTTTCTCCTCTATTAACCACGTCAAGAAATTATTTTATTTGAGGCAGTAAGCCCAGAAGTCTTACAAACAAGGCCCAGAAAATGTGGTTACTGAGGCTTTTGCTTGGGTTTTGGTGGGGGTGTAAACAGATGACTCGAAAGGAGGTTTGAAAAAGGAAAGGGCCAAATTCATCTATGCATCTCCTCTGGATTCCTAGAAGAACCCTGACTAGGGAATACAAAACAAAACCAGTTTGATCTCCAGCAGCTCCCCAAGAAGTTACACTCTTTTGGGACACTGAACATCTCAATTTTAATTTACTCTGAACCAAATACTTAATCCAACCAGGTGACACTATAGCATGTTCAAGTTGCCTTTAGCAGGGTACATTTTATTTCAGCCTAAATCAGCTTCAAACCTCATGGAAGAACCCCAAGGGCAGTTTAGTCATACTTCAAAGAGTAATTTTAAAAGTCTCTCCAAAGTTCAGATAGGTAGTTTTTGTGCTTGAACCATTATAAGTAACAGAATACAGATTACATAGTGACTAGTTTGTTAATAGTAATTAATGTAATAAAATATTCACTGCGTCTTGCTCAAAGCAGCATTTATTTAAGATAGCATCAAGATAAGCCAATGCATAATGAAGTTTCCATCCTACAAATATGTAAACAAGTTGACAGCAAGTTATTATTACAATATAAAAATTAAAGCTTACATTGCATTTTTAAAAGCTACTACCTTCAGTCCAAATGTATATTCTCTGGTTTGTAGCACTTAAAAATACAAGTTCTTGAAAAATGTTGAAGTATGGCTTTTGCACATACGTTTTTGTAGAAAAAATACTTAAAAATACCAACTTCCCATTAATAAAAGCAACACCAAAAATAAAATACATTTTTGTCATGAACAGCACATTGAATGTGTCCAGCATTTTCTCCACCATTCTCTTTTACCAAGTCATCGTCTATTTAAAAATGCATTATAGTTTGTAAAATATATGCTGGATATTATTTGGTTACTTTCCCATACCAAAGGAATTAGCAGTATTGGCAGTTACACTGTAATCAAAGTCCAGCCTAACGTTATTTGCAGCTGAGGCCACCAACTTAATCCTCATCTTAGACCGGGAATTTTAACAAGTACAGTAGGGTCTTGCTAAGAAAGCTGAGTCAGTTCAGATATATTTTGGAAAGGCTTGAAATCTTGATATTATTTCAACGGAAATACATACTCGCTTTTAAAGCACTTTTAAACTCCAAGTCTTTGTTTAACTACATTAGCAGGCATGTTGGTGGCAGTCAGTCAGTTCTCAGGAAACATTTTGTTCAGAAGATTAGATAATTTAACATTAACTACATTTTACATTCTAAGTCAAAAAAGAATGTTAAACAGTGATTTTTAATATTTTTTTCAAGAAGTTTCCTGGCAAGAGCTAGACAGATGATTTCTGCAGTTGCTAAGGCAGGAAAAGTTTGAAAATTCCCTGTAACCAAAGTTAAAAGACTGTAATGTTTCAAAACCAAATGAAACTAAATTCAACAAGGAGAGAGAACTACGTATCACTGGGATGAAAGCTAACCATGCCATTGTGCCCTGACAAGCATCAATGAACAGTAAGAAGAAAAAAATGAAGATAATCCAGTGAACCAGTTTGAAGATGAATTCAAAGATCAAAATCAGGCTGGCAAGAAAATATTTTTATAGTTGGCTATTAGACTGAAGAAAACAGCTAGGAAAACACTGAAGGTTTGATTATGTAAAACAGTTATCTGAAAGAACAGAAATACATTTATATGCCAACAGTAATGATTATGAGTAATACTGCCAGCTTTCCTAATTCCATGCAAGTTCCAGAAAGAGGAGGATTTACTTAGCCTTTATCACTGCTGAGTTAGAAAGTTACGTCTGCCAGAAGTTACAACCTCAGGTACATAGAGCAGCTTCCTGACAGGAGTGTGGTAGAGCTGAAAATACTTCAGTGATCTCTAACCGTAGAAATGTGTTAAAAACACAACCCCCAAAACAGGATCTACATGAACCTGTAATGGGAATTGTAATTCTGAAAAAATGGCTTACCCTACTCCTTCATGCAGGATTATGATTCGTAGAAAGATGATCTTTTTTATTTTTGCTATGCTTGCTGGTAAAACAAACATGATTAGTTACAGCAAAATGTGTCAGCAAGTGTTCAACTGTACAGTAAGAGTTACAGATTCCATCCCAAGCCCAGGTTAGTCTACTATTCAGAGAGAGGTGAGATGCAAATACAAGAGCTTCGGGTTCCTTCATGTCTTATATACCTTAACACACAGACAAGCCTCAGGGAAACAGATGAAAAGCACGGACATTCCTGGGGCAGAAAGCCCACACTCCTGGGGAGGTTGCTTTTGTGATCACTCTTTGCCCACAGCTCTGTGAAAAGCTGCATAACAAGGTACAGTTTTGGTACGGGGATGGGATTTTGCACTGTACTAATCTGGGAGAGAGCAGCCTTCCTGTCTTCTGGTATCCAACTGTGTTTCTGACTTAAGTATTACAAGCTTTAGCCTTTCAATCACACATGGCATGCTGGGACTTCTTACTAAAGCATTGAGGTTCCTCAGAGATGCTGAAAGTGCTGTTGCATTTGAGCACAGCTTTGCACAGGGCTTGCAGACACTTCCCACAGCCAGAGAGGAACAACACCAACACAGACCAGCTGCATTCGTTCCCACAGAATTCAAACCCTGGCCTAAGTGTACAGGAGACTACTTGTCTATGCTGCAGACAATCAAGTGCCTACCAGCAGTGAATTGCTACTGCTGTAACAGAAAAAGAACTGCAACAGGCCCAAGCCTCAGGAACATATTTAAAATCTCTGCAGTTGACTTGAAGATGACTGTCAATACCTGGGACAAGGTCTAAGGATTGAAGCCCAAGCATAAGACGTATCCATGCCATTTTCTCTTCGAGGGAAGTAACAAGGTCTGTCCCAAAGATACATAATAAAATACTATCTGCAAAAAGTGTGTGGTTTCTCCCTGAATCCACAGTAGAAATATAGTCACACAGAAAACTAAAATCAGCCTAATTCTCAGAAATGCAGAAAATAGTACCAAAGGTGACCTAAAAAAGTCATTTTGACAAGCCACTGCATTGAAAGACGTTTCAAAACTATTCTTTGTGCAGATATGCCATGGGACTCTAGGTTATAAAATGACTGACTAAATCAAATAGGCTTTTAGAAGAAGCTATTTATATGTGAATATTTTAGTAGTAAGTTTAGCAATAAAAGAAAGTACTACACAGACCATTTTAGAATCCACATATGGTACGAAACATGCACTCACACATGTTCTAAAGTACACACACACACACACACATATATATATTTGTTCTTAAAGCAATGTAGAGCAAAACTAAACTAGGGTCTGAATAACCTATCATACATTCCTTTATGGCGGCATGACTTTCACACACAGCTCATGGCCTGATCAGATTCCTGAGGTGTATCACCAGAATTGCTACAAGTTTTACTTACCACAATTTTAACCAGAAACTGACTAAAATCATGTTACATCTCTTTAGGTGAAGACAGACACAAAAAAATAACAAACAAACAAAACAAACCCCACAAACAAAAAAAAAACCCAACCCCCCCAAAACCACACACACAGACAAAACCCACACAGCCCTATAATACATAGAAAGGCACCTGATAATATCGTTAGTAGCAAATACCTAGAGCATTTTAAGTGTACTTAAGGAGTCAAGATAAATTTTTAAAAGATCATGAAATACAAGAATTGCTGGCTTTCAAAATATAACTCTAACCTATCTAGGAAGTCACTAAAATGACATGTGCAGTTGTAAATCATTAAGAGTGTGCAAAACTATACAGTTTTGCATAAAGTGCTATATGTACTCCCAGTTTGCTAAGCTTGGCAATATGATGCAAGATAATGATGTTAAGGATATATCCTACCTACCTCATCTTTCCTTTTTCTTTCCCACCATCATCCACTGTCCTTTAAACTGTACATTTAAAAGTTACACAAAAGCCTTTTCAGGAATTGTAGTTCAGAAAAATATTTCAAGTATTTCTATATTTCAGTGTAAACTTGGGGACATTATGGTTCAATTTTCACAAGCTCTAGATACTTACAGCTTCACCTAATTCAATTGGAATTGCAATTATTTCAATCTGTTCAATACCTCTGGCAAAAGAGTATTTCCTATTACTCATTTAACTCCTATTTAAGGAGTGCTGAAATTCATGCTCTAACTTGTCCAGATTTAAATCTAAACAATAAGCAATTATAGAAAAACAGAGTAACACTTTATCTGATCACTTAGGCTCACAAAACCAAGTCCTATCTGTCTGTATGAATCTGTTCATACAGACTCATTCTAGGAATTGTACACAGATCTTTGACACTTGAATTCAAGTTATTGTAGTACAGCAGTTTCTCTTGCAGGCATTGTGCAGTACACTTAAAAGTATACAACAGGTCTCTTCTTTACTCTGTATTTCAGTGATCCATATCGTATCTGAGTGGAAAAATAAAATCATAACAAAGAGTTGAGTCACACCAAGCAGAAATATGATTTACCTCCCCACTAATCCTATTTAGCAAATGTCTTTCAATGTGCTTTGGACGCCCCAGTTTCACTACGAGAATCTACCTATGACTGACTAAGATAAAATTTCAACAGAACTGGGCAAGAAGAGTAAGTATCAACTGTTTTCCTGGAATGACCCAAAAACGTTTTTGAGACTCCACAGAGATTTATCCCAAAGTATCTTTAAGTTTTGTGATGCATGCACGTGTAAAGTGCATTGAATGCAAACTAGGATCTTCTCTTTGTAGATCACAGAGAGTCAGGCCATGTGTCTATGGGAACTAAAAAATTCTGAATATTCTTTATCTATTAAACTGCAGATGTTTAAGAGTGCACAACATGCAGTGATAGTATTGCTATCCATACCCCTTCCAAGGTGAGCAGTTCCTGAAATTTGGCTTGGAGGTGCCAGAATTAGCATTATGAGCACAGAGTCTGTTTCATCTCCTCTCCCTCGCTCCTTGCTTAGTTCATTTAATTAATGTACTCCCCCTAAACACTCCAAACTAAGAAACCCCCAAACTTAGTATGTGTGTTATCACATACTTCCTTCCCCATTTAGCATCTAGAATCCAGTTATTGTTGACAACTGCTCCAAGATTAAAAATAAATTTCTGCACTATGAAAAATGCCAATATACACTGAAAAACCAAACTCAATTAACCAGGATGATACTTGCCTCTTTACGGCCTTTAATAGTTTTCACAGATTTCATACTCTGAGTTCTTCGAAGGCCTCTCTGAGCAAACACTTCATCCTCTGAATGTGTCCCCTCCATCTCTTCATCTGTTTTGTCATCTCCAGGATTTTTTTCCAGTGGAGTTTTGTAACCTTTAAAAAAAAAAAAATGATTAAAAAAAGTAGCTGTAACTTTTTGACTTCTAAGAAAGTCATGATTTTCATCTTTAACACAAATGCTTTATCCTTTTAAATGATGTGCTCATTTCAAAACAGAAACATCTACTCTGCCACAAGTTTGGTACTTCTAATCCTGCCACTTGGTTCCACAGGTACGTAATGCAGTAATTCTTCAGTTGCCAAAACGGAAACCACACATCTCCTGACATCTTCTGCTTTACACTGAACTGCAAAAAGCTTAGTGGTCGTCTTAAGAAGTACTTACGATTTTTTTTACACAATCCACATGAGAGGGAGGTTACACTTATATAAACCTTTAAAAGGTCTCTTCCAATACAAACCATTCCATGACTCTCATACATAGGTTCTTTCTTCATACTCTCAGCCTCCTGCATTTTTAATACCAAAGCTCCTTTCAGATTGGTAACACACCGAAGTACTGTTAAGGGTTGTTAACATCCTGCAAAACCAGGACCAAGTTTATTACCTAAGACTCTCACTAGAGGGCACAAACTACTTAAAAGCACACCCCAAAAAGCTCCAACAGCCCGGAACCTCCCAAATCCAGTCTGGATCCTTCCTCTGCCAAACTCCTCTTTTATCCCAGAATATACAGCCTGTAACACTCAGGAACACCTTTTAGGCTCCAAACCAAACTTTATTAATGACCTGTGTACATTTCACCTTAAGCCAGTATTTTATTTAGGCTTAGCTAATTTTTTTCCTCAAAATTAGAATCACATCATCTATTCCCCAGCTACTTGAGGCAGACATTCTGTCGTTGTCTTCTGCCATTTTAAAGGCAATACATCTCTGCTTCCAGTACAGTTTCAATTTATCTTTTTCAATATAAAATATTTGAATCACATCTGTTTTTCTGTTTCGGACTAGCAGTGTTTGCAGTGACACCAATGCTTCCTTATCTCTGTTTGCAACGCCCAATGCGTCAGCATCTCATCTGCCTTTTTTCACAGCAAGCACACTGCCAGCTCAGCATCATCCTATGATCCATGTCCTACAAGCATCCTAGGCCCTTTCAACCAATTTGCACAGAACTCCCAGCTCAGACCACAGAAAAAAGATCCTGCTAAGCACAACCGAATATTGCTACACAGTATTCCTAAATCTATGTATACTTTTTAAAGTATCTTTTTAAAGTTCCTAATGCTGAAGAAAATTCAAAGAAAACATGAGAGGTGTATGCTAGATATGAGATCAGGAGCAGAAACAATTAAGTTGCAGTGACATCATCTCTAGTGCAGCTCTTCATGAATTCTTGTCTTTCTCTCCAGCCAGAAGTTCCAGTTCACACTGCCCTACACAGGATACCTTCTGGAAACAATGTGCAATTCAGCTTAGGTCCCTTCAGCTGGCCATCTATTCCATAGAAACATCATGGGCGACCACTTTATCTGGAATTCATGGAATTCCTTGGACTCCACAAACCTAGCCTTCCCCAAAACGGAGGAATGAGAAGGAATGGCAGGCTTAGGTGAAAAGAAATAGCCCAGATCTACTTCCTTTGTGGGAGATATCAGCTCCTTTACTTCATAGCCTTGCCATTTAAAAAGCTGTAGCTACCAGACTTCCAGCAAAACCTTCCTTCAAGCATCACATGCTCAAGAGCAAAAGGATGATGACAATAACAGTACGTGTAACATAATAATGAAATAATAGTATCTCTGAACAAAACCATATATTGTTCACCACACACCATCTTCTGAGTGCTGTTGGGCATCAGTCCATTATGACAACTTGATGTATTTACTATTCATATCACCCTATAAAATTTTATATTTTGATCTATTACTACAAACCTGGTGAATTAATTTAAATTAATTTTCTATTCTATTTACTGAGCTTCCATATGTTTTCATGTTTAACTTCTTGTACATTTGTCACAGAAACACCACTTAAGCACATAAAGTTTGACTTCCAATTAAGTTTTACTTTGGTAATAAATTCTTGTTGCCAATTGGCAAGGACAGGAGTAATGAATTCAGTATGATTACACTGAGATTGGATGTGAGAAGAAAGTAATTCAGGAAGGATTTCTTAACTGTCATAATTTACTTTGCTTGAGTATACACTCTAAGTGAACTGGAATTCTTTGAGGCCTTTCCCATTTAGAAACAGGGTAAATGTATTTCTGCTCTTCCACTTTTGCTTTGGGTGAATTGTTCTCTTAGGCAGGAGAAAAAAAAAAAAAGATACATACCTGAAGATTCACTTGCAGAAGCTCTGGTTTTCTTTTTAGCTTCTGGCAATGTCTGATAAGGTCCCTGTCCAACAGGCTCATCTCCTTGAATAGTAGTCAAATCATGCATACTGAAACTTCTCAGTTTCTCAGTTATTGCACCTTGGCTCTGAAATACAACAACAGTATATCTGGAAACCAGGAAGAGGTTTAACTTTGCTGCTTAGCTTGGGTTAAGATGTTTAAGCCCAGGTTTCCTTGCTGCACAACAAAACACATTGAACATATGCATGCAGTTGATTTAGGTATTGTTTTTACCCATGCTTAACTGTATATTGCTCCAAGATAACAAAGTTACACAAGCTAGCAGCTTAATTACAAATGCTGCATTTCACTCCTTTAATCTGAGCAAATAAAGACTTCTTGGGTGAGGGCAAGTGCTTAAAGGAAACACACATCAGAAATGTTCACTTCAAACATGGCAGTTAAAGGTAGCATGACAGTAACACTTCCACTTTAAAAAGTACAGTTGAAGATAGTTTTCTGTCATTTTATATTTTATCCTCCACAAATTTGAAAAAGGTTAAGCAGAAAAGCGTTAAAAATACACTCTGTAACATTAACTCAAATAACTGAGAAACTGACAGCACTGCAAAAGCAGCTCCAGTAGACAGAAACTTAAGACCACAAACCAAAGAGGTCCTGCATGGACTCCAGCCTAGCAGGTTCTCTTACTAATATAACTTTACTGACACAATACCAACCCAAAATCTAATGCTACACAGGAGAATAGTTAATCACATATGAAAATTACGTATTACTTCTCCAACTGTCTTCACTTCTTTTCTATATGGAACATATGAAAATTTCCCTGTTGGAAAGCTCTTTCATCTCACATCAGATGATGTTATTATTACAGCATTAAAGATTAATTTATTGCATAAGCAACTAAAAGAGTAAGACCATGAGAACAAGTACTGAAAGTCATGTTAAAATAACATTTAATTCTTCCCTCTCTGGCATTAGGCAAAAAATAACCATTTCAAGGAAAGGTTGACAGGCCTGTGCATGAATTCCGCTTCAAGCAACTGTTAAAGACTTTGTTTAATTCTTACAAATGAAGCTTTTAAATACAATTCTGCATTTGATCCGTATGTTAGCAAGCAGGAGCAGATACTTTGGTACAATTCCATACACCTTTCTCTGCAACAGCACCAGCAGAAGGCAATTCTGGTGCTGCTGGCCACAGCCATTTGTTCCCACTCTCATGACCACAACTGTTTGCAACTGGTAGACCAGCACATTGAATTATTCCATGTTAAAAATAGCCTTGTAAAGTGAAGAGACAGTTGAATTAAAGCTCCTTAAGTTTGCGTGGATACCAAAGGGCAGGGGGAAAAAGTGGCTGAAACCTAATATTAATTTTCTAATGACTAGTTATTAGTACAGCATATAAAATTAAGACAGTGGACAGTGTGCTACTCAAACATGACAAACCTATTATAATTCTTACCCCACCATTCATATATTGTCACCAAACAATAACAAAGAAAGGGTTTCTTGTGAGAGAAGTAGAAGCCTTAACTTTTCTATCTCTTCCTACATACTTGTAGGATGACTCAGTTCTCAAATCTTAAGTACAGCTTGCCTTTGAGTCAAAATGCACTATGAACACTGTACAGTGTCTGTATTAAAGACTGTAGAAATCCTGAAGTCAAATTTATTCCCCAAAATGGCTTATTTAAAGCAGGTCTCCTAAGGTTTCTCCTAAGGCAGGAAAAATCCTACCCTTCCACTACCCTGCTTCTTGCACTGAAAAGCATTTCAAATAAACTACATCAGGAACCAGCTATGCCTGAGAACTTTATCAGCTGCTAGGACATGGAGAAGAGAACAGGAGAAAGAACCATTTCTCCTGACAAGTAACAGCCTACAGTATATATATAACATAAAAGACTGTTCATCAGTCTGTGTCCGATGCTTAAAGAGGTTGAACAGGACTCAAGTCTCAGTCACTGAACACTGATGAATACACAAAATGGACCTAGTTGTTCTCAGCAGAACCCATACAAATTCAGCACAATTCCAGCCACCAAGCGTGAACAGAGTCTACCTGAAATAGTGACAGAAGCTGGCTTTGGCCAGCAGCAGAAGTATAGAAAAAACACTTGTTTAATGGTTGCCAAGCAAGTTCATTCATCATGTGATATACTACAAAAAGACATTTGGAAATTGCATAGAATAATGCAATTACGACTATAACAACTAACATACTAAGAATTCACATTACAAGCCTGTACTTCTTATTCCACTGTAGATAGAGGACTAGATCCAAGCTGGGAACATTCAGCCCTTTTTTCCAGTGCAGCTTTTGGATATAGAATTTTGTTTTTCAAAGGGGAAAAAAAGTCAAGTACGTGCCATAAAATAACATTGTGCCCCTAACCAAACTGCACGGTTGAGCTGGAGCTCCTGCAGAGCACTGTCTCATACAGGGAGGATGTAAGGTATTTATACAATGGGTCCTTCATTCCAGAACTACTTGCCAAGATGGAAAGTTTTACTTGAGTTACGCAGAGAAAACATTGAGAAGTTTGAAAGGATATATACACAAATAAAGATGCAGGACACATGTCCGAGAGTCACAGTAGGAATGGGAGCTGCACAACCACTGCTGTGCTGGACAGTCCTCATCACACATTATACTAATCCTATGCAGGTACACCCTACAGTGCCCCCAGCCTCTATCCCACTCCTGGGAACATCTAGTCTAGCCAAATCAAGAATGATTTCTACTTTAACTCCACTGCATAGACTGAAGGACAAATTTCAAAGTGTTCTGTGGGATTATGCATATCACTGTGCTCACACTGCATTTAGGACTTCAGAGATTCTTCCACTACCATGCCCAAAAGCAGCCGTTAATTGCTTTCTGCTGAAACACACAATTCTGTGAAGATCTGGATTACTATCAGCTCAGGATGAAAGTCTGGTTGAGAAATATTAAATTCCTTCCTACTGTAGGAAATGTGAGAGCAACATCCACATTTAGAATAATAATGCTTTAACAGCTCTGATATTTTGTTTGAAAGGTCAAAGAGTTACAGCTTGAAAGCAGCATGTTTGCCCTAAAAATTGAAAGCAAAGCAATTCAATTGTAGGTGGAGCTGAAGAGGATCTCCCGCTTCCACTCCGATGCTGTGGATGTGGCAGCAGCCATCACCTCTCCCCAGACAGACACACCCCAAGATGCTGCTCAGAAGATGGCAGAGCAGTTACCACTGCTATTGCTACAGCTACCGCTGTAATGGTGGCCCATTACATCAACAGTTCCTGTCAGTAAGGAAGGAACGCATGAGGCTGCACTCAGCCCAGAGGCTGGTAACTAAATTACAGCACAAAAGATTGAGATACACACATTTACAATTACAATGCCAGCGGGGAAAATTAATCACACAACTTCACTAAAATTTCTATGTAGGCAAACATTGAAGAGAGATGAACTGATGAACTGTGATGTCTGTGTGCTGTCTTAAACAAAATGCAAGTCTTAAAGAATGGTTTTTCTTCAATATTCAATGCATTTCCTAAAACATACTAAATGTTTTTCGGAGTCCACATTCATTAGCAGTGACCAATGTGAAACACCAATTAAAGTCGTAATATGTTTCTAAATAAATTTTTAAAAATAAATATAGCCTATTTAAGGGTCTCCTTTCAAGACTACTCAGCTTCTAGTAAGCTATCAGTAAACTTAGTCTTACTAATAATAATAGTATGCAGTCTCATCAGCTGACCCTCAAATATGAAATGCCATTTTCTATTCTGTTATTGAGCATGTACTTTTATAGTCTGTATGCTTAACCCAGGGAACTTGCTGTAAACAAACACCACATTGTCTGCCTCAGGGACTCTATTGTTTAAATTGGACTTGCACCCCTCCAGTGGCCAGCATCACTGACTGAAGCTGCCTGCTTTCCTTGGACAAGTTCTTAATGCATTCTGCAGCATGCAGCGCCCACATTCTCAGCTGTTCTCTCCCTGATCTGATCCAAGCTGATGGGCAACGACTTTTGTTCCCTCTCAACCTGGAGAGGGACTGCTGTCCCATGAATGACCTCTGCAGCATGCCAGACAGTCCCAGCAGGAAGGAGGATGAAAGCAGTATTGCTCCCCACAGTGATACCGGCTGTCTGCCACAGCTGGCTGCAGGATATCTCCTTCCTCTGCCATGCCCTGAGTGGGGATAAGGGAAAATGTGAGCAAGGCCAGGAGAATAATACTCAGCAAAAAGGCAGCAGATTCAGGACTAGAAGGCATTCAGAAAACACAGCCCTCAAAATATATTATAACCATCAACACCACTTTACAAATTAACACTATTTGGTTGTGACCTCATAAAGATGGATAGAGTATTTCACAGCTTAATTAGCAATCCCCCTGCTCATAGTGATAAAGACACCAGTTTTCACTAGTAGGTCAAGAAATCTGAATGTATGGGTTGTCAGAAATTGAAACATAGAGATAACCATCATCTTGGAAGACCTGAAAAGCAAATGCATCAAAGTATGAGATGTATCATTGGAACTTAAGTGTTGTGTATATAATTTCCCCAAATCCATAAACTACTGAGCTATTGAGGCACCTTGTTTCTGATTCTTTTACTAATAAAAATTTCCTTCAGTATATAAAAATTCAGCGCAGACTATCTTTCATCTCTAAACCTCCTGAAATCACGATTTTACAAGGATTTGTTTTCTGACATGCTAATTTAACAAAATTAATTTTGCTAATGTATGCTACTTAGCAGGTTTTGAAACTACTTTTTATATGAACAGTGGCTAACTAGTACCAGCTAAAAAATTCAGTATGAGAATGTAAGCTATAAGCCACTACTCCTGTCAAATACATTTAAATTAAACTATAGGGGAGCAGGTTTAAATCTATGTCAAATTTCAGTAGACTGACCTGGCTGGCTGCTCTAACCTCCCTAACAGAGCCAACAAGCCTTTTAATAGTAATCCCCTATTCCTTTGACAATCCTTGAAGAAAATCACTCTCTCCCACATTTGATGTTCAAAATATTTTAGCAAGTTTCCAAGCCATTTTTAACACCCTCCTGAAGTCAGCATAAGCAGTTTTCTTGGACACTTTAGTGTCTTTTGACATAGGTTTAATCTTGCACATGTTTAATCTCTCCTCCTCTCCTAATTCGAGATATGCTATGTCAGAATAAGCATATGTGCTCTAGTAAAAAAAAGAAAGTGTGGTAGTTTGACCTGGGGAGGAAAAAACTCAAAGAGAAGTTTTCGCTATGAGTACTCCCCTGGGAGTGGATAATGACCAACTGGAGGCTGGTTTGGTTATTGACAGTGTGAAGAACCAATTGAAGAAAGTTAGTTCGCTCCGTGAACACACATTTTGAAGGAGGTAATCCGGAACTGAGCCCTCTTGGCTTTTCTGGCAGCAGTGCCGGTAACAGGGCCCTGGCCTGTCTCCACTGCAGGCCTGTGGGCCTGGCAGGGGGCCGGGCTGGGCCCCCTGTCTGGGGAGCTGGCATGTCCTGGCAGAGAGAGAGAGAGAGCGAGAGCGAGGGGGTGGCCATGGACAGTGACCAGAGAGACTCAAACTAATATAAAAATCCCAGCTGCTTTCCCCCCCCTTCCCCAGCATAGCTGGTTCCTGAGATCCTGGCAAAGCTCCAGCACTGTAGCCTTGGTTTTTTTTCTTTTCCCTGTGAAAAAAAATCTTAACTCTTTCAATGCTCAGATGAGACTTGCAGACTNAAAATGAAACCACAAGAAGACTGTCTTCTACCTTCTTGTGGAAAAAATCCCTATAGCCTAACAAGAGGAAGCTTCTCACTCCAAAGCGAGCAGAAGAGGGGACTGTTTGAGTTGGGAATTAATTGAAGTAGTTTCTTGTATGTTTGTTTTGTTGTTATGAAGGTTGGGAAAGGGAAGGAAAGAGTGGTCTGACAATCTTATTCTGAATGTTTTTTTTCCCCTTTGTGTAGTTAATAAATTTCTTTTTATACCCTCCTAAGTTTTAGGCCTGCCTTGCTTCTACTCCTGGTTCTGTCTCACAACAGAAAATGAGTATATTTTAATTAGCAAATCGAAACCATGACATTATTTGGTGCATTGGCCGGGAAAAACAAACTTAAACCAATACAGGAAGGTAAAAAGAACAGTGATCTAAGTGTGTCCTCTTTCCTATCAAGATTGATCCCACCACTACAACTCCATTCCTGGAATCCTATGGCATGCTCCACCAGCTCATGGTGAAGGGATAATCTTTTCACCTGCTGGAGGCAGCAGTCAACTCTTGAAAAACAGGGAACAAACCCAAGAACACATGCATTGTGTCCATTTGCTTGCATGGAACAGGCACACTCAGCATTTTGGAATGACAAACTCAAGAGGTTTAACATGCCAAAATAATGATTTTTTTTCAGTGAGTTTCCTCTTTCATACTGCTTAAAAATCATGTCTATTTTAGGTCTTTGGTATTGTGGTGGTTGTTTTTCCCAAGCATCTGATCTGCACTGAACTAATTCTGCACAAATGTTCACAAGCATTTTTAATGAGTTTTAACAAATAGAGCAGGCATCTTGCCAGTCACAGCTGAATAGCAAGGAAATCTAAACACAGACATTTCAAAAAAAGTTATTCATTATTTCAGAAGAAAGTGGGAGGAGATATTGGTGTTATTTATTTTACAGTATTTCTGTTACACCCTAAAAATGAACAAGGAAATATCTAACCATAGCCAAACATGAGAAACACACACAAAGCATAAGTATCCTTACAGATGCTTATTGTAATAAATTTGTAATGCAAAGAATTTGCATTTTAGCAATTAAACTTTTTTACCCAGTAGAGCACTTGGGGTGTTAGGTTTGTTTAAAAAAACCTATTTTCACTCTGGATACTTTCATTCCTTTGGAGGTGCACTCTATCACATCTAAATTATTTCAAATTTAATCACTTTCTCAGTATTTTAGGCTCATTATGACCATATTTAAAAACAAAAAGTTATAATGCAACCCTCACATGTATCTTTAAAAAGAGAGGAGATGAATAAACAAGATATACATGACTACTTTTCCAAAGCTTTTTGAGGTAGCATGTGAAAATGTAGTTTTTAGGAATGTCTTTTATTTGTAACGCAGGAAGTTCACGTAGAAGCCCAGACATTTAAGCTAAATATCAGTTGTACCTACTCGACTTTGACAGCCAGGGATCTCTACACTGTTTTCTGTTATCTACTGACAGTGTTGAGGTTTTCAGTGCTGCTACTATGAGCACAATGCTTCCATTTATTCCCAGGAAGAAATTAATTCTGATTGCCTTAAATCAAAACACACCAACAATATAGAGAAAAAGGTTTATGTCCAAGCGATCACAGGTTTAAATTCCTGTTAGATAGGATACACATTGTCTGAAGTATATTCCTTTCAGTGGTGCACAAATTGATTAGAATCTTACATATAAGCTTGTATTTTGTCTTCCTACACCCAGAGTTCTCTGAAATACTGAAGGTGATGAGTTTTTGTAGGAAGGTAATCTGGGAAAAACAGATTACTTCATAATTTAATGGAAAACACACGACAAAGCAAGTGTATGAGAAACACCAATTGGCAGGTTTATGCTTAGTATACTAATTTAAAAATTCACTCAACAAGCTGTAAACAGGTTAATTGTGTCAAGATCATTTTTATCCATGGCAGTAGTCTTTCATGCCTTAATTAATATGTGGCATTACCGTAGGTTGATTGGAGAAAAACAGCAGAGAAGCCAGAAATCCTTTAAAAACTTTGTTTATCAACACAAAAACACAACAGAGACAGAAAAGAAACAATCGTCATCTTTAATAAAGCCTGCACAGAAAACTGAATGGTACCTTTTGAATTAGAGTAAACTGATCTTATCATCCAAGAAACAACTAGAAGCCATCTTAAACAAACAAACCAACAAACATAGCATGAGAAGGAGCGGGCTGCAAGCCTTTAATTGTGTCCCAGGCTGTCAATTCACTTGCAGAATTTATCTTTTTATATAAGAGTGGTAAATCCTCAGTACTATTACACTGTTCTTTATCAAGCCTCAAAAGCAATTAATGCAAGCAGAAACTTACCTTTACAGCTGCTGTCACTGCAGCAGTTGCTGCCAAATTTAACCCTTGCCTTCCAAAATTCACCATGGTCTCATAGCCTCTTTCTTTGGCTTGGACGATGTACTCATCAATCTCCTAAAAGAAAAACATATTTAAATTTTAGAAGGCTGTTCATAAGAGAGCAAAGTTACCTCACAGTATTATTTTTCCACCAGTAAAGGAAGATAGAAGAAATATTTAAGAAGATATTT
This sequence comes from Rhabdornis inornatus, assembly GCA_013397075.1. Lineage (NCBI taxonomy): Eukaryota > Metazoa > Chordata > Aves > Passeriformes > Rhabdornithidae > Rhabdornis > Rhabdornis inornatus. The sequence continues at coordinate 17,062 of VWZS01001464.1, forward strand.
AATGGGATATCTCTTTGTACACAAAAGTTTCGTTCATTATCACTATCTCATTTAAAAAAGGATTATATGCGGTCAAACAAGAAGATAAAGTAGATCACTTTTGTACAGCTCAGAAACATCGCAACAAGTTCCTTACAGAGAGGAAGCTTAACTTGTTGGACAGGAGTTTTTCAAGAAATACCATGCATTTCAAGAAATAACATCATCTAACATTAAGAACTCAGCGAGCTCCCTAGAAAGATAGAGCTAACATACAAAGAACTTCCGAAGCCACAGCTTTGAAATAGTTAAGTGCCAAGGACAATACAGTCATAACATTTATCTCCAGCTCTGGTAAATGCCTGGAGTTGAAGATAAAAGTCTGCAAGGTATTTCCCAACAGCTTGCAGACTACAGGAAGTATCCCTTTAGCTTTACAAAGTTGCAAATTGTTTATAGCACAACCTTCAGAAGTCAAGATGAGCTTACTTCTCCTATTAGTGGCAATCTCATCAGCTACCTGCTTCCCCAAATGAAGGCCAAGCCAAGCACTGACTTTTGGGAATGCTATTTTCTGTAGTGTGAGGTTTCTCAGTGCTTGTCTTCACACCTTTGCTAATTGCTCTTTCCATACATCCAAACAGGATGCTAAAAAAGAGATAAGCAGAGCTGTGTCCCTGTTATACTTTGACTAAAGCTAACCATCTTCTAGCTATTTTTATGTTTGGGCATTTCCTGTTGCAGACTGGTGTACCCTTAAAACTCAGTCACAAATCGCTCCTCTTATCTTGTCAGTTTGCAAACCAAAAAAGGTCAATGTCAATCATCCTGAAAAGTGTTATTACTAATTTATGCTAGAAAAAATAGTTAACATTAACAGCTTTTAGTACAGCTGTGTTCATACTTCTGCGCAGAGAGTACTGTACATGTGCTTGCAGTAGAAAGTCAAGCTGCATCACTTACTCTCAACTGGGCTCCTCATAAGTACATCAAGTAGAGCACAGAACATCAAGCTGTCATGTCAATAGGAAGCAGGACCTTGTCTGCTCAGGCAAGTTAAACAGAAGCACAGATATGGACAGTCATGTGCACCTGCCACTGCTAGTCCAAATTCATCCTGCCTGGCAAGACAGTAACAAGCTGTTCTGCTTTTATAGTGTATCTAGCAACAGCTTTTATTTCAGCATATGGTGTTTCCATATTAGGCATTGAAAATCGGAGAAGTCATTTCTTACCCTTTCTTTAGAAGAAAGCAGTGGGTGGAGGAATTTTCTGTAGATTAAACTTGCCCCTCTAGTGTATGGGGAAAGGAGCCAGATAACAAAAGCTATCTTCAGTTCATAGTACAGTGGAAACCTACAAACAAATTAAAGGTTGCACAAAATTAACAACTGCAGTAAGAAAATGCACAGTATTTAACCATTATGATGAGATCTTTTAAAAAACCACAATTATATTAGCATATAGGATTATTCAAATACGAGAAGCTACATTAGACAAAAATTAAAAGAGTTACGGATTTACGGACTACTGTCATTCAAGAAATGAAAAGAGTTAATATATTTGCTTTTCATTATACATTCCTGCACAGAGAAATTCTAGGCCATCCTTTTAAGAGTTCCATTATCCTATTCAGTTTCTACAGTAAAGCTGGAAATGTCATAGTCCCTACTTCAAGTGACAGTGTACAGCAAACTTGAAAACAGATGCTGTTCATCTATGCACCAAGATATCTTCCTGTAAAAAGGGCTATTCAACAAGCACAACTTCTTTATACAAAATAAATCAGTACAAATCAAAAAACATCAGAAACAAATACAGTTTGCTCAAGCGTTAATAAAAAGCAGGGTCTTACCAAGAGACTGTTAGGTCAGTTATCGTTTCAGTAACTGTATAAAGAGCAAACACAATCCAGTACATCATCCAGCGAACCTGAAAATTAAAATACCACCTTCAGCAAGAGCTTTGATTTCACCTCTACACATAATACACAATACACTGTGCAGTTTGTTCAGAGTTGTCAAAGCAAGATATTCAACAGTATCTCAGTCTCCATAAACCAGGATTCAGGTGAAACGATCAGGTGAAGATCCTGAAAGATTTCTGTTCATAAACAGAACCGGCAGCAGCTGCAACAAGCTCAGTGAAATGGCTATGTCACCAGGGTCACAACCTCATCTAGGCTGGTTTCACAGATTTGATTCTTTAGTGATATGAAAAAAAACAACAACAGTGCAGAACAGGTAGATTATCCTAAGTATGAAGAGCAATTCCCACCACAATGCTAAAGGATATTTAATTCTCTTCCGCACTCAACCATATGTTCATACCATGCACACGAAAGTCAGCATTAGTGAAGCAGCCCTTGTTTTCATTACACTGTATGTGATATTCAGCTTTACATTGCCATTAAGTTCCACGTGTGTGATTACTGGTATGGTATTAACACTGAGGCAAGGCAACATAAAAAGCATCTTCATGGAGATTTTAATTCTATTTATATGCCAACAGCTACAAAATTCTTGTTAATGAAAAAGCTCACATTAATGCTTTAGGGGTTTACAGGTATAAACCTTTTTTTGTTTAAGGTTTACACTATGTATCACTGCTTTCAAATCAATGTTCTTAAAATAGTGTAACAAGTGTAACAATTGTTACAAACATTTTGTAACAACAATTTTTCTCAAGTATTTATTCAAATTTGGTGGCCTAAGATGATTACATCTTTGAGAATAAATACTACAGAAATAGTTCCCATGCATTTCTAAGCTATCAGATGTCAAATGCAATGTATTTCCAAAATGGGCCATGCAAACTACCACTGGTTATTTGTACAAACTGAATATTCACGTTCTTTAAATTCCTAGAAAAAAACCTCTGCAACACAAAACCATTTAAAAACAAACAAAACCCCAAAAAAACCAAAGCAGCAAAGAACCCAAAAAACACGAAAAACAAAACCACCACAACTGTTAGAGACTAGTTTGAGCCCTAAATTCATAGTACTCTCATTCAAAGGGAGGATATAAATATATTCCTTCCTGTGAAGGTGCATATATATACACATACATACATATATGCACACGCCTTCCCACAGAAGATGTGGCTCAGATTTAATCTTCACTTTTAAAATAATCTGTTTTGAAGTGGACTCAAATAACGACTCAAAACCTAATGATACACTGGTGCCTATTTAATGGATGTGCATTAAAGTTTAAAACCACTTGCTCTGTCAGAACCTGAGACCCATTTATCTTAAATGCTTTTCTATGTTTCCGTTTGAAAAGAAACTCAGTCATGTGATAACACTCTTCACTTCCATCTCTCAGAGGATTTAGATATTTTAGGCTTGAATAAATGAAGACAAATGTACACAACAGCTGAAGTCACTGCTGACAGGCCATGTGATATTTAGATATTTATTTTAGATATTAGTTCTCTTCCATGAACCAGAGTCAACACCTGAATGAAAACAGAATTAAATCCAACCTTGCCCCATCAACTTAAGCATAATATAATGCAATTTTTAAGATGCCACGCAAGACTGTATTTTTCCCCAATATAATTTATCCAGGCTGTTCTTTCTTTAATCAACATCTATTTATCCAATTAAAGACAGGTGGCAGTGGAATTTCTCCTGGGCTGCTAGGAACAGTAAAAATGCTCTGCAGAAGGGCACATGAAATCTGCCAGAAGTCCTGCTGAGGACCAGGCAAAGATCGTATAAAACACAAATCATGTTCTAGTACAACTAATGCAGTAGGCATCACAAAAATCCTTGACAAATGAAGCTAAGTGACTTACGGGGGTTTTCATACCAGGAAAATAAGAAATAAGGATACGAAAAATTGAAGGCCAGATTTTGCTCTACCCAGAACACTGTCATCTACTTTAAGTAACAGAAGCTTTGAATGAGTTTTTTACTTTTCGTGTTAAAAGAGCGATTAGAGATTTGTTTTGTTGAGGGTATTTTTTCCTAGCATCCAAGTATTAAGCTCATCTTTGTTGGCCCTGGCTGAATTTTGAAGGTCAGGATTTTGAAACCAGGATTTGAAAGGCTAGTATGTTCAGACTTACAAACTACATTTCAGATGCTTATTTCAAGCACTTTGGTGTAATACAGTGAAAAAACTGTCTCAAATATCATAGTCAACGCCATTAAACCAGGGTAATTACAAAAATCAAATAAATCTCTTCAAAGGCATAGATTCTAACTTTTAGCATTGAAATCCATAAGTCTTTTAAATTACCATAACCAGCACAACACTTTTTTCCCCCAGAAATAATCTTTGACCAATTTGCTGCATCACAACATACACAACAAATCAAGATGTATATCATTTTGCTTGGTTGGTTGGTTTGTAGTGGCAGAAGCAGTGGCTGAGTAAAATATTTTGCAGTTACAAAGCTCTTATCAATTCAGCAAAAAACACAGATGGCTCCTGACCCAGACAGAATCCGGGAAAGGAAGTTGTGCTTGGGCCATAATGTGAGTGGTAGCAGACCTGTGCCATTTGGAAAGCTGCATTTAAATCTAAACCCTTTATTGTAAAAGAAAATTACCCAGCTGGGAAAATAGCAGCCATGGATCATCCCTAAGACCTATCTGGCAGTCAACCCAACCAGCATAATTCCAGTGATAATTCACTGATTAATCATTGCCATGCCCTGCTAATGAAAAAGCCACTGTGATGGGTCTTATTCATCTTGGCCCCATGAGTATTTTGTATGTGGCTGCAAGTTCTGGGCCTGTTCAAAGACCACAGGTTCACACTAAAAGAGTTGAAAAAATAGAATTCCAGGCCCTACTAGCACAGGGGTCCTGTGTAAGGATACCCAAGAAAGACAGTTAGGTCATAGCTAACTGGACAACTGAGGTGAGAAAAATGTCTCAGCATTCTAAAGTATTACTTCTCTTTTTCTAGAAAACATAGTGCAAGAGGCAATGGTAACCTCTTAAATTGAAGTGATTTCCTTTACTTTAGTTGGAAACTGCTCTGCCCTACTTAACCTGAGGATCTGTTTTGAAGGAGCAGGGAGGAAAAGCAGATTATAAATTCCTTGCATTATAGACTTTCCTGACAGAGTAATACGAGCATGAGACAGAAAATTCTCCTCTTAAGTTTGATAATTTTTTTCTCCCATGAGTTTAGCTCTGGCAGGCACCAGCTCTATTCCTCAAATAAGCTCTAATCAGCTTGTACACAGAAATCAGAAGAAATACAAATATTATGTCCTTTGAGGCCTTGACAGGCCTCATTAAGACATTCAAGGGGAGGAACAACAGCTACCACATTCTACAGCTACAACCAAGTAAAAAGCGGAGACATCACACATCAGTCAACAGCCTTAGGTCACAGCTATGGCTGCCGAGTTAAGAGTAACTGATGGCCCTGACCCTACCCTGAGTCACGAAGCCAAGTTAAGGACAAGATTCAGGACAGGTTAGTTGCTGAAATCAAGTCAGGCTATCTCTTAAAAAAAGGAAGTAGCTCAGTGACTAAAGCTCCTTGTGACTGCAACTGGTTAAAATTCTTGTGATTATCACCACTGCTCACACTGACAAATAAATAATTAAATAGCTTAATTAAAAACTGAAGTAACTATAATTGTGCTTTTCTTCTTCTGTTCTGACATCTTCTCTTCTGTCTGGTCTCTTTCTTTTCCCCACACCACCTCAACCAAATCTTTTCCTCCCATGGTTATATTTTTTCTCCTCTTTGAGGAACAATAGATTGACAAGAACTACCCTTTTCTTAGGTAGATTTTGAGTCCCCTATTGAGTTCCATGCAATGCTATTAAGCTGCTGCTGCTCTTCTAGTGGTCACTGTGAATCAGTTTGTCAATACTTATACTTGAGGTGTTGGCAGAATTAGGAAACTTTCATTCTATCCCCTGCCTAAAAGTGCATTATTTCTTGTACTTTGCTGAAATGGAACAAAGACTTTAAGGTTTACATTAAAAATACTCAAAAAAACCCAAACAAACAAACAAACAAAAAAAACAAACAACCAACCAAAAAAAAATATATACAGCATAGTGTGTTGAACATGTTTCAGCATAAAACTATGTAAAGTATGAGATACCTTAACTTTAGCCCTACAAACAAAATCATAGGATTACCACTAGGTTCACACAAGGTTTATATCTAACAGTAAGACAGTCAATTCAAGCTTTCACATGATTTATTACACAATGAAAATGTCACAGATCTATGTCACCAGAGGCATGTAATTAAACAATTAAAATGAATGAGACTTACATATTCCTTCACATTTTTTGTCTTCACAGCTTTGTATGAGTAATATGCAGGATACAGCATTCCAAACACCAGCCTATTGGAAAACAGAAAGAGCCTTCAGGATATGTTACACTATATATGACAAAACAGTGACAATACATCAGAGCAATGCAGCCGATTTAATATAAAAAAATCCTGTTCTCTAGCATTAAAGGAAAAAAAACAAAAAAAAATCAATGTTAAATGCTCCTTGGAGGAAGTTTCATGATAGGCAAAACTAGAACAACATGAACAGAAAAGGTTGTATGCCCTAAAGACAACAAACTGTTTTGTAAGGCTGCTTCTAATACATAATATAAAACCAGTTGTTCAGGTTCATTTACAAGTAAAACCAGTCCTGCAGCCTGCTCACACTAGAAGATAGCTGTGGCAGTGCTATCATACTTGAAGAGACTCTGAACCTATCAGTAGCTAATCACAACCATCTATTTTTATCAGATTACCAGAAGTTTATCTCCAAAAGAATTTTAAGAGAACACTGACTTAAAAATTTTCATCTCCTTTTGCTAGAACTCTGCAACACCAGCATTTAGAAATGGAGGAAAAGTGGGAATTAATCCACTTTTGCTTGGACAGCCAATTGCTGCTGAAATTCACCAAAAGCAAGGTGCAGAGCAAGGTGAGAGGGTGCCAAGCAACCCATGCTGAGAGCAGGGTCAGAACAAAGATCTGCTCTAACTCAACTTTGTTACAACACAACACTTTCTAGTAAAAGTCTTGGCCATAGACTAGAACAGTCCTTTACAATAAAATGGAACAGCAGTAGTTACCGTCTCCTTGATAAATGCAAGAGCTCCATATTTCACTATGGGAAATGAGAAAAGCCTTACAGAATAACAACCTTTTAAAGCTTTGTTAAATCCTGTTCACTTCTGTTCACCAAAAAGCACTCTGGGAAGGGTTCAGCTGCTGGTCAGATGGCCGGAGACTGGGCTGATAGTGGCCTTGTGTGTGAGGCAGTGATTGGTTGGGGAGATGCGTGGACACCACTTGATCAGACAGCTGATTGGGTAAATCGATGCGTGAACAGTGACTGCAGTGGCAGGCAGCCAATGTGTGCTAGTTTCGGTTAAGTTTTGGTCAAGTTTCAGGTATAAAAAGGCTCTGTTGGTTACAATAAACGATCTTCTTCGGAACAAGCAAGGAGGTCTGTTTGTCTTTGTTCCCCATTGCTACATTTTACCACCTTGCTACACTTTGTAAAGTTAAGCAAATCACCTACCCTTAAATTCCATCTGGCCTGAAACTGCCATTAGAGAAAAGTCTGGCTACGCCTCTGCAGCATCACTTCCAATTTGCTCCAGGTGGTTACATGGGAGAAATTTACACTTGTAGGAATATCCAGAGATCCTCAAAGTTCAGAACTTATAAGTAATTTAACACCTCATAGTTAGGCAAAGGAAAATGCATCACATATTTCGGTGTTTTTTGTTTTTTTAACAAGTCCACCTAGGACAGACTTGGCATATAAGATTTTCATTTAAATGAATTTACTAAAGTAAATAACTGAAACTTCATATTTTACTGTTACCCCAGGCAGCTTTAAGTAAGTAGTTCTACCTACACAGTCACTGCAGAAGACTGCATAATAGTACCACAGAACTTTGCAAGTATTCAAGACAACAATGTAAGTTTGGATTCAATCAGTTTGATATACGCCATTTTCCAGGCATCACTCTGGTGTCTATGCAGAAGTCATCTGCTTGGCAGCAGATGATGAAATTGCTTGCAATTTAGAGTACTAAAGTCATCTCTGTGGTAATTGTAAATGAGACTGATAGTACTGTAGATTTAATTAGCATATGCAGTTTGATAACCAAGATGCCTTGGCAAGGGCAAACAGAGCTTTGAAGATTACAAGAAGATTGGATCAAGTCTGGCTGACAGAAAAGAATATTTAACTAAGTAGAAATGTAAAGTTTGTCTGCGTGATGTTTAACTGAATGATTGTAGTAAAAATTACCAGCCTTCCTGAAAATGGTATATAAGCATATGTAGCTCACAGTAAAATTCGGATTCTGATCATGAATCAGTAGTCCCAGTCTCTCTCTCAACCATCGATACATCTCCAGCAGTTAACATATAATACATTAGCAGTGGAAAAACAGACTTGCTAACAACAAAGATGAAATACTTTCTTCAGCTGCAGACACCACACAGAGAATGTTTCTCCACCCTTAGTGCACACAGTTACCCCTGGAAGGAAGCCTCTTGCAGGGGTATACTGGCAGAGGTTCTAAAGTTAAGCTGTAAATGCTTCAAGTGAGAGAGGTTGATAAAATTACGGAAGCATAATTGCAGAACCCTTCATGTTTGGAAGAGTCTTGTGAAGACATCTAGTCCAACCTCTTGCTCAAACCAAAGTCAACATCAGATTTGGACCAGGCTTCCTAATGTTTCAGCTAGTCAGGTCCTGGAAGCTTCCAGAGAGATTCCACATCCTCTCTGGGCAACCTATTCCAATCCTTAATGAACCTCTTAGTGCAAAGGTTTAGTTGTATCCAGCCAGGAGCAAAAGTTTGTAACCATTGTCTCTTGACTAAATAGTAGAGTAAAATAATGGGCCTGGCTCTCACAACCACCAAGAAGTTGCATTAAATGGCTACAAGTTCTCCTCAAAGTCTTCCCTTTTATGTCTGAACAAACCCAGTTCATTCACAGACTCATCACAAGTCATGTGCTGTGGTCACCTTGATGGCCTCCACTGAACTGTCTCAAATAAATTAACATCTTTCTTGTACTAAGAAGCCCGAAGTTAGGCACAGTCAAATAAATAAATCTCACATCTACACGCCATCCTCTTCTATGTATGATTTTCTCTTAATTTAAAAATTACAAAACTCAAAGAAAATCCTCAAACACTGATCCCTGTATTTTCTTAAACAGCAAAGGTGGCTCTAAGATAAATAATGGGTTTTAATACAGAACAATTAAAAAAACACTACTTGATTATAAGTACGAGTCAAAGCTAGTTAATCATGTACAGTTCTTTCACAAAATAAGGCTAGATTTGAGCAAAGCTTCTGGGCCTCATGTGCATGCATTGGGCCTTTCCTCATCCAATGGAGCTGTTAACAGCTGATAGTATAGAGGAGACAAAGGACACTTCAAGCACATCTCCACAAGATCAGACCCCTCTGGAGTGGGAAGGGACAGTTACTGCAGATCACTCAAACCCATACTGATAAGGAAAAGTAGTAATAGGTGCACCATAGTGGCACTTTCACACCTGGATCTAGGTGTTCAGGATTCCACAGTCCATGCTACACTGGAGGTAACAGAAGATGGATCCTGGAGCTCTTTAATACAGGATAGGCAAGATGCTACTCCACTGGAGTAAAGCTACATGCTACGCTTAAGATATTGAAAGGCCTTTTGACAGAGTCTAGATTACTTGAATTCCAGCTCAGCATACCAATCTGTAGAAGCTTATCCAAATACAGCTCTGCTGCAACCCTCAGACCTTTTAACCTAAGGCCAAGAAAAGCAACAGTAAAAAAAAAAGAAACAAAATCAAACCCTGAACGGTTTTATTCCCAGCTGTGAGAAAAGCCTGATAACACAAGTTAAAAATCTCACTTCACCCTAATAATGTGAGATCCAGAAACAGAAGGAATAGATCAAACACGTTTCATCTAGTTGAAATTCTGTAGACAACAGCTCTTCCTTTGATTTTTGTCCCCTGTGGAAAACCCTGTTCAGTAACACCAGTTCACACCAGCTCTAATGTCTCTCACCTTCCCTTGTTCTGGCTGAAATGATAATCATTAAGTATCAGAGATAAGAAAAGCCTTTGTTAATCCTTTAACCCATAAAACAGACTTTATAAGGGTGGAAATTATTTTTTCAAAGAGAAGATACAGAAGAGGTTTCTGAGCACCATAATCACCACCAACTGTGTGACATGCATAATAACTCCACCAGATACTGGTCATCTATCTCTCCCTAATTCTAAAAATACCACTCCAAAGTTACTTAAATAACTATTAGTAGACTGCTCATGTAAGTGTCTTGTAATGAAGCATATGAAAGGGAACCAGCTTGAGTCTTTCACTTTACGGATTTTTCAGCTACACTTTTCCACTCACTTTAATGTCAAGCAGCATCACTTCTATATAGAAGACAAAACAATGTATTTTTGAATTTAAACAGCAATTTATCCTCTGAATATATAATTCTCAAACTGCTATAAACATGAACTAGGAGAAACAGGGTTTTGAGAACACTTCTTCAGAAACAACTCATCTTAAGTAGAAAGCTTATTACAGCAACAGTGAGACAATCATAAAACTAAAGATGACCTCAGGTTAAATAAGAACACTAGCATAAGACAAACACAATAAATGTAGCTAGTTTTTCCCATCTAGAAAAATCTGTTACTCAACACTATTCAAAGCAGGAGTTTAAAAAAATACCTATTTTAGTAACCACTTGTTCTTTTAAAGAATGTTTCTAGAAATCACTTTAAAACTACATAGTGCAGAGTGGTTAACAGAACAATATATCATTATTATATTATTCCATAACATTACAATATTATCATTATTATAATATTCCATAGTATTCTTATTTTATTAGATATACACCAATATACAATAATTTAGTAGTGTTTTCAACACTGCTGTAAAATCGAAGTGTTAGAAAAACTTCTGCTTGTTCACAAGAAGTGGGTAGATAGGATTAAAACAAAACATCAGCACATTTAGTCAGTAATAATAGGAACCAGTACTGTGAAGTTTTTATCCCCTTACAGCAAGAGCTGACATCGAAAGTGTGGTATGATGCTGCTGCCAACTCTGGCATCACTAACCTCACATATGCAAAGTCCTCTAACTTTAGTTAAACCTACCAGGCAATTTTACAGTCCAAAAGCCAACTTGTCAGCAGTGAGTGCAGCTAAAGGCCAGCAAATTCACTCTTACCTTCCATCTATGCATGACGGATCAGGATAGTGGCAAAAGAAAGATCATCTGCTGCTGACTGAGACAGAAACACCTATAACAGGAGCAGCAGAGAGCCTGGGCACACAGATGGCTACAAAATCCCCACATGTTCTAGTCCTTTTCTTCTTTGGATCCATATATCCAAAAAGCTCAAAGCTATTAGCAACACCTACTGCAACACACTAAAAGCACATACAGCCTCTAGTATTTCTACAGCAACCATACAACGACTTGAAGGATGTTCTCAGTTATTCTATGGCTTTTCAAATGTAAAAGCTCAAACGTTATTTTTAAAAGTGTGGTTTGTATTTCACACTGAATATCAGCACACTGCACGAGCATAGCAGACAAAAACAAAGGCAGTTTCCACAGATGGAAACAGATTTCAGCTGAGTATAACATAATTTACTTTATATTACGAGTAGACACATGGATAATTCTGCTTACCAATGTAATTTCACTGCCAGTTGTAAACCCAGCTATTTCAGGTTTTCAGCTAGGCTCAGTGCCTTAGGTTGCAATACAAGATGTGACCAAAAGTATGTATTCTATCACCATCTGTTGAAATGTGATCCTTATCTCTGTGGGAGACATTCTCTGCTAATGGGCCATGTGTTAAAACCAGGTGAGGCAGTCATCTTTATCTTTTCCACAACCCATCCTTCCTCCAGGAAGGTATCGTCTGTCAATGGGCCATTGAGTCCCACTGCATGACTGATAAAATTAGATCATCATATTGGGTCCCACTGAATGACTGATAAAATTACATCACCCCATTGAAGGTGCTCCAGCCAGGGGGAGGAGCCAAGCCTTTCCTACCTAAATAAAACCTGAGATTTGGAATACCAAGGCATCCTTTTTCCACTGATTTCCAGAGGAAAACCGGAGCTTTCCAAATCATCACTGGACCTTCAGAGGAAAACTGCACTCTTCTACAGGACCACTGCTTCAACCGAACCACATCTGTCATCCAGGAGGACTGCAGCCACCATTTAATCGGACTGCTACCAACACCCTGACTGACAGGGTGTCAGGTTGTGTTCTGACTCTCTCAGTGTTTTTAGGTTTGTTCTCTGTAATACTGTATTTCTATTTTAATTTTCCTAGTAAAGAACTGTTATTCCTATTCCCATATCTTTGCCTGAGAGCCCCTTAATTTCCAAATTATAATAATTTGGAGGGAGGGGGTTTACACTCTCTATTTAAAAAAAAACAAGAGGCTCCTGCCTTCCTTGGCAGACACCTGTCTTTCAAACCAAGACACTCAGTAGCTACCAGAGCATTCCATTTTCGGTACAGCCACCTCCTCTACAGACATTTTGCTAACGTAGAGAGAAATGTTTCTCAAATATATTAGGAGATTAAAATAAAATTACAAAGAAAAAAGCATCGAAGAGCCTTTAAATCTGGATAAAACAATGAATTTGTATATCCATATAACTGTATTAAAAAAAAAAAACTATTGCCTGTATTATCACACAACCTATGGTCTTACAGTTTTAATAGCTTCAAAGTGAATAATTGTTTGAAAGGTTTATTTACGAAGCAAAGCAATCGAGTTTGCGTCTGACTGATAACTGAAAAATCAGTCATCTGTACACGTGTTGCTCTGGCACTGAGTATGTTTGACCTGGATAGTAAACAACTCTAAAGCCACAGTTTCAGAAAAATATTAAAAATGAAAGAAACTAAGACACAAATAAAAGTCACTATGTCACTCAAAAGTACTACTTGCATCCACACTCCTCAAACACTAAGCCATTAACATTAGCAACAATGCATTTAAGGGTTCGGTCTGTTCACATTGCCCAGTATTGCCCAAAGCATGAAATAGTGTTTGGCACTTTATTCTTTCATTTCTCCAAGATGCAAAAAGGGAACACTCTCTGTTCCTTACCTAATAATTAAAGCAATCCAGGAAACTCTTTGGGTACAAGATGCTTTGGAGACAGCACCATTCACTAAATTCCCTTTCCTTAAAAATTTTGTAATAGAGATGACCCCCATATGTCCACTCACTTAAGGGCTGAGGATCTCCACAGACTGATACAGAGCCAGACACTGTGTGCATCTACAGTAGGAATATGTACCTACACTCTTGAGTGGCAGGCTGGAGAATAAAATAATCCTCCATGCCTCCACAAAACCACAGATCTGAATATAAAGGCCTGATATACTGCCTTGCTTTGCTGACCATGCTCAGGTTCCCCTTCTCAATACTAAATGTTTCCCAGTTACATTAGGAGCAGCTTCCATCCCTGTCATAAATATACACAAGTTTTTTTAAGAGCAGGTCAGACAACATGGAAATACCAGAAGTAATGTTGGCAACACTGTACTATCCCTGCAGAAAATAGGTCTGGTGGTGGTAATAGAATTTTACTTCTAGATGAACCATAATTACTCCTCCTCATATGGATAGCAAGTTTAGCCTAAGCAAGATTTCATTCGAAAGGAAGTTTGCTAATGAAAACTAAATAGCAGAATAAAAATCTAAAGAACAATGCACGAATCTTTGGCTGGCTGTTCGTGGTGTACAAAAAGCAAATAGAAGCCATACACCTTAACAATGGGATTTCAGTCAGCACACACTGGAAAAGCAGAAGCATTTTTGCTTAGACTGTATACTGCCCATATACTTCGAAGCCACTCCCATCAAAGATCAGCAGTCTGGATTTTTCTCTCTTTTTTATTTTTTTTTGGCTACCAAGAGATGAGGCTACAGTTATGTAGTAAGTTCTAGCTGCTCTGCACATCTGTGGCACTCTCAAGTTCAAAATAAGGCATATGGAGTATACGGAAGAATGCTATTCAGGGGAAAAAGCCAAAAACCTTGCACGTGTTGGGTTGACCCAGGCTGGACACCAGGTGCCCACCAAAGCCATTCTGCCAGTCCACTCCTCAGCTGGGCAGGGGAGAGGAAATACAAAAAAAAGCTCAAAGACTATGGTGAGAGATAAGGACAGAGATCACTCACCAGTTACTGTCATGGGCAATTAACCAACTCAGTTTGGGTAATTTGATTGTTAATCTATTACCAATCAAATCAGAGTAGGACAATGAGAAAGAGTAAAACCTTGACACACAAACCCAATACACTGCTAAAAAAGCAAGACTCTCAAGTCATGCCTTACCCCTGCCCCTGAGTGTTACAGCTAGGTAGCTATTTCTAGACTAAGCCAGCTACCAGCTACAGTGCAAATGTCCAGACAAACAAAAGCTTGCCCTGGCATTTTCATCCTGAATGTTTAGTGTAGTGCTTTTCAAAAACAAAGTCCTTCTGTCCAGCACCTGACAGAATTTAGTTGCATTTTGCTATTCAGATACACAATACTAACCACACAATCTACAATAAAAAACTACATATTCAAGTAACTATGAAAACTACACTTCGACCAAAATGCTAGTCTGCTACAGGGACGGGGAGCATGGTGATCAGCTCCTGAACCCCACAAAAAATTGTATCCTACTTTTTCTTCCAACCCCCCTTCCTTGGGAAAATCATGTAAATCCTATTAAAAGAACACATCCGCTAGCAGTAGAGAACTTTAAATTCAACAACTCCTTTAGCAGATTACAGCTACCAAAATGCAGGAATACAATCAGAAATAGGTCTGTTAAAATCTTCATAGCATTCTTATGACCAGAATATAAAAGCCAGAGAAAAAAATGTCTTAACAGTTAAAGAATATACCCAGAAGAACTGACAGATCAGAATAAAGCACATTCTTGAACAGAGCAGGGCAGCTATTAACTTTCCAACTTAGAAAGCAGGAATTCTCCAAAGCAACTGCCAGATTCATCCAAAGCACAGCATAACCAAGAGTAATGCAATTACTCAAGCAGTCAGAAACCACCCTAGCATTTTAAGAGGAAAAGTGACATCCCGACTGATTCCTCCAAAATGTGGGACTTTTCTATGCCAGGAACTTTTATTTAATGGCTCCCAAGTACAACAATTGCAAGCAATCTGATAGGAGACAAGCCTTTCTTCCAATGCAGACCTCTAGGCTCCATCACAATTATCCTATCCACTCATGTTTATGGACTAATTATTGACCTACCCCAAATTAGGGAACCTGTTTCCAGATAACTCTTGAAGTTGTCCCAACATGGAAATATCCCTGTCTGAACTGTGAAAGAAGCCTAAAAAGAGCACAAAAAAAAATTAGAAAAAATTCCCTTCTGTAAGGAATGTTCTGCCCTGGAATCTGTGTGCAAGTGCTGATGCACTTACGGCTCTTAACAGCCCTCTCTCAGGGGCCTGTGGCAGTCTGGAACAAGGGACTGCTAAAAAACAACTCTCAAAACAAAATCCAAGCTACCCTCTCTAATGAGTTGGCCTGGAAACTCTTTCACATGGTCAAGCTGCATCAGTTTTAACATAGTTCTCCCAGTCACCCCTCTCAAGAGTTAACAGGGCATTACTGGTACACAAAACCTGTGAATCAACTCACCTCCTGTTCACATATAGATCCTGAACAGTGTAGAAATACTTGGAGAGAAGCTATTTGCATATCACTCTAATTCAAAGAATTTGCACCTGTACGTGGAGATAGTGCCTAAAACTTGTGTCCAGAACTAAGCAATTTTTCTTGTGCTGCTGGATAACCTAGGCATACTTTAACAGAAGAGCATAAGTCTGGAGACACATCACCATGTCATTACAAAAAAAAAAAACAAACAAAAAAACCCCCAAAACCACAGCAGATAACAAATCCTGTTCAAAACACAGTCAAAAGGCCCAACAAGCCTAGCTGTACAGAAAACTATAAAAAGCTAGTACTGGAAGGCAAATAGAAATTGTTATAAAATCCTTAGTCACTTCTCTGCATAACTACCGATTCACCTCTTGTTTTTACGATATATGTTTGACTCCTGCTATAATAGCATCCTGCCCATCCCAGTACTCCTTCCTGTTTACAGTTCTTACAGAGCTCATCAGGTGTGCAGGGCAGTCAGGTAAACTCACACCGAGGAACTGAAACCAGACCTCTGTAACACTTCCTCGTGATAAAGAGCAAATATTGAATGCCTTCAAATACAGAACAACCCTTATAAGAGAACTTAAATCTCCCACCTACCTGTTACTTTAAACTCAATAGCAAAATTTCATCCCTGCTGGAGAAGTTTTCATTCTCAAAGCTGCTCACACTTACTTAAACCTCAAGTAAGTTATTATCCCTCAAATACCTGAAATCATCTCTGATTTCTCTGTTGCTAAGACTGCTTCCCACTGGAAGCAAAGTATTTATGGCCCCATGTCAGCCAGCTGTGGTATGAGGCAGGAGCACAACTGAACATCGAGAAACAGCCAACAACTAGGAACAGTCAGAGGTACTTCTTAGACAGCTCTTAAGATGACAGCTCTTAAGCCTTGCACATGACTTCGCTCAAAGAAAAAGATGTGTCCTTGTACTGAACTGTGCTTTTCTTCTAATGATCAGCAAGGACTGACAGCTGGATTAAGGACGACAGAAGAAACAAATTGACTAATTTTCTATTTTTAATTTTTAAAATTTAAAACCAAGCCTAGTTTTGAGGATATTTTCTGTTTTCATTTAGTATATACATGAATAAGCTTTTTCATAAAGCAGGTGAGCAAGATACAATTAAGACTACAATTTTTTTTTTAAGTTTAAAGATGAAAGCTGATACCTACATGCGTGTTTAAAGAAACTGTCACATAAAGAGTTTACATAGTAAAGGTAACTGACAGATGACAGAGAAACACTTACGAGCTTCCTTGCTCTGCAAAAATTCTTTACACTTACTACTCTTGGAGGTATTACATTACAACCTACACATGCAGTTTTCATGAGCTACATGATCCCCTCCATTTAGGACACTTCTGAGTGCTCCTAAAGACATGGATAATTTAATGCAGATAATGTGTTGAGCAAGACTAACAGGAATGTTACAGATCTAGAATAAGGTGTTTCGTTTTGTTATGAGGTTTAAAGTTACATATACACTTGTTAGTCTCTTGGCTTCCATAAATTTAAGTAAAAAACTACCAGGTCTCTAATTTATACGATTTAGTTTTGTGCCTAGTATCTTCAAAATTATGTTTGAAATGTCTACAAATTTTTAGGTCTTTATTTGACATTCTTTATATCAAGGACACTTAAGAATCCAGAAGACACCTTAAAACACCTTCCATTGCAGTAATTGTTCATTACAGTAACTTCAGCTAACTTGTGTCAAGTCAGCAGCCACCACTTCTCAAAGGTTTCTCTGCTCTGTGAAACAGCAAATTTTGAAACAAGGGAAGTGAGATGGATGTTTGGAGAATCAAAACTAGCATAAAGAAAACAAAGAGAGACTTATCTTGGTACTGTCAAGTCCTGCACATTTTTAAACATGTTTAACACTCTTAAAGCTTCAGCTCTTGGAAGTCTCAGAGATCTCAGTCCTAGTGAAATGAACAGGTAACAATCAGATTCGCATACAAAGATGATATTTTATCCAGCACAACATCGCAACAGAAGCAGTAATGCAGCACAGCTGAAGAGCAGCAATACTAATTAAGTGACAGAAGTTCAGCAGGTGACAGAAAACTAAAAGAAACTCTGCCAAAAATACATGAACACCACATCCCTATAATAAAAGTCGAAAAAGCCCAGCAGAATATGTTTTCATTACAGCAACTGTACTGAATGTTTAAAGCAGCCTCACTCGTTTAATGCATGCAAGTCCCAAGACAAGATAACTCAGTGTTTCTAGTGACAGTAATCTCCTTCACTGCTGGGGGGGGGAAAAGAAAAATTGGTTGCCTGAAAGGATCCAAGGCCAGCGTTTTATTCATTGAAGTTAATCTGGGCATATTTACCCTGAGTTATATTACCTTCAATCAAGCTATACAAGTCACAATGGGAAGCCCACGTATAATCACACACTATAGACAAATCTCAACTGCAGGAGATGGGGACAAATATTCTTCGCAATAAAGTGTTTAAACATATCTCCTCTATTGTCTCAGCAGCTGCCTAAGGAGAAAGTTTCCTGATGTACCCAACGCTTGAATTGCAGGTTCAGGAATCTAGCACAATAATATTATTTTCAGTATTAGAGGAAACCCAGTTTAGATTCTCTCAAGACTCTGAAGCCATGCCCATTCTCAACTACTTTTCAAATCTAAAGCTTTATTCAGCTTTAACAAGTGGCTTCAAAGCTAGCTACTCCACTGGAGCTCCTCTTCCAGGCTTGGCTGTCACTTACTGCCCAGGCTCATTCCCTCTAACACCTGCAAATGCCACAGTCAAAAAATGGATTTCGACTTGCATTCTTACCTTTCCAACTTTGGATTTCACCCTACATCAAGTCTGCCAGAGACTTGAGCTAATTTCACAAGTTAAAATCCACAGTCATTGTCTGCTGCTCTAAGAGAATATTCTGTATTTTTGAAGTATTAATCAACAGGAAAATAACTGGCTGTAGGAAACTAACATAGGAGTGGTCCCAAATAAAAACTGCTTCTCCTCATTCCAAGAGAAACCCCATTTTATTTTTGAGCTGTCTGTTAGTATAAGGCAAACCACATTGCATGTAACCACCCATCCATATGGGTTGCATTTTAAAAAAAGTGTCCACGCTGCTATAGGCCACGCTGTGTGGAATATTAATCTGTCTGGGTGGCTCCAGAGAAAAAAGTGAAGGTCATGACCCAAAGGTTCAGAAAGGTCCTACTTAATCATTACACATTCTTGAACCCAAGGGTGTCAGAGACCAGCCTCAATATCCTGCCTCTCCCAAAAAAAAGGCTACAAAAATACCACAATCTGAGCAAAGTGGTAAGTGGAACCATGTAGCACCAACTCTAAAAGTAAGCATGTCTTATTTCTACCCCAGACAGCTTGTGGTTTTTCTTTTAATCATCCAAAGTTACAGACATTTTAATTTTTTGCCCTAAGGTCTTTGATTTTCAAACAATTCTGTTAATCTTATAACCCAGAAATGTACTTCTGAAGCCTTTTAGAGCATTCAAAAAACAAACCTTTCCATTGTGCACAGGAAAAGGTTTCTACAAACTTTTTGTTTCGCAGACGCTGTTGAGGCAGCATCTGGACTTGTCAGTCCCAAGTATGTATGTTTCCTCAATTATACATGGTATGTAGAAAACTCTGAAGATTCTGTTAGCAAGTTAAGACTGACAAGCAGCATCTCTACCAGCCTTATTCATGCAATTCTATTAGTAAGTTAACCTTATTGTCAAAAATACAATGCTAAAAGATATCTTAATTTCCTCCCTTTAGAACCCAAATAATTTATGGGTTTTTCTTTAGAGACTCACGCATTAATTAGTTTGAGGGTTAGATTTTGCTCTCAAAAACAAATACAGCACACTATGCTGATTAAACAAAAAAAAATTTTTGAGATAAGAATTCTGTTAACACAAATATGTTTCACTGGTTATATGTAAATGGACTAAGAAACCAGAAGATACAAAAGAAACGTGTACCTTTTCAGAAATGCTATTTTCCAAATGCAAATGTAAGATAACTTGCCCAATTCATATTATTCTCTTTATACAAACGTAAATTTCATTTTGTCTCAACCATTCAAGGGTAACTTTTAGACAAGAAAAACTACCCCTCAAAGTTCTATTAGTAGAACAGTAAAACCAACACTGCTTACACTGCAACTACAGCAAACTAATGATGGCCAAAGCAGTCATGTAAAACACATGCTTTATGTTTCTGTGGATATATTGTCTTCCAAGTGAACCATAAGCTTTTCACTGCTGAAAATTTTGACTAGGTCAGCTTCTAAAACATTCTAATACTAAATACACTGCAACTAAACCTAGATGTGCCTTTATACATAAAGCAAATTATGCATTCTAGAACAAAATCCTAATCTGGAACAACAACAAAAAAAGATTAGCAGACACAAGTGAATAATGACAGCACAAAGCCAAACAATAATTCTTTGGGGCTTTTATATTAGTTTAAGGTAATGTTACTCTACTGTAAAAACTAATCAGGATATCTTTAAGCTAGTGACCATCTTCCTTCCTCACTCTCCTTTTCACAGTTTTGATCAATAAATTACAAAACAGGGTGGAGGAAGAAATAACAAAACTAGACACTGGTAGGAAGGCAGAAGCACAAACTGTTTTCTGATTTCTCTGTTCGAGCACTGGAAGTTCCAACAGCTTTAACACTAAAAATTACAGCATTATGTCAGGCTTCTCATATCAGGAAAAATTGTGCTTGGGAAATCCTTGCATTTAAAGCCAGGTTGCAGGCTTTTGAAACAAATTGCACCTAGTTTTCAACATCAAACACAAGTTCCAACTGTCTTTGGGATGCATGGGCAATGTTCCAAAGATGATAAACACAGGACAAACATTAATCTAGTTAAACCCACCTCCATGTTGATGCTTGCAGACTGCTAGGAAATACAAGAGAAATAGAAGTAACGCCCTATTATTTTGACAAATAAGCAGCAAAGCAACAGAGATGGCTGACAAAGAGTTCAGTGCAGAGATAGCCTCTATGGAGTATTTTATTTCCCTCATATCCAAAACCATCTTGTCAGATTGGTTGTTCTGTGCCACTGAGGCCAGTCATGTTTGAAGTCATACTGGTCGGCAAAAAACCTGCAATCACCTTTCCTGCCTAGACTCCGCACACCTCACCTCATTTGTCCTGTAGTAAATTGTCACTACATTCAATTGATCTAGTCTGGCAGGTCTTGACAACAGAGGGATTGTACTGATGACAGACGTAATATTTTCTTCTGTAAAAACCTAGTACCAAAACCCCAAATTCAAAAATTCCAAATTCAAAATTTCCAAGTTTTGGAATTTCAAAAGCAGAATAAAAAGGACCAGAAAGTTCAGAGAAAGCTCCTTTACACCTGGAGCAATGGAACAGAGGACTTTGCCAGACATGTTTTTACACACATTTTGAAGATAATTTCTAACAAATATGAAAATTATTGAGTAAAAGCAACTTTTTTTTAAAAAAAATCAAAATTTGGCTCAGGATCTTCCTTAGTCTTAAACGAGCATATCAGGAGCTGCCTCTACGAACAAACCCAGGAAAGACATGCCATTCTGTCCTGGCTGCAGAAATGCTCAATAGCCTACAATGTGCTCACTCAAAGCAGACATCAGTTTGTGGAACATTGCAAGAGTGGAGGTTGTTTGTTTTAATTAGAAACATCCTTTTGTGCCAGATCAAGCAGTTCTTGGTATTTCTTTATCTACAATGCATAGAACACACATGTGGGTTTTAGCACATTTTGTAACACAGTACATGAGAAGACCATTAAGTAAGAATGTCAGACTCCACAGGACACCTCTAGACGTGCTCCATCTGTTTTGAACAAGTTTCAGTCTACCCTCCTGCCATAGGCTGGGCACACTGACCACGCATACTCTGCACGTACACATCCTGTAAACATGGGAGAGAAAAGAGCAGCTAGGCTGCAGAGCAAATGTTGATTTAAGTGAAGGTGTGCCAGACAAGCAGTAGAGACACTTCTTTCTCACAAGTTGTCAGAGATAGTAATTTTGCACTGTACTAACTCGAGAGGTGTTACAAGTCACATACAAGCGAGCAGAAACTTTTCATTGTAATATATTAGGATTGCCTCACTGAGAAGCTGAACTGTTGGAGAGAAGTGCTCTGATGATTTCATTGCTCAATTTTGTTAATTATTTTAAACTTCCACACAGTCAGGACAATACACTTAATCCCTAGACTTACATATGCTTACAGATTTCAACCCATGAACCTGAAAAGCCTTTAAAAAATCTGATACCTTGTTTGATTTGAATAGCTGCACTGTTATTACTGGAACTAGATTCACAAGAAGAAAGAATAAGCAGCAATACAAAAGCAAAAAATGTAGTTTCAGAGCATGCTTTAACCATTCCCTAAAGCCTAAAATAACACCGGTTTTGTCTGCAACCTTTAATTCTCAACACAGCACTTTACCTAGCAACTACACAACAGCGGCATGAGCTGGTGCAGTTCATTGCAACTAACAAAAGATTAACTTCTATCAATGCTAATTGTCATTCTAGTTGACAAACCAACCAGACTTACACAGTGGTCACAGAGTAATGTTTGGATCCTGTGGAAAGTGAGAAGGTGAAGGGCAGGATGGCCCCTCCCAGCAAAAGGACAGTGAGATCTATTTAAGCACAGCATGAAATGCCAAAGATAATTGATACATGATCACTGATTCATTCCAGATCTGTGATGAGACAGACATCGCAGCACATCTCACCCACTCACGCACAATGACAGCAACTCCTTTTTCCCCACAGGTGCAGTGGCACTTTATCGGCCTTTAAACTGAAGAATAACATCAGAAATTCAGCATCCAACAGCAGTCAACATCCTTCATACTTCTGGTGCAACCACTGTGCCAGAGAGCAGGCTACAAACAGTCAAAACAACTCTCCTACAAATGGCTCTTCTGACTTGAAGATTAGGCTCTTAAACTATAGCTTCCACACACATGGTGTTAGTTACTTGATTCCATCCAAGAAGCTGGATCGCTTCAAGACATGTTTGACAGCATGTTGATGAGCAAACAAGAGGGTAAATATTTTGTAGTTTATGCTTTTAATTAAAAAAAAAATGTATTCCAAGAACAAGACACAATCTAGGTTTACAGTCAAAGCATACACAGTTACATAAAACATCACCTACATGCTAGGCCAGGTATTCCTGACAACAATCCAATCATCACAGAAGCTATGGCTTCAGCCACCCATTCTTAGATATGTAGTAATTCTAGGGGCAGCTGGACATTAGAAATGTCGAACAACAACAGAAGCATTGAAAGTAGAGTAAGATAATGACTCGGAAACTACCATTAAAGAAACAGCTCCAATCTGTAAAGCAGCAAAGGCTGAAAGAGACTAATACTACTACCTAGCTTCAGGTCACCACCTGTGTCCCCCAGACAGTCTTTGTCCAGCTTAAATTATTTTGTTATAATCTAATATCAGAATCAAGGAATATTTGCAAGGCTCTAAAACTGAGGTGGGGAAGACAGACATTATAAATACAAGCAAACAGAAAGCTAACTACTAGTACCCAAGACATCCTTCTGTGGAGCACTGCAACTTTCCCTTCCAACATTCATGGAGGCTGACCTACTTAATTGGAAATAAACCATGTACTTAAACATGAAGGCAGAGTGTTGCAAAGCAACGCAGATGGGGGAACATTCATTTTTAAGTGAGGAGGGAAAAAAGTTAACAGATTACAGCAGACAGTCTGCTTTAACAGATTGCAAGAGCAAAATGGCCATCTACTTTGTATTTAGGATGCTTTCACATCTTTGCTTGGCACAAGAGGATGGTCTGATCTCATCCATACCAGGCTGTGACTGACAAGTATTAAGTGTGTTTACTATTAAATACTGTCTCAGCAACTGATTTGTACACAATCACTCAGACCTTACAAATGAGAAGAATAAGCAATCCAAGTGGACTAAAAGGCAGGCACGAGCTCTATTTGAAGTTAACAAGAAGGGCAGTCACAAATTTAAAAAATTATTTCCACCATTAAAGACTAAGAACAAGATGAGCTACTCCGAGAAATTTTCTGAGACTCTGAATGAAATAATTTACCTTCCTGTTGGTTTTGTTAAGTGAAAAAAAACGGAAAACTCCTTCAGTAAACATTCCAAAAATTGTTGCAACAGTCATTATGTTTTAGGAATAATAATGAGCTATACTTACTACAAGAGCGCCCAATCGACACAGAATTTAAAAACTGAAAGATGTTTTAATCACTCACTTTAAGTCTTCTGCTTCTTGACATAAAGATATGCAATTAGTACAAGGTATTTCACAAGTTTAAATACATAAGAATAATAGCATTGATAGAGCAAAGGGAAAAGATTTCCTTAAAACAAAGTTCTGCTGAAGATTATTATGTGGAACAGTGAATTTGAACCACTCCCTGTTTTCTGTACATGACTCTGCAAGACAATTTACATGCAATAAAGAATTCAAAATTCTCTACTAGCTCCATTCCCTAGTTCCTTAAAGCATTAACCAGACTATTTTAGTGGAGTTAATGAATCCCAAATTGCAAAGTCTCAAATTGAATCAGAAGGCAGTTTGCTTGGGACACGTGTTAGGACAAGTCCACCACGTCAGAAGTCAGCAGAGGGCACTGTGACACACCTACAAATTAATACTTTGCTGCTCTTTTGGCCCTGAAACGTAGGAGGTCAGGCAGCAGTGGAGAACTCTGCCACAGACAGAAAAACTGCTGCTTCTTTCCATCACCAGTCAAGATGACAGGTATTCTTGATGGCTGCACACACGGAACACAGCTTCGTGGGCCTGCTATGTACATACGCAGCAAGAAGTCACACCAGAAACTAAATGCTACATAAGAAAGAGCCTCGGGTCTTCACAGCCACATAGTATTTAAAAATCTGTTTCTTAGGGCTTCTAAGGGCAAGTATACACCTTCCAAACTCCAAAGACACAATTCGGAGACCCAAAGTCACTGAAATAGTTACATCTGAGAAGAGACCAGGAAGGGAAACAGATAAAAAAAGGAAGACAATGGACACTGAGTAAACAGGATAAGAAAGACATTCTCAAGACCACTGAAATTAAGACCTCTCATGTCACACCACATCTACTTCTGTGCTACTTCTCACCTTCGGTTTCCACATGAATTTTGCTTTATTAGCAAAGTTAAACAATAATCTCAAACCTGTCCAAATTCTCATTGAATACTTTCACCTCCCTAAGAAATTGAACACTGCCAAACTATTTAAATCCCACATCTAGGAAACAAGGACACAAGAAGGTGGAAAAGATTTATAAATAATACTTAGGACACCCCTTTTAACAAAAATAATTAGGGCACATAGGTGAGTGACCAATGGTGACAAGGAAACCAAGCTACATAGAACTGCACAGTACATTATCCTTTATTGTCTTTTGCAATAAATCTGTGGAGAACAGTAGCTGTTCTCTTCATTCCCTGTGCTATTGGGTTAGGCTCACAAAGGACTTTAACTTAACGCAAATACAACCCTTAGGAATTCAGGGGGAAAAAACCCAACTAACTACACAAGAATTTGGTCATCAGAAATTAAGGTGCTCAGCATTGCTGCCATTTCCCTTGAAACCAACATGGTCTAAGTAGTTAAAATAAGAATTCTCTGGTTGGTGCTCTTACAAAAGAAAGCAGAAACAGGTTGAGCAGCTCCATCGGATGTACAAAAAGAAAAGAGTATGACTCTAGCCTAGAGAACCGTGTACAGCTTATGAGAAGACCACACTGACAAGTGTGCCAACAGCAATTCCTCCCGCAGACTCTCTTCCAAACTTCTGCTTTCCTTTGCCAGTTCTGGAACACGATGTTCTACTTTGCAAGTTGCAATTATGTGACAAGTCTCAGGGAGGGCAGCAAGAGAGAAAAGGACTGCTACTTATCTAGGTGGTTGGACTGCAGCAGGAAAATATACGTGGCAGTATGAGAAAGCTTCCTGACAAAGTTCTCAGATGAAATTACAGCAGACAGCTTAAGGAGGATATCTGCCCAACAAAACAAAAAAATCCTATTATGCCCTGCTGTGGGTCACACACTCCTGCTACTTTATGCTAATTCGGAAGTTTGTTGGACTGCTTTGTGAGCAGATTCACTTCATTTGCCTGCAAAAACTCACACAGAGCAAATCTCAGCTCAAGCACTGAGGACCCCAGAGTCACAGGGCTACCCAGCAAAGAACATGAGGAAGACTCTGCTGCCCAAATATTACTCAACATTAAGAGGAAGTATTATTCAAATGAGCACAGTAACTCATTAGTTTCAGGAAGGAACAGTACAATGCCTATGAAAAAAATTAGGCTGCACTGCAGTTTATTCTTTCTCAAACAGAAGTTACACAACACGTAACATGATGCTTCTCACATAAGAAAGTTTGCCTCTTTGGCTTTCAAAAACTCAAGTTTAAAAAGTCCAGTACACAACACTACCAATATACCTCTTGAGCTGATAGCCTGTACTCAGCATAGACCGCTATCTCACACTCGAAAGCATTTTTCTAGTCCTCTCAACTCTGCTACAAGTTAAAAAGGAAAAGTTACCAGATTTTATAGGTTATTTGGATCGATTTACAAGTAACGGTTGCAATTTGTGCGTGACAGGTACAAGCAGCCCGAGTCGGCTGGCTGCGCAAGACCGGGAAACAAGCACTCAAGAGCAGTAGACACACGGAGTAACCATAAGCCCGGTGCAGGTCTTGCGCGAGTTTCTGGGAGCGCAAAGACTCTTTGAGGCACACAGATCCCCAAGGGGAGCGCAGAGCACACGGCTCAGGAGACTGGGGGAAGGAGAAAAGGGACGCCACCCGCCACTCCCCGCCCGCCGCTCACAGGGACCACTCCCGCCCCGGGAAATAAGCCGCCTCCCGCAGGCCCAGCCTAGCACTCACACGACCGCTCGGGAAATCATCCAGGACACCATCGTGGCGGCGACAACAACGCTACCCCTCAACCGGCCGGGCCGCAATGGCCGCAGCCCAGCCCCGCCCGCCCCATTAGTTCAGGGGCTGCGCGCCTGCGCCGTGGGGCCGCGCGGGCGGTGCCGCACCCGGCAGGGCGGGAGCGGGGCGAGGCCTGTGTGGAGAGCTCGGCGGGGCTTGAAGCAATTCGGGGCGAACAGGGGTGGGAACGTGCCTACTCACCCAGGACCTGTCTAAGCAGCAGTAGCGTCGATCCTAGACCCCCATACGGATATAGCCTTTGCAGATGACCCGGAAGAGAGAGGAACAGATAGAAGTCGTTAAGATTGCAGTAAGGCACTTTTCTCCCCTTCTCACCTCCTCTCTTTGAAGCAGTGACCAGCTCTAAAAGTAAGAGGGGTGGGATGCTCACCGATTGCCTTGGTCTTTGCCCTGTGCTACCCATGTTCTCGCAGTGCTGTAGGATGTTTGGTAAGCCAAAACATCTGTCATGTATTGGTCACCTCAGGCTGACCTGCTGCCCCGGAGCATGCTGGAGGGGTTAGATAAAGCTTCTGTACGTCACCCAGGGACACTGGCTGGAGCCCTGCCTTCTGAACAGAGCATGGGACCAGCCTGCTCCCTGGGCTCTTGCACCTCTCTGAAGCATTAGGAGAAGGTACTTCTCCTCTATACTTTCTGACAAGGACTCAGACGCAAAGACAATTTAAGGTCACATCCTTAGTTGGGCGACACAGATTGCTACATGCAGTTAATCCAAAACTGCAGATGATCAGGAAAGTTTAGTGCCTGTCTGCCTCGTTACTTTTGCTTCTTCCCCTATACATCTTTTTACCAGCTGCTGCCCAAGGCCCGACAGCAAGCAAGACAGTCAGCAGTGTAACCCAGTCTGGGTACTCTTGCCATGGTCTGGCAGATGGAGACATGCAGGAGAAGCTGATTGCTCCCTGATACCTCAGTTAATCCATTGCAATCCATCTCTGCATGTTAGTTTTACACTTCCTGCAGAACTGTTTGCACATATAAAAGGACAATATTTTGTTGAAACTGACTGCTTTATTGTTTCTCAGAAGACTAGGTTGTATGAAGTTCTGCCCAAGCCATCGCTGAAAACATTCCATTTTACTCTTTTGATTTCAAGAAGTGTAACAGAGCAATATCCAAAGTGATGGATGTTGATGCTACTGAACATGCCACACAGCAGCTAAGGTAGGGAAAGAGTAGATTACAGTTTCAGCACCATTCCTGCTGCCTCTCACAGTTCACATGCCAAAGTCAGTGTCACAATCTCTAAAATAAATTAGTTCTTTAATGTATCTTTAAGTGGGGATAATACAGTTTTCTCTGCCTGCCATATAGAAAGAAGAAAGAGCTTAATCTGTATAAACTTCTGTCTTATTCAGATGAGAGGTGCCAGGTAATTGCAGGATGGTTTCTGTTCTACAGGTAAGCACCAGAATTCCTCACCACTTACCTCCCACCACTAAAACCCAGCCATGGGCATCTTCACTCCCCTGCAGCCTTCAAACACACCATGCACAGTCAAAAGGCTGAAAGGAGGGAAAGAAAGAGGGTAAATAAAGAATTGTTGAACATTTAAACAATGACGGTGTTTGAAAACTTTTGTTATAATCGTATACTGTGAAATTTGAAGCCTGAAATGAGAAAGTAGGAAATGTAAAAAGAAATTATTTTTAACCATGCAGAAATTCTTACAAATGATACTGCCCATCTTGGGTGTCTCCTCACACTGACTTTTGTAGGGGGTTACCGATGCAGGAAGAGGTAGAGAGGAATTTGTTTGTGAACAATTTAAAGTACACCATTCATCAATCTTATTTTTGAAACAGGCCTAACCTGAAAGCATTCTTTCTTTCATTCAATGAAAGGAGAAATCCGAACCACTGCTTCTGTGCTCTTTGAATAACAAACCTCTCCAATGGTAGACTGTGCAGAGGAAATTCACACAGCAAAGTATTTGTAATACAAATTACCTGGCAGAGGTTACATTTTAGTCTCCAGTTCTGTTACCTCCTGCTGCCTGCCTGATGCTCCTCTGAAGTTTGTAGCATTCCAGTCCATTTAGAGCAAACTGAAGGATGAGAGCTCTGGTTCATAGCATATGAAATTAAGTATACAATGCATTTCTTTACTGTAAGCAATTATGTTTGGTACTAATTCAGAGAACTATTCCAGGAAAAGACTGATACTCTTTTGTTTTTTCCTGTCTGAGATGGTATATACAATAATTCCATAACTGCATAATTTATTTTATATGGAATATGTTTATACAAAATAAAAAGTGTTTTTTCTCTAGGAGACATTTATTTTTCTTGCGTTTGTTACCATGGCAATACTGCCTCTGTTGGAAAGCTAAATTTACATTTAGAGAGACATTCTTTTAAAGGGTAAAGGCAGATGGTTCCTGAGAGTAGTTTGTCTTGCTCAGAAGATTACTCTTAATTTCATGGAATGTTTTGAGACTTAATTTAGTGCAGCAAGCTGGGTGGTGGTTGCTGGGCCCTCAGCAGACAGGCACAGGGATGCTCCATGAACTTTCCTGTATTCTAGTTCGCACATAATGCTAATTGGTGCTCCTGCATGGCAGAAACACAGGGAGCAGCATAGCAATCAAATCCATGCCATGTACTTACTCAAACTTGGCGTGTCTTACTCAAATGTCTGTCTATTTCTGTGTAAGGAAGAGACTTACAGATATCTCATTATAAGATATTTTAACACCCCTTCCAAAAGCCACTTAATGTAGTTAAAAGTTTCTTTAAATAGTTTTAACAGTTTGGAAAATAATTTGTAAAGGCTGCCTAGCTTCGTCCATATAATACAATGTATGTATATAAACATCAATGTCTAGCTTTCACCTTTTTTAAAGGTGAACAAACATTTTAATTACATTGCAGCTGTGCAATCAGTGAATGAACAACATTTAGGAAGACACAAGCTAGTCTGTGACAGAGGGATTCAATTCCCTGCATTACAAGGATATGCTCCCCAAAGACAGCACCACTTGCATCACATATGTTAAAAATACACACAGGTTGAACCCAGGGATAGGTTTTTCTTTGCTTCACTCTTTTATATTCATCTATCCTAGATGAGTCTCAAATGTAGAATAATTTTTAAAAAAATAGAGATTTCTTTCAGTCCTGAATCATACCACATACATTTGTAATTTTGGGATCAGAACACAGAGCAGATCATGACAGTTTATCTGTTAAAACAGCAATACAGAATGGGTGAAGATGACTATTTCTTAGACTACTCTAAGCTGATGTTATTACCATAACTGATTAATAATTATATGGTTGAAATTTATGGTTTATCCTACCTAAAAGTATTTAACTCTTCATCTACCCTTCCTGTATGTGAAGCAACAGCAAAGGTAGGCTCTGATGTCAAGAAAAAAGTCCTTCTGCCCTAATGGGGTTTAATTTGAAAGAAATCAAACCAGCTGAAGCTTTTGTATGGTATTCTGGATGTGTCACTTCTTGCTGACATGTATTTCAGCCTCCCAGCACAGCATCCTGCTGAGGAATATGGCAAAGCCAGTTGGTGTCTAATACAGCTTTGTCTTAAGGGTTTTTTTTATTCCAGCGCACAGACAGAATGCTAAGAGACCATAAATTTATTTCCTTAAGAAATGTTTGTGTGAAATTTATTAACATTCCAAATTACGAATGTAAAGCACACAACTTAATGAAAAAACAAAGTTTTCAAATGGATGTTTCTGCTTTTTTTTTTTTCTTTTCATTTGGCAGGTTTAACCACTATTGTTCTCAGTTTTATTACAGTCTGACATTCCTTTTAAAGCTCTTGCTTCAATATGAATAAGTGAAAGCCTTAGGTTTTGAATAATTTTTTTCCCTCATGTTCACAGATATACCTGCAAATGCAAAACCTGAAAACACAAACTGCAATACAATGTAAAATTCATGGTTTAAGGCATTTCTTGACATCAGTTTCCTGATTTTCAGGGCCCTGACAATTCCAGTTAGTACTGAATTTTAAGCAAAATAGAATTTGGAATTAAAAAGGCATCTAGCTAGAGTTGTAGGATCACTGCACTGTGTAGAGGGGAATCCTTGCAAGCAGAGAAGTTAGCAAATGCAGCAGGCCCAGAGACTTTTTTTCAAGACTGTGAAAGAATGATGTCTAGCACTGTTAATTCTGTGAGCTGTAGGTTAGGAAAAGCAGATAAGGCTGAGACAGAACACTGAAAGCAATTCAGAACAGCCCTATCAATATAAAGCCAAAGCATTTTCATCACTCCAGCACCTGCCTCTTTTGCCTGCAGCAGGCAATTCAGACAGAATCCAATTAGTCTTATAAGTACAAATATTAAAGGGGTATTCTACTTACTATTTTAAAGAAAATTCACCATGCTGTGAAAAGGTTTATCATCCAACTGCTGATTGGTTTAATAAATTTTTAAGGATTTGCAATGGGTTAAGTGCCTCCAGTTCTTTCTTACCAGAAACATAAAAGCAACCCATTAGGATTTTTTTTCTTAAGGGAAATGTGATCTAAAGCGGAAGGGGAAAGTTCAGAACAGCTCCATCTGAGACTTTCTTCTGGCAGCAGTTGTACATCCATCCTACCTTATTGCTTCCATTTGGAGCTGAAAGCAAAAATAAATGCAGCCCCCACAGGGGCAAGCTGAGGCAACAGAGGGGCTCATTTCCACCTCAAGAGGCTCTCACAAAGCCGCTCTGGTGTACCTGTCACTTCCTTGCTTCTGTGTTGATAAGCTATAAACAGAAATGTCTGACATATTGCATGTGGACCTTCAAACATTACTCTGTAGATAAGTGTACCATACTGGTACATCCCACTAGGGCAGTCCAGTGAAGAGATTTATATAGTTATTTCTCCCATGTTCCCAAGTAGAGTGGCATTAAAGCTTGTTCAAAAGCTGCACCTGAATGTAAATATACACCTCCCTCACGAGAACAGACGCATTTTAAATGATGAGCTACACACAATCTGGCATCTGATGATCCACTCTCTGGGATTTAAAATCTGCATACAGAGATGGACACCAAAGCCTTATTATTCCTTCATGTCTGGGTAGTATCATCTCAGCTGTATTCTATCACTACTTGTGATGCATCACATTAAATAATTATAGCAATCTGTTGGAGATTGTTGTTTTTAAATACACTTTCTGCTTTTGATGTTTCTGATCCCTGTGGAAAGCTTATGTTATTCTACAGTCTGCTGAGCTCATGTGCACACCAGCTGCATTTTATCAGGGAACAATAATTGCCTTTTGAACTGGCTAATAGATTTTACTTGAAATGAAGAGGAGATAAACCTTCTTCGGCAACCCTTAGAATGTTGTTCAGCACAATATCTATTTGCAGAATGTCATAGTCTCCAGCTAAGCAGTGCTTGTTCAACATTGTGACCAGCCCAAAAGAGGTGGAAAAAAATATATTAGAAAGGTCCCCAAGTTTTTCTGCTGCATAAGGATCACCCCATGTCATTTGGACAGATGTCTTGTCCTATCTGCTCCTGAAGCCTTTCAGCAATTACACACCTTTTCTTAATTATGTTTCCTAGTCCTTCATTATCCTACTGAGAAGCTTTTCCTTGTATCAAAGATGAGTTGAGGAGTATCCAGCAGTTTTTATCCTGCCTCCCCTAAGTATGGAAGGAAAAGTGTTAATTTCCTTTGCAGCAACCTCAAAAAAATAAACCCAGTACTTAAGTTATCAAAGCTTCTTTCAAATAAAGAATTCCTTATGAGGTGCTTTCTAGTCCTTTTGATACCTTTTTTAACCCAACTTTTTTGAAATGGAAAGCCCAAACTCATACACAGAGCTTGAGAGCATAATCAGCACCAAGAGCTGAGGGGCTACATCATATACATTATCCAGCAACTCAAAAGGCTGCCAGCAAAAGACACTGGGCTATCAGGTTTCATTTTCTTCTTTCCCACACTCTCAGGGCAGCACAGCACGATTAGCTGGGAGAAATGCTCAGGAACCTCTGCTGTGAGGCGGATGGCAATTCCTACATCCCCAAGTTAGCCTTTAGCCAGCTGACCCCACTGTGCCTTGCTTTCTCATTCCAAGACGGGTCTAGTGAAAACTGCTGACCAACAAATGCATTTAAGGAAGCTGTTTTATTAAACAATATCCTGATTTATTTTTCCCTTGGAGCTATGCCTTCTGTTTTCTCGTTACTTGGCTTCCTTCTTTCCCCAAGAAGCGTCGTCTCTCTGCATTCTCCCCTGAACTGGGGAAAAAGTCTCTCTAGATTTTAAAGTGGGAAGGGAATATCGAATAATTTCATCCAACTTAAACCCAAGACACAGAACCATTAATACATGTGTTGTGTCAGATAACCTTTGTTTTCTAGAAGCAGTGCTGCCAACACAGGATATTGATTTGAAGGCATCAGAACAGTGAATTTTAAAAAAATTTTTGTCACTAAATTGTTTTTCCCTCTAGAAAACTAGGCATGGTTTTAAACTTTGAATTTGCCTTCAGTTTCCAGTTTAGGTTCCTGCTATGCTTTAAGTGATTAGAGATGTCTTTCACACTCATTACGTCTCCACAAGGATTTATGCATGCATAAGTCACATTTCAATCTCTTGATAAATTAAACTTCAAGTTTCTTTGAATTTTTTTTAGTCCCTAAAGGCTTTATGGTAGATTTCTAGCTCTAACCCCAAATTTGTCCAGCATTTTCATATACTGAACTTTGTTATCAAATTTCTGTTAACTTTACGAACTCTCTGTTTGAGTGGCATAAGATAATAAATCTGCCACCCTCTTTTGTTCTCATTAATAGAGAAAACAAAATGTTCTTGGATGCACATATTCAGCTGTTTGTCCTCTGATCCAGGCACCTTCCTTGCATGCTGCTTCTCAAACTCTTGGCTACCAGTCCAAATGTTTTGTTGTCTGTTTTTGGAGTGCTCACCCAACACAGGAAAAATTACTTTCCTTTCAAAGAGCCCAGGTTATTAAACACTTCCACAAGGATGCTGTTCTCCCTTACTGGAAGTTAAGAGAGTTAGCACAAGGTTTCCCAAGATTTTTCAGGCAAAGGGGAAGTGGGATGGACCACAAAGGCATAGCTGGATAGGAGCACCCATGGCTCCTCGCTCCTGCAAACACAAGAACAACTCCTGCTACGCGAGCTGACTGCCCCCTCCTCCCCACCTCCCAGTCTTGTCCCAAGGTGTAAAATTAAAGCATGTTTCTATGATATATATCACAGTCATACAGAGTTTGCAGTAGATCAACAGCAACAGGATCAACAGCCCTTATATGCTAACTTTCTATTTGCAAAGCTTCTAGAGGCAATATTCATTTCCACCCTGCAAGAAACAAATGCTTGCTTCTTGCTATGCAGAGTGACTCAAGTCAGCACTGAAGAAAATAGATTACATAGAAATAAAAATAAGTTAGCACTTCCGTTTGCTTTCTTGTTCAGCATTGCCAAAGCCAGAAGATATAAACAACAAAACGTCTCCATTAGTCCACAGGTCCCTACACAGAAACCACTTGTTTCTGCCTCAAAAAGATTTTTCCCACCTTCTGTGGCAAGGAAATCACCCTTTAGTTTTCTCCTCTGTTACTTAAGTAGAGCATTGCCAGCCAACAGAATACATTTCTATGTAGTCTGGTATCCTTAGAATACAAGTGCAAGCAGTTTAATACATTAGCAATAATTGTCAAAGGTTTGAAGCCTCTCTGGGGATCAGCAGGAGGTTTGCACACGAATTTTGTGCACTGTTAGAAATCCCTATCAGTGTGTATTACTACCCACTCAGAAGGCAGCCTGAAGAAGTGTCACTCATACTCAAAACTGCAACCTTTGCTTTCCAAATAGCCTTTTAGTTCTTAGGAAAGTTGACTCTGAGAAAAGGAGCACAGTCTTTCATCCTGTCTAGACATTCTGGATGCTGAATGTTTAATAGCCTGGTATAGCATAGTTGGACTGTAGCAGTAGAAAGTAATGGAGGCAGGAAAAACAGTAGGTTTAACAGGCATAAATGCACTGTGTCTGCAGCTGCTCTGAGCCAGTAGCCTGCAGGAGGCTAGGAAACAACCATTCACTTTATGTCAAACATGCTCTGTCTAGACAAATCAGAGCTTCACCTTTTTTGCATACCCATTGTCTCCCAGAAGTTGCTAGAAATAACTTTTAGACATCAAAATTTACACAAAAGGCACTCTCCAGCAAGTAAAAAATGAGAATCAGTAGCTTCCTTTCACACAATATTAATGTAAGGACACAGTTCTTCAACATGCTCTTTTTTCCTCCTCTCTCACACATTTTGGAAAATAATCCTTCAGGATACATGAAACCTGAATTTAAAAAAACCCTGACAAAACTAAAGTGCAATCTAAAATTCAGGAACCTCAGCAGCTGATCTCTGGAGTACTTAGGATCACAAATTACACAAATGATGAATACTCCTCAATTAAATGAACACCAATTTTTGATCAGCTGAATTAAAAAACAAAGTCACTTTTATGGTTTTGAGTGGCTTTGAGGTTTCTGGTTGACCCACGGGGTTCATAGGCAAGTACTCAAGTTTCACCATGCTTAGTATGGAACAAGTCTTGTAGCTTATGCAAATGCCGGAAGGAAGACGAATACCTTTCCTCGCTTTATTTCCCTGCAGATGAGTGGCATCACAACTGTGGGCACCACTCAATTTCTCTTGTATCAGTTAGTTGTCTTCAATTGGTTCAGCAGTTATCAAACATATGCTTTCAGACTCCTTTTTTGTCTAAACAAAGTTAACTTAAAGCAACATGAAACACAAGCGTTAAATTGTTGGGTTGTAATTTAGAGGGCTCAAAGCAGTTTATGATGTAAGAAAATTGGAGTCAACACAAAGCTCTGAGGTGGTGCTTATTGCAACCATTTCATCTTTCCACTGACATTAATTGCAAACAAGGAAGACAGTGGATTTGCACTACCTTTGGGCAAATGAGAATCACAAATAACAGATTTAATGAGTCATTTAAGGCTGTCTCCTGGAAAGGGAACATCTCTCCCCTGCACAGCCACACAGGCTGGCTCACCACCACCCTTGGACCCTGACCTTTCTGAATCATGTCAATGCTGTGTGCTGTCAAGTCTGCTTCAGGTAAATAACCACTGACATTACAGATCCATCAGACATGGCTTGCTGGCCTTTTCTGAATGTTAGTGCAGTGCTTTTAAATATAGATCAGACCATGCTGGGGAATATTCTGTATAATATATTCTCATTACAATTACAATTGCAACTTGATGTTTTGTAATTTGGTGTCATCTTTTTAAGATACAGTCGAATAATGAATATTTACGGGTAGCTACTGCTGCAACTTAGTAATACTGAAACAAAGTTCTGGGAACATAGTTTTGATTAAAAGTGAAAAAATGAAAGGGAAGAGGGAAGTAGAGCACCAAAAGAAGAAGATATAGCTTCAGTTACTTTAATTTTTGTCTCACTTCAGCTACTTCTAATATTTAAGATAATAATAATTCTAATAATAAGCTAACAAGTACTTTGGTCTCATACTCTGAAAGGGGGATCAGTATCTAGAAAGGGTGGCACAGTGTCAGTATCTAGAAAGGTGGCACTCCTGCTGGGACTCAGTAGGTTCTTGGTTTAGGACTCAACAGCAGGAGAAAGCCCATCTTCACGCACTGAAAGGAGACGGGACTTCTGCAGGCATGTACAGTGTGTTCACAGTGCATGGAACCTGTACATACTAAAATTTTTTCAGCAGGTCTTGTATTATGAGCATTTTTTAATACTGAAAATCTGCACAAGCAGGTTGTTCCTTTGGATTCTTGCATATCATCCTACAAAATAGTATGAGACAGGATCAGTAAGTTCCTATATAGATAAAAATTCAAAAATACGAATTTCTGAGCAGAAGCTTCAGGTTCAAAAGTAATATGCAATGGGAAAATAATGATACAAGACATGATTGAACTCTGGGAACAACAGCAGTGCAGATACCTGCAATTACTGTGGACTAAACCCATCTTTCTCCACTAGTCCTTTCCAAAACTGTTTTTACTAATTCAGTTGTGTTTACTGTCAATGGTGCTTCAGCTACAGAGTACATGCTTTTCTAATTTTTACCTGTAATTAGGACTTGTCTCAGTGGGAAAAACATCTCCCTAGTTTGTACACTAGAGTAGCTGGTGCTTGCATTAAGAGAGTTTATTTACTGAAGACAAGAGTTTTCTGTTGGCTGAACTTCAGCCAACAGGACAAGAAGAAACAATTTCTGCTTCTACCTTTTGCAGTAGGCACTACAGGAGCAACAGCAAGGATATAAATGTAGGAAGCAGGTCCAGCACTTCCGGGATGGGAATCCATGGAGGATAACCTTAGGGAGATGGAAGATGGAGAACTGGATTCCTTTGGTGCCACAAAATCAATAACGAATGTGTAATACATACCTGGTACTAATCAGGGTGTTATTTATACAAATAGCAGTGGTTGCTAGAATCTTTTTTTTGACAAAATAGACGAGCCACCTTTTCGCAGGGGTGCCTGGGGAAAGGACAAGAAGCAATGAGCACAAGCTGAAATACAGGAAATTCCATTTGACCTTAAGAAAATACTTCTTCCACCATGATAGATTACCCAGAGAGACTCAAGTCTCCACCCTTGAAGAAATATTTAAAGCTTGGCTGGACATGTCCTGAGGAGCCTGCTCTGAGCAGGGAGGGGTCAGACTAGACAATGTCCAGAGGTTCCTTCCAGCCTCAACTAGCTTATGACTCCAAGACAACCTTCTCATTCAATTAAATGACACAGCAACAGCCAAACAATCTACTGGTCTTAAATCCAAGAAGACATACAAGTCCCTTCTCATCTCCATGCTTATATAGGTTTATGCCTTTTCAGATTGTCATTATGAGATGCAATGTTTCATTACAGTTCTTGCAGCAAGGGTAGACTTAAATCAATTCCCTTTATAGGCCCAATTTTTAATATAGCCTGAACAAATGTGACAGACAGACCCTGAACACTTCTAATGAGAACAGTAAATTAATCAAAGAAGTTACTGGCTGAGTAGGAAATTTGTGATAGTTTAAATTGGGATAACAGTGCCAGGAAAAATACAAAAGTACCACTACTTGATCAGCACAGAATCAGCAACATAATTTGTTTACACCCTGTGCCAGACAACGCTATGAAACATTAAGACTTAACCCTTACCAAAGAGAAAAATATTCTTAAATAATAGCTATTACTGAATTGCAGAAGACTGTTAACACTAATTTGTTAGCCTTTCCTGATACAGAAAATCAACAAGACAGGCAGCTGGAATACAGGAAAGAAACCTGTGTGTCAGGTTTAAGCCAATTGGCAGGAGGAAAGAAGCAGCATCACACAAAAATATTCATCAGACAAGTTTGTTAAAGAGTGCTTACCACGTGATAAGCACTGTTATTGTTTTGGACAAAACTGGCAAACAATTATACTTGGTAAGATAAAGGGGAAATACTGTAGTGGGATTAAGAAAATGCAAAGGAATTTGGATAGCAGAGTAGTAAGTGAGGCTGAGAAAGGATGTTACAGAAATTTCAAAAAGAAAAGGTGACTGATTTTTGTCTTCTAAGCCATTAAGAACTTTTCTTTCTACCTCAGTTTCAGAAAGGCCCAACCATCTTCCTGTTAACATTTTTTCTTCCCCAGACAAGCATAAGGAACACTGTCACGTTCCCCATCTAGCATACACTTCAATAGTAGCTGAGATCAGCTTTTTCTTACCTCAGCTTTAGACCTTTCTTAAACCTCAAAGTCTCCCATTTGCTTTTTATTGTGCATATTGTAGAGTAGCACTGTAAACCATTTCCTTACCATAACCATCACCTGTTTTAATTATGTCAGGATAAACAATAACAACATCCAAGTAATTTCATGTTGCTGCGGCAAGTGTTGATCAGAGTGCTGCGACCTTCCCAAAGAAGCGTTTTGAAAAAGACACCTTGAGGGCACAGACATGCCTGTGCTCCTGACTAGTGATTTTAGCTCTTGCCAGGGGAGCAACGCAGGAGGAGGGACAGAGTCCACAGAGAGTCTTAATCACACCTCTACTGTAAAAGGGTCCAGGGATAAAATAAGACTCAGAGAGATCAGGAGGAACAAGGGTTTATATAGGGATAGAGACGGGGTGGTACAGAGGCAGGAAGAGGGGAAGGGCCAATAGGATACATTAAATTTACATAAAGTAGTAAAGTATGGTGGGAGAAACCTTTTTTCTCACCACAACGACAGAGGTTATTCCCTAGAGACATTCCTTCCAGGGGAAAGTTGTGAAGTCTTTATTAGGAGGCCCACTGGCCTCCACAATTTCAACCCCAAACAGCTGTTAACAGGAGCTTTTGGAGAGGGTACCACCCCAACACATACAGAAGCTAGAGGTTCAGAAAGGAGGAAACTTCCTGCACTGCAGCACCAGTACAGCTCTTAATAGTTTCCTTTAAAAATACATAAAAAGTTTTAAAATAAACATGAAAAAATTACTATTAATAAGATTAGAAAACTTCTGTTCCAAGTACTTCAATGCACTTTGTGTGGGGTGCTACGAAGACCTTTAACAACTCAGGAGGCAGAAGACTCCAGCCAGATGGAGTTGTACATCTATTTTTTTATTTCCCTTCTTTTATCTTTGCTACACAATATCGTAGTGATCTTCAATGAGGAAAAGAACTCAACCCACCTTCCAGTTAATTCAAAGAAGATCTGTAAGTTTATTTTGTGTTGAATACATCCTACTCTTTTTATCAGTAAGAGTATCTACTTAAACACCTTTCATCCAACACAGAAATTCCTCTACAATATTCTGGGAAACTTTAGTACATCTTAAAACTGAGATAAAAGTCTGACATAGAAGCAATAACTGCTCTCACATGGCTGTTTGTGTTTTCAGGGATTTTTCTTTTTAGTGTTTTTAGGTTATCTGCTAACCGTCAAAAACCACTATTTGTCAAATACACAGAGATAGCAATAACCAAACACTTAGCATTAGGTGAAAATACTTCCTCGCTAAATAATCCACAAAGCTGGTGCTACAACAGCCCACATAAGAGAAGACTACATTTCTCTACACTGTTATCCATCTAGTTAATGCTACCCCACTAGCAAAACATGTCTTACTGATTGGGTTTTATACAGCTTAGGTGTGAGGGGGGAAGAAGCTGGAAGTGGAAGTGAGGGTTCATAGGGAGGTGACTAATTAATTTTAAGGGTGATTGGTTTCAGGTTTTATGTGTGAGTGATTGACAGGAGAAAGGCACATTGTAGCTGGGAGCAATCTAAGGTAAGACAGGCCCTTTCAGGAGGACCATCAGCACTGCTGAGGCTGCTTAGGCTCTGAGTAACATCTTACATGTTTTGGCCGAAACACTGGAGTTTAGTAACACCTTTAAATTCCCTTACAGGAGTTGAATGAGCTGTGTTATGTGTTTGCAAAGTGAACACATGGTTCTCATTACAGGGCCAGGAAGAAAAAAAAACAACTATTCATCCTTTCGTTGTACAAAATCCTATCACAGTGTGGGGAAGAGATCTCTTGTCTCAATGGGGAGCAAAAATAAAAATATTGGAGTCACAGAGGTTCTCGATACTCTGATAGTTAATTGGGTAGTCAAAAGAATCCTTAATAAGAAGGATGGCCTTCTTTGTTACCAGAGGGCCATCCAGAAGGGGAGGATAGGCCAAGCAGCATGCAGATGGTATAAGTCACAGAATAATTAAGGCTGGATGGTCTGTTTGATAGATAGAATTTAACATCATGAGTAAAAAAGCTTTTAAAAATGAGTTTATATCGTGATAAATGTGATTCATGCTAATTAAATTGTAACTATATTAGCGAAATTGTATTTAGATCAATAGAAGACAATTGTTGCAGAGTGAGGGGGGAGATGGGTGAGACAGGGCAAAGGACATCTTCCAGAGGAATGCTGGAAGGGAATAGTAGAAGGACGTAAGTCTGACAAGCAGCATCTAGAAATAGAAAGTTTCGACCTTGAAATGGGCCAAAATGGGATGATTCCAGGCATGGGACCCAATTAAAGTCTTGTTATGGAAAACATCTGCTCAGTCACATAGTGCACCTGTGCTACCTGCAGGTCACACCTCGGTCATTGAGGAAGACGATGAGCCTTCATCAGAAATAAGACCCTTAAAAGGATGAGAGACCCCCTAACCCATTAGTAGAGCATGCGCCGTACAACATAGTGATGTAGATTTTAGGAATAGAAACTAGGAGGAGTTTTCCAGAAACTTCTGTAGCATAGAGTATATAAGTGGGATTGTTAGCCTTGATGCTTTGGTACGTGAGGAATGGTGAGCCACTCCCCGTATCCCTGGTCAGAGGGGGGGCTCCTCCCCAGTCGGTTTTGTTTATGCTTTATA
This sequence comes from Rhabdornis inornatus, assembly GCA_013397075.1. Taxonomy (NCBI): domain Eukaryota; kingdom Metazoa; phylum Chordata; class Aves; order Passeriformes; family Rhabdornithidae; genus Rhabdornis; species Rhabdornis inornatus. The sequence continues at coordinate 58,167 of VWZS01001464.1, forward strand.
CGAACCTCAATTATACTAAATTACTTACTGCCAAATTTTGTATATTTTTAAATATATGCACTTTGATTATATTCATTTCCAATGCTTTAATTGTATTTATTTGTAATTGTTACTATTAAAATTTTGCTGCTACATCTACTCTTGTTGCTTGATAAATTGGAAAAATAGAACATCATTTATAACAATATATTCTAGTTATCATAATAGTAATACTAATAGTGCCTTGTTTCCTCCAATACATTCTACAAATAATTAATAAAACTATTAAGGGAATCTATATAGTTTAAAGAGGAGTGGGAGATGTTGGAGTGTGAAAAAGAGAGGCCTCTCTGAGTTTCTCTGAGAGAAATCAAAATGTAGGGTTTGAATTAAAGCCTTCAGAGAAATTAAAATATATTAAGCCACACAGACATGAAATAGAGGTATAAGCTTTAGTTTTAAGTAAGCAGAAATATTATTAAGTTGTATAAATATGAAGTAGAAGTACAAATCTTAGTTTTAAGTAAGTAAAAATACGTTTTAAGTGCCTTAGAGAACAAAAGCCTTAGAATCTAGTACCAAAAACAAGCTTCAGTGAGACCTCAAAAACTTAGTTCTAGACATAATAAAAATATAGTAAGAATATTGCTTACATTCTTCAAATAAAACAGACTATTTGTGCAAGCTATGTGTAAGGATTGATACCACTTTTGTACAATAAAACTAAAATTCTAATAAGTTTTAAAAAAATGCTTCAGGTTCGTGGTTTTAGCTCATTAGGTAATTTGTAAATAAAAATCCATGTATTGGAGTGAGAGCACTTGCTCACTCTTTCTCTACCATCATCATCACTACCACCACATGAAAGAAGAAGAAGAAGAGGAAGAACAAGAAGAAAAGAACAGAAGAAGAAAGACCAGGGAACATCTGCCTCTCGAGACTCTGTACCAGGCTGCAGCTTCTGCCTCTGCTCAAGACTCTGTACCAAGCTGCAGCTTCTGCTTCTAATCAGGACTCTATACCAGAAAGTTTTTAACACGGACTTTAACACTTTGGACTCTGTCTTTTGAAACGGATATGCCTTTACAATAAACAACTTTACAGCAACCAGCAACTGCTGTGCTCTTTTGAAAACCTAAACCCATGACAATCTCTGCGCTCAATCTCTTCTGGTGTTTTGTTCTGTAGGTGGATCCCCTCAAGTAAATAAAAATTTGTTCTCAGTTCTTATGCTGTCTTCTGGGCATTACAATGTATGTTGTGCGAAATCTGTTACGGGCTGACCAATATGCCGAAAGCTCAGTCTGATTCTTGAGAAGCACCAAGCCTCAAGCTGGCATCAGCAGCAAGATGAAAAGCAGGAAAGAAACTTGAGTGGAAATCTAACATCGCTAGAATGGCCACAAAAATGTTACACCACTGCTGTGTAACAGCAGTGCATCATCCTTGCTCTTAATGCTTGTGCCTGGGTTAAGTGACCAGTAGAAGTGGCATCTTCTGTCTGTGCCTTAAAGAAACTGAGAACATTTTCCTCCAAACAAATTCAAACAAGTTGTTTTAGATGGAGACATTATGTGATAAGGCCAAAGCAGCGCCATGCAGTTTCACATTAGGAATTAAGTCCTTAAGTATTCAAGGAAAGGCAGAGACTGAGAGCCTTGCTATCTCTATTCCTCCACCCTCTGCATTTTACCTCTAATGCACCTCTGATGGGTGTAAACCCATCACGAGTGGGAGGGACTGTTTGCTACCCAGGTCTAGTGCTGGTCTAACGATGCTTTACCCTCAGGCTACACTTAAACACTTACTGAAGAAAACAGTGGCAGCTGTTAAAGGTGGTGCCATCCCCAGCTGGAGGGAGGTAGCCAGCCCCAGGGCAGGGTCAAGGGGTGAGCACATCTCAGCAGCTCCAGGTCTCAGTAGAACCGTCCCCTGCAGCTTCATTGGGCTGAGCTGGCAGACTGTGTATTTAAAGCAGATGTGGGGTACCCAGGAGTTCTGTTTGCTGACTCAAGTGCAAGGCAGTGGTTAAGGGTGGCAGGAAATGGGGGCCAGGAGTTGTATAGGTTGATATCTTAAGATGTCAGCAAACTTCTAAGGAAGAGAATGTATCGAAGGCTATGTTTATTCAAATTGTTCAACCATTTTTTGCTGCTATCTCATAAGCTGGAACAGAAAGAAATGTTGGAACTGGAATATGCTGTATTCATTTGTTCTAGGCTATAAATTGACTGAAACATCACGTGAAGTCTCAGTAGTGGTCCTTGCTATTGTCAGCATTGATGGAGTGGCACCCTGTGAACGACAATGTTTTCTTTTGCAGATATGGTTGGAGTGATTCACAAACGCAGTAAACTTAAATCTTCCTCCTTTGTGTGTGGTAGCAACAGTCCGGATGGTATTAAAGAAGTCCTGAGGATGATACCTGGACACAGTGGGGTGCTATATTCACTTGCAGTGTAAATATAGCAGTAAATTTGCAGCCTTTTTACGCAAAATGCAAAAGCCAAGACATGGGCAAACATTAGGAGTAGTCAGTTAGTTGACAGACCCAGATGGAGAGTGACTGTAGACAGTTGGAGATGTGATAAATCACCATACAGGATGTTAGTGGTAGAGCTGGGGAGGTAATGCCACAAACCACAACTTTTACTCTCATGCACCTTTGTACCTCCTGGTGTTTAATGCAGCCTTTGCATCTACATTAAACAGCTGTCTTTAAAGAATCATGCTTTCCACTGATTCTATGTCCCTTGCAGTGTTCCAGGACTGCCTCACCACCCAAATAATTGTGCTTTCAAGGAGGATGTGTTAAGAAAAGCCCACGACTCTCTGTAGAAGATAAGACAATCAGGAATCAAAAGTTGGCTTTGTATTAGAAATAAGTGATGTTTGATGAAGAATTTGTAATTTTGTCTTTTTCAATTTTCCTTCCTGTAAGATGGAAATAATAATTTCTAAATGTGGCATTTATCTGTATGGAGCAGGTGCAATTACTACTAGTACAGGCTGTGCTGCATTTCAATATGGAAGTTAGAAAAAGCTCTCAGTAAATATCTCAATTTTGCACCTGACCAATGTGTATACTTTCAGGGAGTAAGAGGTGAGTTTGTCCACAATTTCCCAAAAGGAGCTCTCCTTGCCTGGGGCTCAGCATTGAGCTCTTTTGCTTTATTTTTTTGTGGACTTCTCCAGCCTGAAGGTGTCAGCTCTATTTTGTTGTTGCCTATGGGCATCTGGCTCTGAGTTTTGCTCTTGAGCTCCAAGAGGATGATCGGTCTTGTCAGAGTAATCTACAATAATCTTATGCCACTTTCTTCTTCATGCCAGATGGTGCATGACGTAACATCCCTAATCCTTTCAGTCCTGTGAATTTTGGTGCTTTGACTTTTCAGTTCAAATATTCCTGAATATTTATCAAAGAAATAAGGGAGGTGTTGCTTTGAAAGAGGAGTTAATGTATTGGTTTGGTGCTTGCAAAGGCCTCTGAAAAAAGAAGAAATCCTAGCAGAGTGTGGTATGGCACAGACTGTTTAAAAGTTAGTGTCTAAGCTATTTTCAGGCCTTGGGCGACTTTGTTTTGTTGTAGACAGAGGTTCTGAGTTGATTTATCCATATCCTGGGCATTTAGTGCTCTCCCAATTTCTACCACTTCACAGATAAACAAGGAGAGAAGGAAGCAGCAAAGAAGAAATTAATAAGTGAAGAGAGGCCAAGAAAATAAGTTGCTGGAGGTGAAAAATGTTCAGCATCTGTGAATTTTGTATGCTGATCCACCTGAACATAGTCATTTTGACCTTCCTAAAGCACCTATGGGTTAAAAAAGCTGCTCCAAGATGAGTAAGTGAAAGAGAGAAGAGCTGAGGTGTGGGTAGTGAAGCTGCCCTGCAATATGTCAAGGCTTTCCCTTGAGCTGTCTGCTCCTGGTCTAGCTCAGTGGTGTTGTGGGGAGCAGGGCAAAGTCCTGCCCATCTCACCTGGCATCTGGGAACTGACAGCTAACCGTGGCAACTGCCACCTAAATGTTGATGTTACTTGATCATACTGATATTTTGTGATTAACAGTTGTAAAATGGTTCCACATTGAACAGTAGCTTTTAGTGAATTCTAATCAATACTAAAACATAATTCTGATGTCAGTGCCTTGATATGAGTTTTTTGAACAAATTAAACATATTAATAAAAAAGATTTGAATCTTAATAGTTTTAGTATTCTGTGATAGATTCACAAGTTCAGTCTACTAGAATCATGTAAATTGGCTTTTCTGGGGTATATTTTATGTTTTGTTGCACACTAATGTCATTTAATTGTAGAGTTCAGTTATATCTCAAATTACTCTTTGATTAAACAAGAGGGAATGAATTCAAGAACTTTGCTATGATTAATATTTATTTAGTCAGTTTTGTAACTTCTCCTTATACCCTTTGTGGATAACTGCCCTGTACTTACATAATTTTTGTTCTTTCTGCAAGACTGCGCTACACTTTTGTTGGTTGTAGCATTACCTTGGAACGCGAATGAAGATCTCATTAAGCTCAAATGCACTATAGTTTAAATGCTTCTGCAACTTCCAGAGAGCACACCTCCATCCACTCCAGCCTGGGATGTCAGACTTCTATAGGTTCTAGTATAAATGTAATATCTTGTAAGTTATTCTAATCCTGTGAACAAACTTGTCATTGTGAATGATGAAATTATTTTTTTTGTTTGTTTGTTTTCTGTTAATTAACTTCTCTTGTACCAGAAGTTATCTGTTCCACTAAAATATACAGGAATGTGGAAAGCTGGCACTCTTGATTTATGGCTGTCACCTCATAATCTATTTTTCAAAAATGCACTATTCAAATTTGCTTTTTGTGCTCTTCGTGATGAGAGATCATTAACCTGCTGTCTTGAGGGCAAGCATACCAGTAAAGGCAGGCAGAAGTTCAGGAAAGCTACACCTCCAGATAACATGAACAAAAAACTCTTAAAATGCAAACGTGCCATTACCACAGCATGATTACGGGATCCATGGAAAGAGCAACAAACTGATAGCAACTGCTACAGAACACGGCTGCATGGCTTCCTCAGGTGTTGCAGCCCAAGCTCTCAGCTGATGCCCCTGTGAATCTCTGAGCTGACTTCTTGGATATCCACTGTTTGCTGGCATTCAACAGAATTCAGTAGTGTCTTCTAGGTCTGAAATGTTCTGTCTCTAAAAGCCTCTGAGGGACTAAACTGACATTACATTCCCAGGGAGTTCTGTAGTCTTTGCAGTAGGGAAAGGTGGATGGGTAAGTGTCTTTGTTGAACTCCTCAACAAACTGACTTTAAGAGAGAAGGTGCTGCAGATTGCAGACCTGGTCTTGGCTCTCCCAAACCTTGGAGGGCTGGGACACCAGCATGCTTGTGCCCGGGTCTTGGGATACCCTTGCCAGCCTGGGCCCTCACAGAATCACAGAATGAGTCAGGCTCGAAGGGACCACAGGGAGGCATCTGGTCCAACCTCCCTGCTTAGTAGGGTTGTCCTAGACCATATGGCACAGGGTTGTGTCCAGACAGTTCTTGAGTATCTGCAGCGAGGGAGACTCTGCACCCTCTCTGGACAATCTGCTCCAGAGTCATTGGCACGGTGAAGAAGTTCTGTCTCTTCTTAACTCCCAGTGCATCACAGCAACACCTTGCCTGTTGCTTCGTGTCCTATTGACCGGTAGTGTCGGGAAGAGCCTGGTTCCATCTTCCTGGTAACCCGCCTTCACACATTTATATACATTAATAAGCTCTCTGAGTGGTGCGCCTTAAGTAGGGTGTAGGCGAGCCCGCGGAGGACGGACAGCCGCTTCTTCCAACCAGGGAAAGTACCCCGGAGAATCTGTGCCCGAACTTCCCGCCAGTATCAGATCAACGGGGGGCTGCAGGTGAGGGTCGTGTTGCCCCGGCTGGGGCTGGGCAGAGGGCGACGGGACGAGCCTCCGCGGGGTCCCGGTGCCACCCTAGTGGCCGCGGACTCTTTGCCGCGCTGCGGCCGCTAGCTCCCAGCTGCCTGGCGGAGGGAGACGTCGCGCGGCGTCGGTTTCCATGGCAGTGGGGCTGTGTGGGCGGAGCGGTTGGGGGCGGAGCGGTTGGGGCCGCAGCGCGGCGGGCGGGCGCGCGCGGGAGAGAGGGAGGGAGGAGGTGAGGGAAGGAGCGCGCACCCCCGGCCCGCCCCCGTCCCTCGGTGGGTGTTTGTGTCGGGCTGTGACGGCGGCGGTGGCGGCGGCGCGGCTGAGGGGCTCTCACCCTCCCGCCGCTGTGATCCCGACGCCCCCGCGCCCGTCCCCGCCCCGCGACCGCCATGCACGGCCCCTAGAGCAGTGGGCTCGGCGGCTGGTGCGGTGTCTGCGCGGCGGCGGCCGCCATGGCGGTGGAGACGCGGCCGGAGCTGGTGGGGAAGCGGTTTCTGTGCCTCGGCGGCGAGGAACCGCCGGAGAGCGGGCGCTGGCGGGCTGGGGTCATCCGCGCCGTGTCCCAGCGGGACTCGCTCAGCCCCGACCTGGCGGTAAGAGCCGCGGCTCGGGCCGGGCCGGGGGCTGCGGCGGGGGGCGGCGGGCCCGGCGTGACACAGCCCCGAGCCCGGCCGGGCACAGTGACGTGGAGCCGAGGGTCACGGCTGGCGCCAGGTGCGGTTCCTCGCGGCGTATGCGGCCGCTCCGTGCCCCGGCCATGCAGCCGCGGTAAGAGAGGGCCGGTGCCTGGCCTGGGCACCGAGGGACAATCAGGCTGCCCCTGGAGCGGCAGGGGAGAATGCGGCTAATCCAGGGGAATGCAGAAACTGCTGCCGCGTAGCACTGTTCGACTGGGTCCAACACGCTGGTGAACGTTGTTATTAGAAGAATGTCGTTGTTTCCCTTCCTTTCATGCCCGCTGTCACTGTTTTCCTGAGGGGTGTGGGAATGTGCATGTAGGTTAGCGAAGGAGCCAGGATATGCTCTGTTGTGCTCAGACACACTCTCGGTATGGGGGGGAAACACGGCCAGGATTTCCTTAGGTTAGTGTTCTGAATACATAATCTGTAAAATGGAGTTTTATTGTGCTCCTCGGACTTGGTCGTTATATTGTTCGTGAATTCCGCAGTCACAGGAGTGCTGTGTTTCCTCTGTGGTTGTCTCTTGCCATGTTTTTATGTTATTTAGTGCTTCTGAAAGCACATTTAAAAATATCATGACTATGTAAATGGGCATTACGTAGGCTGAAAAAAGGAGTCACCGGGCTGCGCGGGGCAATCCATATTGCTGCTGGCAAGGGGGAGGCGTTCACAGCTCGACACTGGTCGGGGTGGAATGTTGCCTTTTTTACAAACTCATCAGGCAAACAATTGTCTCGTATTAGAGATTATCGATTGCTTACTTCGAGAAGTGTGAATCACAGAATTAGGAACTCTTGTTTTCGTTCGTTCCAGACTTCAAGCTTTGTTTCAAAAACAAAGTGGAGTTGAGATGCTACTTTTTTGCTATGTTCTGGGTTACTTTTGTTGTTTTTGCTTTTGGTTTATTTGGTATGTTGTTCCCATTCTGCAGCTATAATGGATTTTTTCCCGTCCTCCAGCTATAATTCGAGGAGCCCTTGAATTCAAGTTCATAATTCGAGTTCATGCCCTTCTTTATGAAATGGTTTGTGTTTTCAGCCTTTGGCTATATGTGAGAATCGTCTAGAACGCTTTATTTTTAGAACCTCATTTGGATGTTACTCTTTCAGTGTAGCCTTTAGAATCTATAGACAATTACAGAAACAATGAGTCAGGTTTAAGGAGGTATTTACTAACACTTACAAGTCAGAGCCATAATTTGTAAACTCTGGGGGCAGAGCTGACATAAAGGCATTTCAGGGGCTGTGTGTTATATTAAATGAAAGATGCATGCTGCAGATTGTAAAAACTTGCTCCTCTTCTTGACTTTGGTGTCTGTTTTTCTCTTCAGATGCTCTTTTGTTAAAATTCTTGGTAATTTAAGGAAGAACTGTCATGTTACGGCTGGTTTCTGAGGCAGGATGACTAAGGGTATGCTTATGTGTTGTAGTGAAGCACCATTTGGATAGATCTAAACTACCTGAGAAGCAGGATGGATGCCCCAGCTGCGCTTCAGCCTGGGTGCAGTGCAGTGCTAATGTGGCCATATTCCTTCTGGTGTTCAAGATAGCTGCACAGCACGGCATTATCCTGTGTAGATACACTTCTAGTCACCTATGAGTGCTGGAAGCCTGGGAAGGTTTTGAAAATAATTTCTGGGTCTCAAGAGTCCTGCAGTAGTACTTAACTACTAGAACATCACTGCCCTCTTTAAAGTGCAGCATTTGGGGTTTGTGTTATATGTTCTCTGGTGCCAAAGCACAAAGAAGTGGATAGAGGAAAAAAATGATAAGGTTTCTTTAAGCAACAGGTAGTTTTTGTAGGTTAGACTCTTTCTGCATTTATAATTAACGTTAACTTCTCATTAGTTGATATTTGCTAATGTGATTATCCTCTCCCCCTAAGCCCCACAAAGGACAAGGATGTTTTTCTGTTAGCCCTGTTCTATGTGTGCTACCCTAGCTGGAGTAACTACTGCTCTTATCCTTCCATGGCTTTTGTTTTGAGGTGGCCATCCCTGTAAATAGTTCCAGACCCTTCTGCTCCTTGTCACTCGAGCGAAGCGGTAGTTCTTGTTGACAGTTTCGTCTCTGCCCACAGGGTGCAGTATAAGAATGCTGAAATTGACTTTTTGTCAATTTTGTGTTTTCCTGATCCCACTAGTGGAATGGATGGATGAGAAATGCAGATGCTGCCCTGAACCACAGGACAGGAGGACAGCAGTGGGCATTTTCAATGTGGATTGCAACTGGCTGGAAGTGAGTTTCCTCCTAATCCTGGCTGTGGAAGGAAGTACTATTTGCATTGACTTTGTGTCTTTTCTTCCTGAATAAGTGTGAACCCCCTGTCAGTTTCTGCCAGTTTAAGAACAGGGAGAGGTTTGAGGAAGACTGCCTTCCCCTAGCCTGTGAAAGTTGACGTCTGATAACCCTCTCCTCAAAAATCATAAAAGCAAGGAGGGCATGGCATTTGGTGTTCTCCTGGAAGTGAAGAAGCAATCTCCAGCTGGCCAGTCAGCATGCACCCAGCTTCAGACCAGCTACAGCATATGCTGTCTTTCTTAGCAGCATTCAGAGACAGATGATGGAACTGATGGAATGAGGAGGTGGGTTTAAGGGCATGACGAAGAGCTGAGCATTAACGAAAGTGTGAGAGCAAGCCTCAGTGTATGCATATAGAAATATATGGACAGATGGGGAGTTTTATGGGGTGCAGGAGTTCAAGGAGACATGGGTGAGCCTAGAGGCAACTGTTGTAACTGATGTTGAGTGGCCACAGGGATTATAGGAGCAAATCCAGAGGAAACTGAACTTCATTAGTTGTGCTGTAAAGAGAGAATCAGGAGCTCCAGACCTGAAGGCTGGACTAACTGCTCTCCACCTTTGAGCAGGGAAATCAAGAGGCCGGTTTTCGTATGCTTCTAAATTTGTTTCATGGTTGTGTTTTTATACCTAAATTAATAATTATTTTGATAGTTGAAGTTACTGTCTTGGTAGGAAAACATAGGAAAAAACTTAATTGTCTAGTATTTTCTTCCTGCTAGGTCTTCCCTACTCCATGGAAGTATATTAAATAACTCTTTCCTTATACTTTATATGACTGCAATATAGCTGATATGTAATATTTTTTGTAATGTGTTTGTTTACAAAGAAAGAGAGCACTATCAAAGTGTCTTTTCTCCCACTGCTTTATAGAAATTTTGCCTTCCTCAGCTTTCTTATTAATTCACCACTCACTCGTTGTGAGTGCTGATGTTCTCCTGGAATATGAATGCTCTTGCCATTACGTGAGACCCTCCATGCCAGGATTTGGAAGCCATGCCTCTTTCTTAGTCAGATGTTGTAACATCTTACAGATGTTGTAAACACCTGCCACACAGGTATAATGTGTGCAATGTATGAAATCTAATCCAGGCGTTTTCTTGCGGATTTTCATGGTCTGTGTCACAGCTTTATAAGTTAGACCTCTTCATCTTTCTTTCTTGGACATTGCTGTTGCATGCAAAGCGTTTGTTTAAAAATAAAAACAAGGACAGATGTTTGATATATGTGTTTGTGTGTATATGTGTGTATGTGTTTCATAGCCATTGAGAGAATTCATAACGATTTTTCAGCTTCACACCAAGTGTTGTTAGAGGAAACAGGGAGCTCTATTTTTCCTTCCTTCTAACTGCCTGGAAAAGCTTGTGTGCTGCTCTGATTACAGTGATAACTCTGGGCAAATAAAGAAATGGCCAGGAGGAATGCCATATGATCTTCCTGGTCTTTACTGTCCCGTAAGAATTGCTTTCTGGGCCACAGGTTGCAAATCTTTGATGTGGTGAAAGAGAAAATGGAAGTAAACTTTTAAACATAGAGTGTGCAACTCTTACTAAATAAATCACATTAATTTTAAAATAGGGAATTCTCAGTAATTTCTAAGTTCATGTTTATTGATGTGTGAATTTTTCTGTTATGATTCACATAGTTTGGAAGACAGCATAAAAATTGAGTTGATAGTCTTTAATGCATTATGATAGGCAGACTAATATCCAATAATTGTGCATAGGGAAATATATTGTGGCAATAATTCACCATATCAGATACTCTTCATAAAAGCCTAAATATTAATGATAGTTTGAAGCAGCGATGTGATTTTTATTTACAATAAAGTCAGTAGGATATAGTGGTGTAAACAATACATTAATACTTTGGGTGAATTGTAGTTTTTTGGAATCTCGTATTTGATAGTTTACAATCAGGAAATTGTTAAGAATTCAGTAAGTCTGGTAAAACCATATGAAGAGAATATCAGCAGATTATGGATCTGTTTTAACTGAATTTGCTTCCACTTAATAGTAAAATGGAAGTTTGCAAAATGTGATGAAAACTTACCACTTCTGTGTTACAGTTAATATGAAAATAATTTTTAAAAATTTCACATAATTGGAAAATAAAAGATATTTTAGACAAGTACTCCATTCACTGATTGATTTCTCACTAAATGATGAAGTTAAATTAGCCTTCGCTGTGTGTGGAGCTGCACTTACCTAGTCTTTTTACAAATTTTAATTGTTTTAATATTCCTGCTTCTGCATTCCCAAAGTTTCTGAATGCGATCTGTCTTTGTCATAGAGGCACAGAATTGCACTTCTGTAGGTTACACTTGGTTTTTGCCATATGTTGATTTTTAGTGTGGTGTGTTGCATGTTGTCCTCTGTTCTCCTTTTGCTAAGATAGTATTATAGGGAGAAAGTGCATGTGTTAATTTTTTTGAATGCATTTGAGCTGGTCTGTTTAAAAATGAAATTTCTTTTTTCATTCCTTATTTTAGAAGTACATGCTCTGCAGCTTTGACTTGTTAGCCTTGACATAAAGTGGAAGACACAGAAAAATCTCCAGTAAAATTATTGTAGAAAGTAAACAAATAAATATGCTTTAAACTAGTTGTGCAGAGCTTGTTGGTGGTTAATGGAATTTAAAAATCCTGTGTGTTTTTGTACTAGCATCTGGGTTAAAGATGTAGAGCAAGTTGTTGGTAAGGGTCCCTGTCATGTTATTTACTTCAGTTATTGGAGATGACACTAAAGACATGTCAGAGTTTATCACATCACTGTCACCTCTGAATGAAGGAATGTTGTAGGGTGTGTTTTATATGTGTTTTGAATCTGGTTTGAAAGGAGTGGGAGAAGCTCAAAATTTGACAGGGATTAGACAATTTTCAGTTCTTTCTGCTATTCTGTATCAGTATTGATGCCAACAAGAGTCTTCTAAGTTTGGTGCATGTCAGCTGGGCAGTCTTTTATTGGCTAAGCAGTAAAGAAAACTTCTTATTTCCTTTTGTGTTTCTAGTAAGGTTGAGCTTGTCATCCTGTGTCTGTGAAAGTTGGCTCATCTGTCTACCAGAGATGGTTCAGGAAGGAGTATCTCTTTCATAATAATTTGACAAAAAGATCAAAGAGAGGATATACTTATGAAATCGACTGCAAGGATTCAGTGCTTTATACTCTGCCTTCCGTTCTTCATTTCTTTTACTAAAAGAAACCTGAGTATGATGTGGTTCAATAAGTAAATGTACCTGCACTGATGGATTTTGAGTAAAGTTTGTTTGAATGTCAAGATTGCAAAGTGAGTTCAGGTGTCCTGAGCTACGGATGAATCATTTAATTAATTTGTTGCCTGGTTGCAACATAAGCAACGGTGACCAAAATAGTAGGAAAAAGAAAGGTTTTATCCTGTAGTTAACTATTTCAGGAGGCTCTTAGGAAGAGATATCAGATACTTTCTTAATAAAAAAAAAATTGCTTTTGCCTTTTATATGTTTTGCATATAAATACTGTGTTATTCCACTGTTGCCTTACCTCAGATTTTTTTTTTCCTGGAACTTTGTGTAAATCTTTGGAGCTGTCTCAAAGCATGGCATAGCCATCATAAAGAGTTGTAAAGAATGAGCAACTATTTTATAAGAAGCCATTCTTCTTGTGCGCCTTCCAGGATCTCTGAACCTGCTTGAGAACAGCAGAACTGTTACTTAGTATCAAATTGAATGAATTTTAAAATTCATGGTACTTGCGAAATTTGGCCAAAAATCAACTTAGCCTTCTTCTAATCCTACTATCAGTGAACTGTAGAGATGCATTGTTCCGTCAGTGATCTTGAATCTCTGCTGGGATTAGGCTTGACTTTCCTGTTCAGTTGAACTTGGTAAACTGTACTGTTTTTGCTGAAAAAAGGTAAGTACAGATCATCCAAGAAGTTCAGCTGAAGTTGGCAGCAAGTGTTTGTCTCGGAAGAGACACCTCTGTGATGTGCTGTTACTGCCCGCTGTTGTGCTCTGGGCATTGACATCTCATGTTGCTCATGATGAGGAGGGAGGGTTTCCTCCTCACCCTGCTAAGTAGGGACTGAGACCTACTCTGCTTGTAACCAGCTTGTTCTTGGAAACTGGTGGAGAATTCTAAACTAAACTAATGCTATACTGCTTCATTATATTGATTCCTCTAGAAAGTTACTACTGTTAGTTGATGTTATATCTGTGCACCAATAATTTTCAGTGTCATAAGAGAAAGAGAGCAAGGGATCCAGAGAAGCCTCAAGGATTTTGCTGTGTTTCACTTTCTAGTAGTTTTCTTTAAAATATTATTTTACTTAAAACAGCTGTTGCTATGTTTAAGAATTAAGTGGAATGAAGCAATTTGATTTGCTCCTGAGGAAGTTACCTTCATGTACATATAGCAACTGGCTTTGAGCTAATTCATGTACTCTATTTGGAGCTTCATGGGCACAAGAGATGCAGGATGAGCATTAAAAGTGCCTAGCTTGGTCCTCCAGTGGCAACATTTTTAGAAGTTTTGGAGACTGTGGTTCCACAGACATTTCTCTTGGTGGCACTGCTGGCATATTTTTTTTTTAACCCTGAACAATTTCCTGATCCATTCACCATATGGCACTTCAAGCAGTTGTACTGAGGCTGGAGGAGGTGGTATGGGATCAGTCTGAGGGTAGGAGCAGCCTAAGATGGAACTGTGTCCCAGGGAAATGTCTGGACCATGGCCTGAATGAAGTTGAAAACTGGCTTAAATACCTTTGAGGGTTGCATGCAGTAATTATTAGATGTGTTCAGTTGTATTGCAGTTGAATTAATGATACTTGTTCACGTATTACGAGTAATTTCTTCTTTCAGCTGAGTAAAGAAATAAATGTTCACGATAGCTCATGACATGATCATTTGATGTCTGCTGATGCAAGACTTATTTACAGAAGCAAGTTTGGAAGAACAGATGTGAAACTAAATGCTCTGAAACCTAAGCATCTCTATGTTAAAATGCATAAACCTCTGATGACTCGGTAAAGTATTGCCTGTAATACTTCTGCATCAGCGAAGATCTTTTTGAGTGTTCTGAACAGCACTGTAGCTGACGTAGATGTCAAAATGATTGCAGTGAGGCTTCACTGCAGGTAACTCAAGTAGACACCACTAACGTATTATTTGAGTTGGCTCACCATGGTTTTAGTTTTTTACTAAGGTAACAGGGCTCTTCAATCAAATGATAGTTCAAAATCTGAATTTTGATGGTTCTGTGAAAAAGAGAGCACTTGCTGAGTCATTGGCAGGTGGTCCAATTTGAATCTCTTCAGTCCTGCATGTCTGGTGAGGAGGAGCTGGAAAAGCTGTATTTTGGAGGAGTATTGGGAAGGACCGTTCATTTTGAAACATTCCTCCAGCTGATTTCCTTATACTTTTGCTTTTCTTGGATTCTCTTCTTTCCTGAAACATGGAATGTAAATTTACTACCTTTCAAAAACAAACAAAGTAGCCCAAAAGCCGAAGTCAAGCAGACAAAGAAACTTGTTGGGGTAATAATCGAAAATATGTGATCTAAACTGTTCAGTCAGTATAGAAAATCTTGGAGAAGGAAAACCAGGAAATGGTATTGAAGTCTTAGGCTGGAGTTTGTCATTAATCTGTACTTTTTCTTGCACCCTAATTCTTCCTACAACATAACTTGAAGACTTCAGTTTTTCAGCCTTGGTCTTCATCAAAGACACAGGAGCAAGTGAGTATAATCAAGACATGGTTGCAATCACCTTTTAGAGCGGAGGTTAATGAGTTTTAGGCTGTAGACCCATGGTGAGATTTGAAGAGTTAGGAACTAACTGTGGTTTAGTTGCCAATATTTTAGTCAAAAATACAAAAGCTGATACAGTTGAATGGAATGAGGTACTGTTGCCTTCAGAGCTGTTGTGATATTTTGCTGCCACACCTCTACAATTCTGGCATATGGCTGCACTTCCTCAGTATTGTGTTATAGAGATTTAGAGCTCAGGGACTTCATCCAGCAGAGGTCTTTGAGTTTTGTAGCCCTTCCTGGATTTCTCATAAATGAATTGTGGGAAATCTTTTTGAATCTCTGTGAACTTCTCAAAATTCTGTGACAAAGAAGTGTCAGGCTTTACCCGTGCATCATACTTGGGATTCTCTTTTGTTGTTTCAGATATGCTTTCATCCCTGCGTTGTGAGGTATAAGTCCACAGTCACCCCTTGTTTGCCATTCGTGATTTTTTCATTATTTTTGCATGGCACTCAGGATTTTATTAGCTCTGCTCTGTGACTTCATATTTGTCTCTTGGAACTTATAGATATTGCAATTTTCCTTCACTGTTTCATAACCCAAGAGAAAAGGAGGTATCTGTTCCGTCAGTCCCTACCAACCCTGTCCAAATGAATGTCTTTTTTAACTAGATTATTCCAAAGAGTGCAGTTTGTTTGCTTGTCTTAAATGGCTGTCTCCACCAAGATGTTTATCTTCACATGATTCCCTTTCTGCATGTTGTTTCTGAACAGATCTAATTTGATACTGTTGAGTTTTTTTTTTCCCCAGGAAATAAGGAAACATTATAAATTAGTCTTAAATTTTAAAAAATTATAATCTGTTTTTTCACTGGAGTATATAGTTGATTTTTCTTTTCCGTTTTGGTAACAAAATTGTCTATTGCAGGTGCATTTACGTTTAGTATACCCAGATGTTGGTCAAACCTTGGTGGTAATCTATTTAATAGCAGTTAAGCAGTGAGTAAGGTTTAAAAAAATGTGGAGGTGATAATGAAATATTTCTGGCTTGCTAACAGTTAATTCAGTTAACAGGTGCGCTGTCCTGTGAATAATCTTAACCTCCTGTATATTGTTGTATTTCAAAATTTGTGTGTAGGTCATAATGTGATATGTGAATATTATTAGATAATGTTATGATCACTTCTCAGTTAAATAGGTAGCTTTTCCGTGTAACATTTTGACTAATTTAAGGAAAGTTCAATTTGTTTTTATAAATAGAAAATATTTTAAGTTTTTAGTTACTTTGTAGTATTTTTTCCATTAACAGTTTGTAGTCTAAATTAAGAAATTTCTTTTGTTACTGATTACTTTCTACAAGACTTCAATTTAGTGAGTCAGGTCTAAGACTATAGAGAATGAAAGATCTTGTTTAATAAATTATTCATTGACTAAGTTTGATTCCATCAAATTGTTTATTTTAAAATGAATGTAGTACTTTAGTTAAGGATTGTAAAGATTTTTGGATTTAAAATTCGAAGATTTGGCTTTCTGTTGATGCTTAGAAAAATGGCTTGCTGATACTGCTTAATTTGTTTGTTTGGTGGAGTTTTTTTGTTGTGTGTTTTTTTGTTTTTGGTTTTTTGTTGGTTTTTTTTTGAGTACTGTAATACTGCCTTTTCAGGTAAAGTGAGATAAGTGAGATGTGTGTGTATACCTTGGCATATTTTTCCCTGTCAAAATTTTTTTGACACTAAGTTTTCTGATATCTGATTTTAATTTTTAAATTTATTTTAACTTTTAAATGCATTTGAGCATAGTTCATGTTTCAATAATATGGCAAAACTGATTGCTGCTCAGTGGCTTAGTTTCAAATGTGATACACAGAATACAAGTTTTAAGTTTGCTCATGTATTACTTATCTGCTAGAATAATGGCAGAACTTAACAGGGCTCTTCAGTTAGTTCCTCTTAAATGGAGAAAATTTTTCTCTTCAGTGGGTTCTTAGGTTTATTGGCTGAGGTAAAAGGACTGCATGCAATACCCTCTTAGGTTCTTATCTAAGATGTGTTTTGCATTATGGTAACTACCCACTTCCAGGTACATGGAACCTGTTTTCCAGGAATGTTTACTGTGTATTTGAGAGAGTTTAAGGCTTCAGTTGATATAAGCAATGTCTGTGTTTTTCCTTCCTGTTTTACAGTTTTGATCTTGGTCTGCACTTTAGGAAGGATGTCTTCAGTTAAGAAGAGGATATTGTAAGGACATGCAGAATGGCCCTTGGGAATCTTAGGATTGAGTTAGCTAGTGTTTGGAGGCAGGAAAGAATGGAAAAGAACTAAAGAACTTTAATTTAATTTTGTTTTTCCCCCCCCCCCCCCCCCCCCCTTCTCTTTTTTTTTTTTTTTTTTTTTTTAAATCAATTATTGAGCTTTCTTTAATCAAGATCAAGGCTTCCCGTGAGAAGACCAGGCAGGCACATACAGAAACTAGAATGTATAGGCCAGTCAACAGAGGGGGCAAGGAAAGAAGAGAGGACTAGAGGACTCTGATGGTTTGAATGCAGAAACCCATATGTAGTTTGATGTAAATTGACAAAAGGAAGGCTCCTCCTCTCCGCACAAAAGGGAGCATCCCTTCTTGGGAGGCTTGTGGCTGCTCTGGGTCCATTCTCTAGCACAAAGAAATATTAAGAAATTTGTAAACAAGGAAAGTCTAACTGTTGAAGTTCAGTCCCTGAATTGATAGCTTTACTCAAATCTGGTGGTTTCTTAAGCTCAGGAAAAAAGGAAATCTCAAAAAGCATTGTTAATTTAAAGTCAGAGTAGAGACATTGAAGCTGGTCTTGCTGTGTAATTAATTACAGTTTGGGCCATGTGCAGTTCTCATTCCTAAAGCTGTCAGTTTGGTATTTCTTATGTCAGTTGTAGAACTGGGGGGGGGGGGGGGGG
>VWZS01001464.1:75722-265583 GCA_013397075.1 Rhabdornis inornatus
GGGAGGGGTTGTGGCTGTTCTTAATTGCTTTGTTTACTTCTCTTTCCAGGATTTAGCTGTATCTGCTTGTTATTTGTCAGCTCTTGGCTGCAAAGGGAGACTCACTTGTAACAAAGCAAGCACGTGCTGCTCTTCCTTGGGACTGCATGTGTAGGACAGAGTGCCTGAGCTAAAACCTCACTTAGAATTGCAAGGGTTTCTGGGATAGAGAGCTATAGGCTGGTGATCTAAATACCATGGATAATAACACAGTAGCATAATTCTGGGAGTTAGGAAAGTTTCTGGAAAGTTAGGTCTTGGAAATTGCTTCCCTAAAACACATTGTGGTGGAGAGAGATGGTGCTTGGTATTGTAGTAGGTTTGGACTACCTGTGGCACACAGAAAAGTGGTTCTGAATGTGTCTGTGCTAATGCACGCACATTTTCTCTGAGTATGTGCTGTTTGATTGGCTTCCCTTTCAGCTGATTTTTTAAATCTCAGATTTTAAGTAAACCTGCTGTTGAATTCTTTTAGTTATAAGAGCTCGAACAGGCAGGTAGCCTTGAAGGGGTTTAGTTTATCTGATGTCTGGTAAAGTGCAAACTCTTTCTGCAGCTTTATTCACCTTCAGGCTATTCAAGTGGGATCTTATTGTTTGAACCAGTGAGGCAACAGAATTACTGTTTTTCTTCAGTGTGGAGAAGTTGTTGGTTTTTTCCCTTTGGGCCTTAGAAGACAGTGATGTCTAACTTACACATGTGTATTGCTGAAAGCTTCTTTTAATTAATAACAGGTGGTTTTTTTCCCCACATCAGTATTCCATACCTTTGTTTATTGGGTCTGTCAGCTGGGCAGTAGCAGCATGAGGTTTGGAACTGCAGTTGTGCCTATTAGGCAAGCAGCCAGCTCACCATCAGTACAGTGTACAGATTTGCAAGTCATTTGTTTTTCAAGCCTCATAAGAAATTCATTTGTGGGCAGAAACATCCAGATCATCTGAAATTTGTCAGTAGCTGAAAGTTAAAAAGGAAATCTTGACTGCAAAGCATGATTAAAAATTACATATATGTGTGTGTATGTATATACACCCCCCCCCAAACAATAGTAGAATGTAATAAATTTGTGTGGTAATGATATATTGTCTGCTAGTATTGGCATTTATGGTGATAAAAACTAGAGATATTTCATAAGAAAATTAGTATATCCACTTTGCAACAGAACTTGAAAATTGCTGCTGCAGTGCTTGTGCAATGGACTGTGCAAGCCTTTCCTCTGCTGTGTTTTATTGGCATTGTTGATTGGGAGAGGAGATCTGGTGGGGTGGGGTTTGTGGTCTATGGCACTTGTAGTAGTGGTGAAGGGTGATGTGGAGAGCAGTAACAATGGACTAGGGGCAGTACATGCTGTTAACTTGTGCTTTGAAGTCTATTTCTCTATTGGTTGCTTCTGTGTAATCCTTTTATCTGTTTTCCAACACTACTGATATTATTTAAAATGGAAAGTACTTACTGAGATACTCTAATGAAAGATTTTACTAACAATCTGGAAAAAAATGAAGTCCTGTTTTAGCAGTCATGCCAAATGGGTTAACACTTTGAAGGGTGGCTAGCCTGTGACACTGATTTGAGCTTGCAATGGTCTGTAACTTAGTGTACGTGCATGCACTCCTGGGGAAAAGAATACAATTAAATTTTTTCTACAGGTTGTAATGTATTAAAGTAATTTTCAAAGAAATCTTTAAACACTTTCATGGAACATTTAATACCACAGTCATTGCAACTATAAGACATTGTTGATGTGCTTTGAAACGAGTGCTGTTTAATAGTATCCCCATGCATCTTGCTGTATTCTATGTTTTTTCTTCTAAAGGTAGCTAGCATGAGAAAACTGGCAATGGAAAGTGTTATGCAGGGAGAAGGTGTCTTAAAATGGCATATTAGACTGAGATCTTTCTGAATACATGAGTGAAAATTACTGACACTGCTTTTAATCTTCTCTCATCCTGTGCAAAGCACTCAGTCCTGTTAAGCACCAAGTCTTGTTTAGCATTTCTTGTAGCCTACCTACCCCAATGATGAGCTGTATTTCAATTTCTCCTTAGACCATATCTCTTTATTGCATCTTTCTATGGTTAGAGTACTTCAGGATTCTCATAGTCATCTTGTCCTGTCCTCACAGGTGGAAGACTCCAGTAAACCTCCCTTCCCTCAGGAAATAAGATATAGTTAGCTAACTAATAACTTTTATTTTTATTGTGAAGATCAAACCTACTTAAACTACTGATTTCTCATTTAAAAATAAAATACATACATGTTGCTTCTGGTAGTGGTAGATGGTTACACAGGTCTGTTGGCTCTTTGTTTCTGTGGGCAATAAATTGATTTAGTAGTTGTACATTTTTGCTGAAGGTGATCTGATGCGTTGGGGGTGATTAACTTCAAATATGGACGAAGATAAGACTGAGAGGTTCAAGGGTAAGTAGACTGTGTATTGCATGATAAACTTTGGCCAAATCTCAGTTTTAAGATTGCTGAGATTACAGTTTCTCTATCTGTGCAGCTCTGTACTTTGTAGAATGCTGTTTGACCAAGACCTCACTGTGGTAGGTGCTGTGCAAACCCAGAGCTAAAATTGTCACTGCTACAGAATTTCTGAAATCCGGAGTGCCAAGGAGCTGAAATGAGGTTATAATAATGTATTGTTTGTGTCCTGCAGCCTGACCTTTGGGAAATCTTTTGACAGGAGAGAGTAGGAGACATTTTTGAGTTTCTTTTGAGTTGGAGTTTCTTAGTTGTCTGTCTAACATGAAGGATAGATAGCCAGGGATAAAACTCCAAGGTAGCAGGTTGAAATAGATTTTTTTTTTTGCCCCCCTTTTCCTTTTTTTTTTTTAAAAAAAGTAGCCAATGACAGGTTCTAAGTATGCATCAGAAGTGAGATTTGGCATTTTGTAGCTGAGTCTGAAGTTTTTGAAGCCAAAATCCCAGTAAGGTACATTAATAAAGGAAAGAGGCAAAATGATGTAGAAAAGACAGTTACTGTCATTATGAACGATTATACAATTATTGTATAACAGCATTGTGAGATGCTATGTGTGAACAGAGTTCTGTGAAGTCCGAAGGAAAAAAATTATGTAATAACTGAAGTAGAAACCTTGGGTAGGACTTAAATATACGTAAGGGTAAGGATCTTGAAGGAGATTATATAAAAATATAGTGTTGGGATGAACACTAAAAGTTCAGTCTTTAACGCAGTATGCCTGAGGTGCAAACTATGAATGTTGCTGTCACTGAAGGAGATTTAATGGGTTTTGTGACGCTAACCATAGGACTGTGCTAAGCAGTCTAATTCAGCTCCTGTTATAACTACATTCTGAACTTATTTCCCATCAGCATAGAGAATGTATTTTTCATTTCTATCACACTTCTTTTGTTTCTGTGGTATCAGCTCAGGAGCTAACTTTTTGAAATGGATTAAACTTGTAACTTTTGAACTCTGTGCATATAATTTGTGGTCTAGGAAACTAAGTGGTAGGTGGAACCAGGTATTTCTAATGGAATTTTAAATGAATACTGATCTCAGAGTTTGAATGCTACCTTTTCAATCCTAAAGGCTTTGGAATAATTTTATTTGAATGTTTTTGTGATGATTTAGTAGGCCCACCATCATTGGCATCTTGATGACAGAGGTTGGTGGCAACTTGAGTTGCCAGCAGACGTTTTCATATATCACTTGTGATGCTAGTTGTGTTTTATGGTATAGATGCAGCAAAGACCACTTGGTTTTGAGTTTATTGTAGAGGTTTTAATAATTGGGAGTGACAGAGGAGGTGAGTAATAATCAAATTAAGCTGGATGGCCTAAACATATAACAGTCGAGATCCTTTTTGTGTGAGGAACTGATTTGATTTGTCAAGATGTCAAATTAGTCACAAGCCAAGCTTATCACTTCTGTGGGTTGCATCAAGAAAAGCAGAAGTGCTCCATATGTTCTGGTCTGTATTCATTCAGTTTTGCCTAACAAAATTTTAGGTGTTAAGTAGGGTTTGTGACACCCCCTTGTTTTAACATTTCCAATGTTAAACAATGTTAGCGTTTCCAATGTTTACCACTTGTGTAAAAGTGGTAAAACATGGTGAAATCTGGACTGTGCTGTTATTAAATGCCCTCACAATTAAGTTCTTAATTCTTCCACAGGGGAACAACTTTAGGGAGTTGCTAGGGGAAGAAGCAAGTCTGAGACTATGCTTCTAGAATTGGGAGGGAGTATTTATCCTAATTTGATTGATTAGGAAATAATCAAATATTTATGATTATTTCCTAATAATCAAAAATATTTTATATTGACCAAGTTATTGGAATGGTTAACTGTGTGAACATATTGGTTTAGTTTAATGGGAAGGAGGAGGTGGAGGTGTCTAGGGAAAATAGACAGGAACAGAAAAAAATTTGTGACTTGGCAAATAATGAGCGCTGTGACTCTGTCATCCGTTGTGTTTTGGGTTTTTTTTTTCTTTGCTTTTTTTGGCTTCTTTGTTTTTAATTAAGCCTACAGGGCTGCTGTTGTAAAAGAAGATTTTTTAAAAAGTTGTTTCACCAGATTTTCAGCTCCCACTCAAAAGTGTGGGTTATAATAATTCAAGCATTTGGACTGAGATGTAGGAGTCCTGAAAATAGGTGTGCCTGAAAAAAAAACCAACATAGTATCACCACAAGATGTTAAAATAGACATTCTCTAGATTTCTTTCTCAATCTTTCTCTCATTGTACTTGAAGAAAAATAGGAAATCAGTTTGGTTACAGATTCCAAAAAGGATGATCTAAAGTATCAGTCAGTAAACAAGGTAGAGCCAGGAGACAGTAAGCTGTACTTATGAATCACAGGGCTTTGTCAAAGAGCACAATCAAAGGAATTGCATGTATGAGTAAGTTCTGTTGCAGCATCTGGGTCTTTGGTGGTAGATGTGCTGAACTATGAGTGAGAGCAAAACTTAGTTCTGTAACTAAACCCAGTTTCTACTTTTCTTCAATTCCCTGCTCAGAGAATTGGTTAAGTTTTTGTGCCTTATGATGGGAGGGAGTCAGCTTTTTTAGGGTAAAACCTTGGTGAACCTGCAGCTTATGTATCCTGTGCTTAGGGTATGTTTATATATAGTAGGCAATCAGTTAAAAGTGCTGTTGAGAAAGGAGGTCATCTAGATTTAGCAAACATGTTAAGAAAACATAGGAGCTCTCGAAAGGTGAGGTTTATGGTGTGACTGTATTAGGCAAATCAGGTTTCAAAGGTAGAGAAACAATTATTGAATGTTTTGCTGTAGGTGGTGGGTAAAAAACTAGATATGCTTTTCATCATCTGAGTCTTTGAAATAAAGCAGTGGGGTTGAGGGGATGTGAAAAGGGAGTGAAAGAGGTACTAAAATGATTTTTTCACCAGACAAAAAACCAGCAAACAAAACAACAACAACAACAACAAAACAACCACAAAAACATGTGAAGAGGGGAGTAAAATTACTGGGTTTATGGCACTTTACTGAGTTTAGGGTTTTTGGCGTTTGTTGAATTTTTTCTCCCTAGGCTCATTGTTTCAAATAAGTTTTGTAGGCTTCCCTTGTGGATAAGAGCAGAGGGTGCAGAGATTGTTGTTTGCTGAATGATGTCTTGCTCTGACTGCTGGATATTTCTGTCCTTTGTAAATGTCTCTTTAATGAGCTCCACTATGACTGTGGCTTCTTAGCTTCCATTAGGCATGTAGTGCATTGGATGAGGAATGTTACATTCTGGAAAGTGCAGGTGCAAGATCCCGGGATTTTGAGGTCTGTGTTGCAGAATGTGCTTACTGTGGTGGCATTAGATGTCCTGGCAAGTCATTGTCTGGCACTAATGTAGCTGCTAAGCATTGAGACAGAAGCCAGCTGAGTATTTTGTGTGAAAGAGAACCCTCTAAAACAAAACTGTAAACTGATTTGTGATTTTCTGTGTTAAATAATAATCTGTTTATTCACCATCAGTCCTTCTAACAGTTTAATCTGTTGTGCATTGGCTGAGAATCCTGACAAACCATAGGTTGCACTAACTTGTAGGTTTGAATGCTCAGGTATTGCTTGTTTGCATTTACAAATCACTCTGACCAACTTGTGTCTAATGTTTTCTTAGCTGGTCTTTGCCCACCTTTCTTCCAGAGTTGGTTTTGCTAATGTGACGCTCTGGGCTAATAAATCTGTTGCCAGTTAAGTACCAAAACACTTGAGTTTACTTAGGCAAATGAACTGCTGCGCTCCGGATGACAGGCAGCTGCAGATCCTGTATAATTGGCAGTTGCTGATAAATCCTGTTCTGGTTTATTGATGAACCTAATCACAGAAAGGAAAATCTAGGTTTCTTACATCAGAAATGGCCATTTACTTGTCAGTTCAGGGTATAGTGAAGCAAAATTCTGAGCCATACTGTTCGGGACTCTTGGCAATAAAAGTAATGCATTTAAATAACCTAGTAGTAATTGTCTCTTGAATAATTGAGGCTATGAGACTTTGTTGTAGGTTGTCTAGCTGGGTTTTCAAAGCGCATTTAATGCAAGCATATTTTCCAGAAAGGGCATTTAGGCTTGATTTGAAGGTTCTGAGTAGTGAGTCCATTATCCTTTGTTAGTGGTTAATCATTGTTGTTAAAATACTATTGAATTTCCTATTGAAAAGCACAACAGGGTGAATTTAAAGTCTTGTGATTCCCCTCTCACTGCTCTGCTGCCTGATCCCAAAATTGTCTAATGCTTTTGTGATTCTTGCATTTAGTTCTTGAGCAGAAGCTTTGACAGATTGAAAAGTCCATGAGATCTTGGAATCCTCCAGTGCTGTCCAGAGGCAAGATTTGAATGCAGAACAGATAGCTGAATTTTCAAGTGAATAGTGGCCTTTAAGTACAACGCCTTTTGAAAGATACAAAGCATCGATGATCATTGCTAGTATGCTTGGCTTGGTTTTCAGTCAGCTGCGCTTAGCATAGCTGAGAACGAGTGGAAGAGATCTGCAGCCTGTGAGAAAGAAACTCAGCTCCTTAGTTCATCTGGGCACTGTCTTCCCCAAATTGGAGCTCATATGTGGGGCAAAACAACTTTATGAAGATTGAGTGTACGTTTGCTGTGAAACTTCCTGTTGCCCAGTCTGCATAACTAATTGCTTGGGGATGTAAATTTATTAGCATTCTGCTAATGAAAACCTGTCTAGTGTAGCATTAAGTTTTTGTCATGTGAGAAAGTCTCAAATCCTGGCAGCGTAGACAGCATTATCACTGTCTTCTCAGCAGATGATTTGATTGGTTATACAGATAGAATTTGCGTTCACAAACTGCAAAGAAGAGAATCACATACCAAAGAAGTTTCTGTGAAACTTCAGTACCTATATATGTAAAAAACCTGGGAGCTGCTGACTGTGCAGACATTTTAATGATGATAAGAAATATTTATTCATTATTTTAGGCAGAGAATAAAAAGAAGTAAAAAGAAAATTTTGAAGGTGCCCTAGTTGTGACTTTGTCATAGTGGCCTGTTACTGTCTAGTGTTTTTCTGTGAAGTATTTCCTGGTAATATTTGCAAGTTAGAGTCAGATTTTTCTGTCTTTGTTAGTAATTTGATTATATGGGACTAAATGGATTTTCCTGCCTATTTTCGGTAGCTTTTCAGCACTCTTCTGCATCCTCCATTTTTTTTAGGGTGCTTCTAAAAATGTGGATCTCTGAGATAGATGCAGTACTTTAGCTTCAGTCTCAGAAAATGTTGGGTAAAATGATTGTTGTTTTTGGTCTCTGATGCTCTTCAGAATTTCATTGAAAGAGTAGGTATTCACTGTCTCTTGCTATGGCAAGGTGCTGTAAATCACTGATGTCTTCTGGTCTCCTATGTCTCTAAAAGTTGGGCCTTGGGCTCCTGATGGGTTCCAAACTTCGTGGAAATGTTTACCTGTATGCTTAACTCCAAATGTAAGGGAAAAAGCAATACTTTCTTGAGCACTGCAAGAAGTTGCCAGTTTTTCTTCTGGAAAAAGAAATTATAGAAAACTGTTCTGGTTTCTCAGCCTGATAAAGTAGGCTTTTTTTGGGAGTTTTGAGTTTGTTTGGGGTTTTGTTTGTTTTTTTAAATATATATTTATTAACATTTACTTTTTTTTTCCTAGGGTTTTTACTTTTATTCCCAGAGATACTGTATTTCTACATTCAAATCCACAAAAAAAATTAAATATCAGAAAGAAGCAAGCTAACACTTGTCAGTATCTTTTTGATGTGGTTGTGACTTCAGATTTATTATCTTTCTTGATCTACTTCTGTTCTACAATGTGGACCATCCTCCTACTATTTGAAGTTTTTATTGTAGAACTGCCCTGATTGGCTGTCCATCCTGACTTTTCTTGGTGTGGCTCTTATAATTAATTCTATACATGTGTTTTATTTCTGTATCTTCAACATATTTCTTATATGGGTTACTTTGAAACCATGTTGTAAATTTCTGAATAATTTGTGAATTCAAGAACTTCACAAAAAATCTTCTGTTGATGGTTATTTACCTGATTATTTTCCATCTTTATGCAAACACCCATTTGCATGGACAGCTTTCTCCACCTTGAGAAGCTTGACAGACTAGGACCAGCTGTGATCAAATAGACCCTTTTTCTGAAATAGATTGCAACTACAAGACCTGCGTTGGTTGAGAAAGGGGAGCACATAACTGGTGAGGTCCAGCACTAGGGCTGGACTCCTTAGCTCCATCTTGCTCTTTGGAGCCTGAGTGAGGTGACAGCAGGGGCACAGGACTGCAGAACTCCAGTGCTGTGAACCAACTGTAGGAGGGATGTGGTGAGGAAAATAGGGGAACTTGAGCACTAAAATGGCTATATCTCCCCTTCCTGGAGCATCCTCAATTTGCTTCAGCACAGACATTTTCATTTGTCTTTCCCCATCTCACAGCTCTGAGACCCTTGGTATTGCCTACCCTATACTCTGATAATAGCATAGTGGGATCCAACCTTTTGCCCTGCAGATGGCCTTCCCTGTATTTCTTTAGCCCTTTGTCCTCCTGTCAGCCTGGAAAACAGCAGTGACTGTGTATTTCATCAAGGAAGAGTGCGCCTGAAAGGTCACATCAATACTCTTTGAAATGTCTGGATGGGAAAAAAGTAGGATTAGGTAAACTGATTTGTTTAGATGTGAATAGAGGGTTCCACCTAAGCCACCAGCATACTGAAAGTAGAAAAACCAAAGCAAACCATCCCCAGCCCCAACTGGCACTTAGTATCTCTGCTGTACGTTGCTTATTAGGTATAGTGTGAACTGCTTACTGATTGCTAGTTCTCTGAAGTGAGGTGCAAAGAAGTTGCACTGTCTTGGCGTAAGAGGTTGGCTTTCACAGGGCTCTTCCCAGAGGAAACTGAATCATAATTTCTTCCTAGTGAAGGAACTTTGTCATGATGATGAACTTTGGTATGGATGATGTGCATTTCATCTCCCTCCACAGTGTTAGTGCACACTCAGATCTTATGCTTTATTAAATAGCATCTGTAAATTGTTTGGCATAAAACATCCTGTTTTAGAAAGACCTACTTTTAAAATGAAATGTTTAACTAGAAGAAATCCTTTTGAATTTTCTGAATTTTCAAACAACTATCAGCATTAGAAGTGCAGTATTGCTGGAAACGTGCTGTGTGGTCTTCATATAAATGTATGAATTTCTCAGTGAAAGGGAGCTGTGGAGCTATTACTGGTATACTGTGGTATAATGGTCTCAAATGCAGCTATGATTTAGTAAGCTGTACCAGATTTCAAGCTGTCTGCATTGCAGCCTTTTTGTTATTAATAGTTAATGATACTCTGTCTGTAAGGAGATCCTTGCTTTCAAACTTCCGTTCCGCCTCAATCCTTAGGACTTTACGTTTCTTCCTCTTAAGTGGGAGAATGGTTACAATTGCTTTCAGAGCTATCTAGGCTGTTTTGTAGTTAGTCTGGACAGATTTTGCTGGAGAACAATGCAAGCTACCTGTCTTGGCTGTGCTAGGCTTGCTTTGGCTGTGGGCATGCTTATCATCCACACACTGATCATCTTGCAGGGCAGTGCAGTGTGCTGGCTTTAGCATGATGATGACCCTGGATTATGTTTTTGTTCATGACATGTCTGCAGTGAGTGCAAGGTTCCGATTATATTTGCCTTCAGGCAGTTTGCAAGAGATGGTGGGGGAAGGAGAGGTCAGGAAGAAGAGAAATCATTTGTGTAACTTAGAAAAGACTTTGGAAAGACTATATCAGGGAAGAAATCTGAATTTAGAATCCTCATCTCAGACTTGTAAATCACAAATACAAATAAATTCAAAATTTGAGACTACCTCTTGGGTTATGTTTTTTTTTGTTTTAGTGTTTTTTTTCCTTCACAGAAGGAGGTCTGTTAAAGTGATCTGGTTTTGTTTTAAGGATAATTTAAGGAGACACTACATTGCAGAAAAATCCACAATTTTCATGTCTTGTACTTTGGAAGCAAGTAAGATAACAAGGAACTCCGAACTGGAGCTTGGAAAATGTTGCTTTTTGCCACATTTTCTTTTTTGCAGGTTGAATAATGTCACCAAAACTGCTTGGCTAATACATTCTTTTTCATTACCTCCATGCTTGCCTGTTATCTCTTCAGTTTAGATTAACTTCAGCTTTGCTACTGCTTTTACTGGTAATCTCTTTTAAGACCTGGGGACAGAGAAGGCTTGAACTCTTCACATAGCAGTGAATAGGCGATATTGTAGTGCCAAATTCATGACAACATAAACTATGTTTGAGCCATCAGTGAGACTTTGTGAGTCTTCATAGCTTGTCCTGCAAACAGACATTAAAGAAAAAAGATACCGTGTTTTCAGTTACAGCAACAGTTCTACAGGCTTAGTTTGTAATTTCGGTTAAAAGATTTTCCTAGTAAAAATGTTAAAAGCAACTTGTGAAGAGAAGACTTTCCAAAACCTTGGAACTAGTTGGTCATGACTTTCATGTTAGTGTTCAGGTGATTGATGTAGTTGCTTATTTGCATTTTAAAAACTAGTTCAAGTGGAAAGATGTTTGATTTTTTGTTTTCAAAATATTTTCGTTCTTCTATCCAGAAGCAGTGCAAAATAGTGGCAGACTATTTTGCCACTATTAAACCCTGTGCATGAGAGGTTTGGCAAGTTTTCATTAAGAGTGCCTATGAAGGACTGTGTATGGAGTCTTCATGTCCTTGTGCTGCTCAGAAGGGCATAGAAAGCACTTTAAACTGTCAGTATGTCCTACAGTGATTGGGCAGAGAGTTGGAGTGAACTCATTGTGTCTTACATTGGGAAGGTTTGTTCCTATAAACTGTGGCTACAGTGAGTGGTGTTTCCTGTAGTTTTATGTGAACAGTTAGAAACAGCTGTCTGATGTGTGGCAGTGTGCTGGTTTGGCATTTTCTCTTCAAAAGAGATATCTGTATCACTGGTGGGCCCCAAGAAAGCAGCAAGATGTCTGTGAAACTTCATTGCCTCTGTATTTGAAAATACTTACATTTCATTAAGGTGTTCTGTGGATGAATGCTGTCAGTGGTCAGAACATTTGGGAGCCACTTAAAATAGATAGAAAATAAGGTCTAATCACTTCCCTTAGTGAAATTCCCTTGGATTTTATAGACTGCTCCTCTTGCTGAGCAGGACTCCCTATTTTTATTAGGATACTCAAAGTTCAGAGGCAGATTTCTAAGGGAACGTTAACGCAGAAAGCTAGGGAGCTTTCTGTGGTAAGGTACCTCAAAGGGGAATACAAATGAAAGAATTCAGATTGTCCCAGAAAGCCTATTTAACTTGCACCCAGAAATCTATAACTAGCATATCCATTCCAGATCAGTGGAACTTTCAGAAATATCAAGATGTTCTGTAGAAAGGGGGCTGTGACCAGTGATTTGATGGCTTTAATGGATGCCATTCATGATTAGTTTTTTGCAATCAGGGATTCTCTTTGCTTTAAGGGGAGACAATCAACCTTCAGTGCTATGAATTCTGTTCCAAGGACAAAGGAATAAAAGATCTCTTAATTGCAGGTTGCATCTTGCATTGGCTAAGACAAAGAAAACATGATCCTTTCATGTGCTATTGTATGTGTTTTGATGTTGCAGATATCAGTGTTACAGTCACTGTGCATTTGGAATTGCTAGCAAGAGAGTCTTTACTACTTATTTGCAGTGCATTAACTTGTGACTTGTGTCCTAGTCTAAACCAATGTCATTCAGCAACAGGGCATGCAGCTGCTTTTTTTACTTTGAGCAGCTTTAATTGGTACAACAGCTCTCAGATTTTGATGTGTGGCAAAAAAGTAATCTGCTTTTTTAGCCTTGGCAAAAAAGTAATCTGCTTTTTTAGCCTGACCTTTACCTGTAGCAGTCCTCTATCTATATCAGTGCTTTTGTGAGCTTTCAGGCAAAGTAGTGTCAGGCTAATGGTATTCCCTCACTTAGGGGTTGTGGCTTGAGGGAACCTGTAGCAGTAGAAAGTCTGGGAAAACCTATATTCATGCATTTTGGATGTAATAGGGATGAGATGGTAAAGAAGCTGAACTGAAGATAGGTTAATAAAAAAGAAAGGGAAGGAAATGCCTTCTGATTTTCAAGTTTGCAGTGCTGTCTTGAGCAATAACTGTGCAGCTAACTGACTCAGAATATACCTTGCTCAAGATCTTTATTTTCCTTGATACTCTTTTAGGAGATGAGGATCCCTAAATGCCTCTTGTTTTTACAGATTATAAACCAGATAGCCTGAAACTTCTAAAGCAGGTTTTTTATGGCTCCCTCAAAGCTGACTGGTAACCAAGACTTTGTTCATTTGTTCTCCGCTATGGCCCCAATACAGAGTGATATCAGTGAAGTAAACATGGTTTAATCCAAGTTGTTTCTCAGCCTTACCCTGACAGAGATGTCAGTGTGCAGATAACTGCTGTGCTAGGTAGGTAATGTTAAATAGAGGACTTGGAAAAACTATTAAAAAAGACAAGAATGTTTAAATTCTTCTCCACAATTCTCTCCACATCAGTAGACATCAACCCAAATGCCTTATTAGTACCTTTCAATCACCCACTTAAAATAGAGTAATTTTACGATGAAAGATGCTATTTTAAAGCCTGCCAAAGATGTGTGCCACATTATCTTCTGTTTCCACATCATCACACCATACTAACCACATAAATTGGATACCTTGCAAGAGGGTTGAGTATCTTTACAGTACTCTCCAATTCTCTCTAACAGTCATGGCAATTAAAAATTAAAACAACTGTGCATAAGATGTTTGATCTCATGGGCAGATGCATATGAGTAATTTTTTTTTTCTCTTTTCTTCCCCCCCCCTTATTTTTTAGACAGAACAGTTTAATATTAAGTTGTACTGTCAAAATTCACTGGGGAAACATTTGCCAGTTCTTTTGTCAAAGCAACAGGGAGCTTGGTAGCAAACTGTGACAGCTAGGGGGGAGTCCGTGGAGGTCTGCTGCTCCGACCTGGAAAGCTGCAACCTTCCCAGACAGAGGGTCCCGTAAGGAGACAGCCTTCTAAGGGGGTCTTCTGGCAGGTCTCCTAGCCACTGGATAAACCTTAGCAAGCAGGCAGCCCGTGGCTGCAAGCGATCAGCTCTGTGATATCAGCTCCCAGTGATTTCAGCTCTGCTTGTGGGGCCATCCCAGGCCGACACAGGGACAGAGAGACAGAAGCATCATATGACAATTCCACAGAGGTTCTTTATTATCCAGGAGCTCTGTGAAGGGGGCCAGGGATGACAGCTCCCTGTCTGAACAGGGCAGAGGCTGGGGTCTATATGGGGGAAAGCAAGGGTGGTACCAAAGGGAGAAAGACCAATGGATTACAAAAGATAACATGGGTACTAAGGCATGGTGGGATCACTAAAGCCTTTGGGATAGCTCACGATGATAATAGAGAATGTGCCCACCTAAGGGGCATCTCTCCAGGAGGGTTGAAATAAGCTAATCACAGCCCACTCAAGGGACATTCCTCCAGGGCAAGGCCGTTGGGCAGAGCTGTAGCAGGCCTATCAGCCTCCGCAGCAAACTTTTCTAGATTGTTCTGAGTAACAGTGCGCCAGAGCAATGCTTCAGTTTCATGATGTTGTAGATACTGGTATCACTACAAAGACAGACTTCCGATTCGCAATACTTTGCTGTTCCTCGAGGGATACTAAGGTGATAATGCAATAACTCTGCTTTGAACAAATTTTCACTTAGTGCAAAAACAGGGGAAAACCGGTATGGTTTACAGACTCAAATACTTCACTTTTTGCTTGTCTTTGTGGTTAAGCAGTTCACAAAATTTTATGAGCTGTCTTTTGGTAGCAAAGTCTGTAGGTGTAGTTATCCATTGACACAAGGATGCCTGAAACATCCTTAGTCAGTAAACCGTGCAATTTGTGATTTTTTTTTTTCAGTAGAGACTTGTAGGTTAAATCAAGGCTGTCTCAGTCCATAATTTTCTGCAGCACTTGTGGGGTTCCAGACAGTGAAAGATTTCCATCAGGACACGTTCCAAATATAAATCTATTTGTTGTTAACCTTACAAAGCCACCCACAACTAGAGCTAAATAGATGTCATTGCCTGCATTAAGTTATGAGCATATGTGATAATGCTCACAAGGATTGTATTGGTGCATCAGCCTTTTTTTAAAAAGGCAAATGTAAGAGCTTGTTTTTCAGTGGTGAACAAAGTGAGAAGACATTTGTTGTGGAAATATATTCACTCTTGCATTGCCTGACAGTCATTCAATCAGTGATTACTAACTTTCACATGGGCTGTTTTCAAAACAACCACTTGTAAACATGAAGATCCTTCTATCTGATTCTGTGTGGAAAACAGATGTTCTGAAAAACAGCTGGGTTAGGTCAGTGTTACATGAACAGAGAGACAAATACCTTGTCCAAATCAGTCCAGGTGTGGGAATAGTTGGTTGTAAATCTGCAACATTTTATGGCTGTGGAACGATTGACAAATCAGCCAATCTTCTTTGTGGCAGAACCTCTGGGTCATAAAATAGACAGAAATGTTCTGAGCCTGCTGCCCCTCAAATGAGTTAATTCCTTGAGTAGGTCAGCTGCTTCTAGAGAAGCCTGTATTCTGGCAGGAGAAAAGCCCAGTGTTGGTTGTGGATCTTGGTTTAACTGTTGTGTACTTCTCTTATGTGTCTGTTAAATCTGTTACATGCCCAGGTAATTTCACTAGTTCTGACACAGCCTCACTGGTTTTGTTTATCAGACCTTGTACAGCAAGATGTTTGTGGTTACAGCATTATTTTTTGTAGCAGTCACACTTGAGATTTCTCAAGTTGTCTTTGAACCTCTCTGTCTTCAGTCCAAAGTGCCTGCCTCTTGCTTGTCAGGATGAAGCAGAGTGATATAGTCTGATTTTTTGAAATGCTGGGTTTGTGTGGAGCAGAATTTGTTTGCTTAAAGCCTAAATTGTTTTGTTTCTTTTGCTTGTAGAAGGAGTAGTTTTTGGCACACTCCACTAAACTGGATTACACATTGACGCATAACAAAGAATGATATCAACAAATACTCCACTGTATATTGGAAGTTATTCAGCTGAGTCTCAGACTGCCTTCATAGCTTATTTTGGTGAGTTCCCTGTCATGAGGGGTTGGAGAGAGGCTAAGTGGTCTTCGTGTGTGTGCTAACCAAACAATGTGCTGATGGAAGCACTGAGAACAGATGCAGTGAGAGTTGCCTCTCTGATCTTTCAGATGAATTTTTAGCTTCCATCTCCTACATGACCAAGCTGCTACATAAGAGTCACATGCATGGATACTTGAGTAAAAAGCAGTTACTTAATATAATAATTGTGCTTAGAAATGTTCTGTGTTTGTTGATCCAGCTATTTGCCCTCTATTCATGCAACTCAGATTTATTTGCAGTGGGTTGCCTTGTGGGTTGCCATGACCCTTCTATGATTGAGCCTGGGAGCTGAGGGCAGAGAGAGTGCTTGCGTGACCCCTAAGGGAGGCTGCTGAGGAAAATTGCCTGAACTTAGATTGACTTCATACACATGTTATGTGTAGGATCCATAGTTACAAAATAACTGGAATTTTAGTTACTACTTTAGCATAACTTTGGGGTGATTATAATGTGATGTAAATGCTTTTGGCAGAGATGAAGCAGATATACATTTTTATTTCAGCTTTTAAGTAGATTTACTGAAACTGTAGAATTGTCCTTATGATTTTATGTAATTTTTAAAATAAAATTCTAGAATGTGAATTCAGTATAAGTGCACCTGAAAAAGCCTCCTGCAACTGATTTGTTTTACTGCAATAAAGTAATGTTGTTGCCATCTTTGTTGTGTTACTCAAAAAGTTTTAAAAAAGTTTGGCTTTGACAAGGAATTATGATCTGCTCCCTGGAGGTTGTCTAGTAGAAGTAGTAGACAGTTTTGTTCACAAATTTGGTGACAAACATCTTCAAAGTTCTATTGGTAGGGAAGTAAGTAAACCTAATGAACCTTAAACTATAGTTGTTTTTCTTGTTCTCCACTTGTAGATCTGTGTTTTATCACCTTCTCAGTGTTGGCAAGCATTTTCAAAAGAAAATAGTGTTACTATATTGAATCCTTTGTTATTATGTCTACATGATGTAGTTCTTTCCAGTTACATTTGAATATATGATTTTACTGGAATACATCATTCAAGTATGGTGGGTTTAACTTGCTTACCTGACTTAAATAATCCTTGCCTTTCACATGCAAAACCTATTTCTCTTCACTGCTTGACTACTCCATCTTCTTATATGAGCTATCCAAAGTGTGTTTCATTCCTTCCACTTAAAAGAATTAATCAGTATTTTCCTGATCATGTAGGCATATATTTTGTTCCTGTTGACTGCTGTTGCATGCTGATGTTGATTCTTAGCAGTAGGAAAATTAGATTAATTAGGAGAGTCTCTTTTTAGACTTTGCTTTCAGCTGTTAGGTATGGTAGTTTGCAGACTAATGCAATAATGTTCTGCCTTTAAAATGCTATCTTCTCCTAAAAGTAAATTCCATTTCTTCATCATAAACCTGTTGCTTTTATGGATTTTTTTTTTTGTTCTCTGGGAGGAAGTTGATTGGTAGTTTCTATCTGGCTCATTTAATTGTTGGAAGAAATCTGATGCCTGGCTCTTGCCATATTGGCAGTCTCACAGAAGGGCTGAATTACGCTGCAGGTCACGACTTGACAGTTGTATGAAAATATCTTTGTCCATAGATAAATCAACAAGTTCTGTAGTATTTTTGTACCTAGTGCTGCTAGGCAGGTACAGTATTCGTACGTAAATTTTCCTTTTGCAGGAGGAAGCTTGCTAGGTTACCAGGTTTGCTGTTTTTCCTTACTTTTTGAGTTTCTGGCTCTCCCAGAAAACATGCTTACCCATTTCAGAATGTTTTAGGATGCTGTGTCTGAAGGGGGAGGAAAGTGACTTGTTTTGTGTGTGTGTATATATATATACATGGAAGCGACCTCGCAGCAGCTAGCTGTTTGATGTTTTAGCTTTTGCAAGATGTCTTCTTTTTTTATTTTCCTGAAAGGCTTAAAAATCCCACTCTTATATGTGGGAATTTGGATTTATTGTTGTTGAGGTGTTTTTTTTTTTCCTCCATGAAAGTGTTTAAATCATTACCTTTTTTGTGTTCAGTTTTTTCTTGGAAGTATGTCAGAACGACTGACTGTGATTACTTTGGAAATGCCTCTGTCACCGGTGTTAGCGCAGCACATGGGGGCTCTTGGTTCCAGCTGGCCCCCAGCACCTGTCAACGTGTCACAGCACTGATGAATGCTATATTGCTCGAATTCCTTGTGGGATCAGTGTTGCTGTTGGTTAACAAGAATTCTTGCCTGCTTGAAAAGTCAGACTTGAATTTTATTGGGAAGAGCCTGTGAGAGATTGGGCAAGATGTTAAAAATACTGCTTATATGTATGACTTTGTATAGATTTTTGCTGTTTTACAGTGGTTGGATTCTTCTCAAAGGAAGGGTATTTGAAGTGAGTTTGTGCCTCCCCTGCCAGGTACAGTCATCCATCCACCCAGGAGATTCTTTTCCTAGTGTATTTTTATGTGTTATTGCTGCTTAGACATCCCCCTTAAAATGATTAATTATATGTACTATAGTCACACACTTGAGGAGAAGAAAAAGGGTTTCTTTTCACCTTCACTTGGCAGAAATGTAATTTTCGAGGTCTGCTTTCTAAAAGTATATGGGTATCTGGGCAAGAGTTTGTCAAGAATGCAGAGAAACCATGTTCTTTCTTGCTCTGTAAATGTTAACATGAGTAGAGGGGAGGTCGTTACTAGGTAGTAGATACACTGTCCTGAGAAATGGTTATAAAGCAAAAGAAACTATTTAGACCTGTAGTACTGAGATTTTTTACTTTATCCATTTTTACAGACATTTCAATTTGTAGTAGCACAGTTTGAAGTAAGGCCTGCACAGTGTAGTAGATCCTGGATGTCTAAGAGTGTGTATGTAGTCTTGTGTTGCTGCTTTAAGACTGTTATGTATAATAAGAACCATTCCATCTCTCCATGATTGAAGTAGAAAATTGGAAAAGTTTCTAGGCTTCACTGGGAAAAACCATCTGTACTTGAAGAATCTCCTTTGCTGTGCTCGTCTGTCTTGATAGACAAGAATTTCCTCTGTTCTGTAACATTGAGATTCACTATCTCTGCCGCTTCTACTCCAGCTCTACCAGCTTCTCTTACTGGTAGTTTTGGAGGACTGTGTTGGTGGGCATATCTACCCGTGTCCTTCAAGGGCAAAGGTCTCCAGCAGTTTGCTTTGATAAGTTTATTTCAGGTATGTGTTGTTTGGGTTTGTTTTTTTTTTTTTTCTTCCAGACTGGTATTAGGACAGATGCAAAGAAGATTATGACAGGGGTGTAGAAGCTTAAGCATTTCTATAATTTTGCCTTGTTTTTCTGCTCATTCTTGTTGATGTTGAATCCCTTGACCATTTACAGTGCCATATATGGTGCGTGACACTATGGTAACTAAAGACACAGAGAATTCAATGGAAACTGATGTTTAGTAGGTAAATGAGAGTCCAGATTAACACTTTGCATACAAAAGCACAGGGAGTTCAGCAGGTGATGATTTAATTTGGTCACAAACCAGTTGTGCAGTCATGTATGTTCTTACGCTCCAGCATGTGCTGTCACATCCCCAGCATCCAGGCTGGATAAAGCTGCAGGATAGTGAGGTGGAGGTAAGATCAGAGTGTAAGAGAGGAAGAAGCTTTTGTATGTAGGAAGATATTGGAATGTGTTATGGGAGGAAACTCAGTTTTGCAGCTCCTAGGGATTTCAGAGTAATACAATGAAAATATATTTGGGAACATAAGAAATCACACAGTTATCTTCTGCTTCTGGGGAAAAAAAGTGCTAAAAAACCAAAACCGTAAGAAAGCAGTGAGTGATGTAAAAGATGTCTCTTATAAGCTACTGCTATTCAATACAAACAATGAAGCAAGATCAAATTCGTGAAGCAGTTTATCTATATGATATGGAGAATGTAACTGAGATTTTTTTTTTTTTTAACATATCTGCACCCTGGTAACATGGTTCAAAATTGCACTGCCACAAATTTTCTTGGTAATTACTAGTGTGAAAATGTAGAAACTTAAGTTTTACTCTTGAAACATGAGAGACTTCGGGATATATAATAAAAAAAACAATATTGAAGACTTAGTGAAATTTGTTTGTCCTTCCTGAAGCCTTTACCGTGAAGTGATGACAAATCATTTTTCAATGTATGGTAGTATAAAGCAAGGACTAAACAAAGTTAAATGAGCGCATGGGTCTGTTCTATATAGAGTACTTTTTTTGTTAAATCTTCAGTGCTTTCTCTTGCTGGTGGAAGGGAAATTTAAATATTTAATTGGATTCCTGTGAGAATTAAAGACTTGTGTTTGTGCATAGCTCAAGCCTGACAAGCCGTATGGACGAATTCCAAGCCAGGCAAACCTTCCAATGCATTGTTGCCAATGGTATAACTTAGTATTTGCATTCATGCCTTTATTTCTATCAAGTATTGAATGCTGTTTGGGAAAATTGACTTGAAACATCAGAATAAAGCTCTCTAGAAAAAGTCTTGAAGTGCTAATCATTTGGGCTTCTTTCTTTTTTCCTTTCTTCCCCTCCACCCATTCAAATTTAGCTGAGCATATGATGCTCCTTTGTCTCAGCTCATTTCTTCAGTTAAATTGTACTGAAGAGGCAGGTCAGCTGATAGATAGGTTAAGTAAGAAATTGATGATTACAGTTTGTAAGTTTATGTGATGCTCTTCTGAGAGGTTATTAAATGCTGTCTGGGTATTTAAAGAAATATGGAAAGGTAAGAATAAAAGAAGCCTTCCTGTCAGAATTGATAATTGCAATACTTTTGCCTGTCTGTCAAATAATCCTGAATATGCTTGCATAGCTAGAATAAGGGAATTGTCTCCATACCAGAAATGTTGAGGTACTGCACACATACAGGATGAACAGCACTGAATTGAAAAGAGTATCTTGGGGCTGTTTAGGTGCTTCCCCTTTGTTTTCTGGGGATGAAGCACTCAAGTGGAAAAACCAATGCAGCTGTACAAGTAAGTAGCTGTTGCCATCTTGAAGTTTGCTTGTTTAGTCTGTGAGAGTCTGGTTAAGAGATCTCTAAGATCTTTCAGCCACTGGGTTGCAGGGGGTAGATCTCTAAATCTTGGAGTTGATCACTGATAGGTTGTGAGTATAATTGGATATATTAAGCATAAGTTATACTCATTCAAAGAATGTCTTAAAAGTTTTTAATGTTGTTAGGTTGTACCATAGCATAGCTAGAGTGTATCTCAGCTGTGGTGAACCTCTTGGATGTTGGTTAACTTGTCACTTGAATAGTTAATTGGCCCTCCGGAGTCTGTGAATTACTGGTCAGATAATGATGCCAGAGCAATGATGAGATCTGGCATTTACAAGCTTGGGTATGGTGAAACTTTTTCCTTGCAATAAACATGGATTTATTGCATTTGTGCCTCTGTTGTAAAAATATTCTTTGCACTGTGTGAACTGTACAGAGTGATAATTTAATTTCCTGATCTATGTAAGCAGATGATGTTATGGTAATCCCATTTTATCTCCAGTGAAATAAGAGGCACCATGTGTATGATGGCAGTTTGGCTGTATCTGTTGGTGTTTGTGTTGGAAGCACGTGTTCTGCTTTCTGGATTCTGCTCAGCTGTTGGACATGCAATGTGGACTTTCTCTTAGTTTCCTTGGTAGTTTGGGGACTTTGGCTTCTGTTTCTCTTTTTTTTTCCCATTCTGCTCTTTTGTCTTCTGAAGGAGTAAATTGGTCTAATTATTACTTTATTTGACATATTTGATTAACTTTACAGATTGCTGCCTTTGCTGACAGTTTAAGTAGGAATCTAAGTGTTTGTGTACTCACAGATCAGAGTGTAATTATGCTTTCTAAATTGATTTAGTTCAGTTAAGCTTTCTTGTAACCGAGTATTCATCTCCTTGCAAGTGAGGAGAAGGAGGGACTATTGCAAGTGCTACATGCAAGAATATTTAATGAAATAAAACCCATTACACTAGCTAGCTGCCTAGTATGCTTCTCAAAATTTTCGAGAAGGTATGAAATTAAAGTGTAAAAGTCCTGCAGGCATCTCTGAGATAAAAACACCATGACAGCTCTAGTTAAGAGTATTGGGTATCAGTCTTTAGCTTTAATTTAATTTTGGACTGGAATAACACTAAGATTTTAAAACAATATGAATGCAATTAAAGATAAAGACTACAAAATGTAGCACTAGAATATCTGGAAATGGTCATGCTCTATCAGCTCAGCAGAATACTTACCTTGCAACACTTTGTAGTTGCAGTGAAATCTTAAGGGCTACTAAGTTAAGGCAGAGAGTTTCACTGGTAATTTAAGATGGGGGAAGAATGTAATCATCACACAAACAACTGGAATACTAAAACCATAAATTTCCTAGTAATATTTTACATAGACAATTGCATAGCAATTTTTAACAGAAATTTTGAAGAAAGTGGAATTGCCTGTCTCTGTTGTTAAAGTCTGCATTTCTCTGTCTGTGCAGTTAATTATGGTAAGCACAACTAATGATATTTTAAACATCTAAAGTTTGTTCTGTAAGTCTTTGTCATTTTGTCCATGTATCGCTGTTTCCCCAACCCCCAGTCTTCCACATTCTTCCCCCAGTAAAATGCTGCCTTTGATTCTAAGTGAGTGACTTGACTTCAGTCTTTATGTACTCTTCTGGCAATTTCTTTGGTTTGATCCATCTTTCACACTTCATGTAGGCAGCATTCTTATCTGGTGTTCATACAAAGGAAAATCTTTAAAGAGTGAATCTGTGTTAAATAAAGTAGACTTCTAACAGTCAGAGGGTCAGATTGACTGGCATGTGGTAGCTGTTTTATGCATTCTGGAGCTACAAAGGAACTGGAGAATGCAGAGCTGATTCAGACCGATTTACAGCTGCTTTGCCTTACTCAGGGCAACAAGACCTGCAGTTTATTTTAATTCTTGGTACTTTGTCAACTCTTGAATTTTCTCTTCCTTATTTTCCTCCTCCCTCCCCCCACTTCAAATACATATCTATTTCCGCTTCCTGTGTCCCCATCTTGTTGACAAATTTCAGATGCAGGAGCTCTGAGGATGTTTAGGACTGAGATTAATTTTTAGCAAAAGGATCCTAAAAGGATCCTGCATTTCCCTCCATTGTGCCTGCACCTTCTCATTTTTCAGTCTGACAGAAGCCACAACTGCCTGATGGTCACTACTTGCCTTCTGTTATTGCTCCTGGGAATGAAGCCAATTGCCCCCAGGGGAGAAACTGGCTTCCTATCAGTAGGGATATAGATTATGACTTTGAGAAAGGATGAAAGCTAAGTAAGTTATTCTTTGCTGAGAGGCAGCCTATGGCATCCATCCTTCTGAGAGCGTAAGTAAATGGCAGCTGTTGTGGAAAATGGGCAGTTGTTTTAAAAGGTTCTCTGGAGAGCATTAGTCTTCACTCTCTCAAGAGCCACGGGAGAAAATTACTTCTAAAATTTTCTCGATTTCACTTAATAAACTGTAAGATACTAATCTTAAACATACATACATGGAGATGATTTGGGGAGCAAGTCTGGTAGCACATATTTAAATAACTTTTTACATCCTTTGAACTAGTGAACTTTTGCAAATTATTTTTTAAAAATCCATTCAGTACAGAATGAATAAGTGCTGTAATTCTGTAGGGCATAGCCATAGTTAGGCATGACTAGAAGCTTTAAATCTTAGATTAAAGTACTGAACTCCTTCCTAACTATTTGAAGCCAGGATAGTGGATATCTAATGGTGACCTACTTGAGTTTTCCTTGGGTTAGTCATTCCCTACGCAGCTCTTGTGGAAGCAGCATTTAGGCAGCTTTTTTCCTCTTCTTTTCTCTCTCCCTAGTTGAGGTACAAGGTTACATTGTGACTTAGGTGTGTCACTGAGGGTTGTTACTGACTACTTAAATAATTTGCTTCTCAGTGGATTCTCTGGAGGAAGCAGCATGAGTGAGTCGCATTAGAGCAAAGCAGAGCAGGCTGACAAGTCTCTCTGTGCACTGTAGTGCAGAACAGATGTACTTGAGCTGGATTTAAGCTGTCATTGTCACGGTAACACAGAGTTCAAAGTAAATGCTTTGGCAGTTGGCCTGATCTCGTAAAACTGGTCTTTAGAGATCCTCTAGCGCTCCTATAGCATCCCTCATCTTCCTTTGTTGATAATGTCCAAGCTGTACACTCAATCAGTAAAGGTAGTGTAGGTGCACTTTGCATGTGCAGTTTACGTTTATCAGGCACTTAATTTACTGCTTTGTGAGGTAATACTGTGTCATCAGAAAGTCCCTGGAAACTGGCACCCTCTCTGAGGTAGAGGGTGGACATTTGTGTCTTGGAAACCTGGAGAAATTAACCCTCTTCAGTATCTTTCCCAAAAATAAATTCTGCTGACTGTTACTAATACAGTTCAGTTTCAGAAGTGAGAGTTAAACATGCCTGTCCTCCTTTCAATAGTAGGAATGCCAGACCAATATTCTTCCACAGACGTGTGTGGAGGTGGGAACTAATGTAAGTACTTTGGATTCATATATGTATATATTCTACGTTCCCATCTGGCCAGGCTGCTTCTTGAGTACAATATTTTTAAATATAAAATCTATATTCGAGTATATCAATGCAGTTGCTAATGCTTACATATAAAAGCACCCAAATTCTGCGAGCTGTCATTGATCTGTGATCTATACGAAGATTTGCCATTGTATGTGTATTGCTGCATCTTCCCTTATGGGCTATAATGCTGCTTCTAAATATCATTTGAAGAAATCCCTTTATAATGGTGACTTGTACAGACCTGCTGAAAGAAACACAGAGCATGACAGAAACTTACTGGTCCTTGTGCGCTTCCGCGAAGTATCTCATACAGATGTCTGTTCATTTTCTTGGCTTCTCTTGAATGGAGGATTGGTTGAATGGTTGAAAGTTGGGAGACAGCTGGATACTGACAGGCCTTTCTAGGGCTGCCTTCCATTTTTGGAAATGTGACAAAACTCTGTACCCCTGAGTGTCCCATGAAAATGGGATCTGCTCAGACACTAACAGCTAGATCAGGCAGGAAACAATCAGGAAAAAAGTTTGCTCAAAGGAGTTGAATGCATTTTTTAAAGAGTACATGGAACTAATATAAAGAAATAACTGTCTCCTTGAAATAGTCCCATGTCCTATTGCTGTTCAGCTTTAATGAGGCAATAAAAAAACCCCAAAAACAACCCAAGCCAACTAACAGAGAGTCTTTTATTTGAGACATGTATTTAAATACAGTTTTAATAATTTCATCTTTGTGTCTTGGATAATACCAAGTTTTATCATACCATTAAAACTTTCTGGTAGGTGTTTGTAGAAGCAGCCTATACTTTCATTGTTTTGTTGTTTCTGGTGTTAAACAGCTGTCTCTAGTGAGCCTGGTCTTGCTGTGGGCATGCTGGTCCCTTTTCCCATGCCCTACTGTATGTGGCTACTGTAGAGCCCTCTCCTTTCACACAGAACCACATCTTCTCCGACCCACAGATGGTCCTGATTCCTGGCATGGTGCTTCTGTTCAGATTTGCCAAGGGAGCAGTCCCTCTCTAAGGAGTGTGGTGCCCCTTAGGCGCTGGACTTTGGACCATTTGGTAGGTCTGTCCCAGCTGTGGCAAGGAGGACTGGGGATTAGGAGCTAACAGAGAACCACTGGGCTTATTTTAGAAAAGAAGCCTAAATTTGTTGTTTAAAGATCACTTAGCGACACATAATTAACATAAAATAATGCCCTGAATTCCATCAGATTGCTTTGTTACTGGCCTTTCTCTTCTGTGTGTAGAAGGCTTTACTTGTAAATCAATGCCACGTTATCCATATATAAAAATAATGTTTTATCTGTAAAAATAGAACAAGGTCAGCTTTTCAGCAGTATTGGAATTGATCACTTATTTCTTCTGTGGACTCTTCCTAAAGGATTGGTTTAACGACATGTGATGAGCTGTTGAAATTAAAGAGCATGTTGTTTTCAGCAGGAGCCAACAATTCCCTAATCTGTTAGAATATTTGGATTATATTTCTGAGGTTGCTTAGTAACGATCTTAGGGCAGAACTCTATGATTTCAGACCGTTTCTTAACTTTGAGATCTGATTTTTAGAACTTGCGGCGGGGGGGCTGTTGTTGAAGTCACTGAGTTGAAACAAAGAAACCAATTATGTCAATATTCAGTTTTCTGAAACTTTGTTTTTATGTTGATAGCAATTAAGTAAAGTCCCCTTTTTTCCCCCCTCCATAATGTTGGAAAAACGGGCCGACTTTAAGTAACTCTGTTCTGCTGTAAAAAGCAAAACTAGAATAAATTTTAACAGCCACTGCCAGGTAGACAAGTTCTGTGTGGCTATGGGAGCAAAGACTTTGCTGGTAGTGTTTTGGAAGATTTCAGGCTGAGTTTCTTTGCTTATGTAAAACAGTGGTCTTTGTTTGGCACTTCCAGTGGTGCTGGAACTGTTGTGTAGCTTCATTGATTGGTTCCATGCAATGGAAATCTGACCTTTAGCAGATGTTTGAGAAATTGCCAGCATTCAGAGTGATCAGAAGACTAGACTGTTTTTTCCTTATGTTGATGAGAACTTCCATTAGATTAGTAATGTGCCTGACAATATTAAGCTTTTAAATTATTAGCAAACTTCTTGAAACAAGGTGTATTTTCCTGCAATGTAGAGTTGCATCAAGTAATTTATTTTTTTATATGCATCGTTTTGCTAATTGGTTAGCTAATCGAAATATTTTGATAATGTAATTTTTTGTTTTTGTAGTAAAGACATTTAGATTTTAAGGAAGTTTA
Organism: Rhabdornis inornatus; assembly: GCA_013397075.1. Lineage (NCBI taxonomy): Eukaryota > Metazoa > Chordata > Aves > Passeriformes > Rhabdornithidae > Rhabdornis > Rhabdornis inornatus. Next base: position 102,137 of record VWZS01001464.1, read on the forward strand.
GTTTGTCGGTATTTTTCTTAAAAGGTCAGTTTTAGCGTACTATTATAGCATCAGTTTGGGATAAATGCTTTCAAAGAAAAAAGAACGAGCTTAAATGGGCTGGGGAGGGGGAGGCAGCAGTGAAACATATCCCATCTGGAGCATTTGGCTTGGAACAGGATGTTGCATGACTCCATGTGAAGTCTGCTCTCACGAACAGTATCCTAAGCAATGCAGGAGATTCAGCTGCTTAGTGGTGGGAGTTTAGCATGAAACAAGGTCTGTTTTCTCAATCTCCAACGGTTGGAACTACAGGAAAGAGGTGGGATTTAATAAGAGATTTATGTGTTGAATAACTCAACAAAACCAGCAGTTACCAGATTAAACCCTTTCCTGCAGGTGCTGGCTTTCCTCAGACCTTTACAATTGTTTTTCAGTGTGATGCATGTGGAAAAAATAATTATTTAAAAGATTAGAACTTTAAAATGAGAAAAATTACTAATTACTAAGTTGTCTATTTTTGGTTCTGAATTTAAAAATCAAATAATTGCAAGAGAATTGATCTTGTCTTGGCATTAGATACCCTCTATACTTGCGTGCTTTTTAAAAAAATTTGACTGGGTGGAATTTTAAAGTTTTTTATTATCATTTTGGGTGCAGAAAACATGTTAAGGAAATAGACTGTGTTGAGAGCAAGGGATAGTCTTGACAACCAGTCCTGTTAGTGTGGACTCTTGAGCAAAATGTATCCACTGTGTCCATATCCTGTGAAAATATGGGGGGTTTTTTGTTGGTGTTTTTTTTTTGTTTGTTTGTTTGTTTTGTTGTTGTTGTTGTGGGTTGGGTTTTTTTTGTTTGTTTGTTTGTTTTGTTTGTTTTGTTTGTTGTTTTTTTTTTTTTGTTTGCTTGCTTGTTTGCTTGTTTTCTTTTGTTTTGTTTTTAACTTGAATATTAGGAGGGAAGGGATATGATGGTAAGAGAAGCCACACACATTAAAAAGCCTGGAAATCTTTGCCCTTTGCTCTCGGTGCTCAAGAACACTTAATTTTTCCAGTGCTATGGAACTTGTCAGGTATGTTTCTTTATTTTATGACTCCCATGAATTTGTGCCAAAATTCCTTGGCAGCTCATTTTGTTATCTAATATTCTGTGTACCAAATCAGATGAAGTTTTTTTTGGATATAACTAATATTCTGATTCCTTTTTATAAGCAAAACTAGCAAAGCTGTCCTTGCTTGTGTGTAGAACATTTAATGTTGCTTCTGTGTCTTGTTTATTCAGCCTTCGTTTTGTGATCTAAACATGAGGTAGTGGGACGTGGTAGAACTGGACTGAACTGATTCCCTGAGTAGGTGAAATATTTGTTTGTCTGGTTCATCAGTGAGGATCTCCTTCTCACCGTGAGAGGGAGAGTTAAGAAAATAGCTTTAGCTGTGGCATTCCATCGTTCCTTTTTTTTTTTTTCCTCTCTAATGGAATGACTGGGGAGTAGAGGCTCTTGATCTTACTGGTTTTGTGGCAAGTGAAATGCATGGGAGAAAAACATATTGGTATATGTACTTGTCTGAAATGCTGGCAACTGCTGTCTACTCAAGGTATATCAGTATATCAAATTTGCAAGGTTGCACGTCCTTGGCTGTGCTTAAAACTCTTCATAATTACAGTATTTGTATCACAGTGACGTAACTGAACCAAAAAGCTGTAAGGAATCCAATAATGATTATTACTTTCAAAAGTATTTATTGCATATTCCTTTAATTTATTCCAGTATTAATGTTTGTTGACTGTAGGAGACAGACTTCTCTGTCTTGCATTTTTGTCTTGAATGCTAAATGGAGTTTTTCACATGAGTAATTCTTCCTTTCTTATGCACAGTAAGTTGACTGCAGCAGAAGGTATATTTTTGCATACAATTCACAAGGAAATGAGACTGACTTAGAAATAACATCCAGATTTTAAACAGTTTATAGAGAGAAGCGGAAGGTGTTTTGTAAAGCAAGGTAGAAACCTCAGTTGTCATTCCCTGATATGTTTTGAAAATAGATTACCTTCTTTATCACTATCAATGAAAACTGCAGTTATCTGATACCACAAAGAGTTCTGCAGGTGATGACTATAGTCGAAAATATCATCTTACAGTGTGTTCATTTTCCTGAAGGGAACACATTTCCCTTAATCTGAACAGTAATTTTATTGTTCATTCTCTAAGGGAATAGGAACAAATGTGATGTGACTATGCTCTATCTTCTCTTACACTGATTTATCATAGTACAGTAAAATTGTCAAATTCTACATTGCAGGGAGGCTGGGGTTGCTTGAGTTACCTCTGGAGGTCACGAAGGTCCTACCTAGTTCCCTGATGTCTTTCCAAAAGTCTTGTCTGTATTCTGTGTAATTGTAACTGTAGGTACACAATCAATTGTAGTTTGTGGGATGGTTTTGTTTGTTTTCAAGGTGTTTTCTGATTCAGAGAGCTTGCAGAAGATAAAGTTGTGCTAACATTTGTTACAAAAAAGGACTTGGTTACATTCATATGTTATTATGAGCGTAAGTGATTATTGGAATTCAAGGAGCTCCTCAGAAAATAAACTTGCAAATACAGATGTGTGCTGAAAACTTGTGGGAAGTTGTCCTGTATTTTTTGTGTATGGGAATGGTTGATTCAGGGAATACAAAAAACTATATCTTAATTATAAATAAGCAAGATGATAGTGGGGAAATAAAGGGGAGAAAAGAGGAAGTAAAGAGTACCAGTCCCCGTTTTGTGGTACATTTATTGCATGTATCAATTCTAGCACTAAAAGCTGTCTTGGACATACAGTAAACCTTGTTTTCTTCCAGAAACTTGAACAGATGGTGAGAAAATTATGTACCATTCTGAATTAATGCTTTTTTATTCTCTTCTTTGCAGCATTTTCAATTGCAGGGAGGACTTTTTTAATCCCAGTCACAGACTTGATAGTTACAGTCTATAAAACCACTGTGCATAAACAAACTCTTTTTTTTTAAATTTATCATCACAATCTTCTTTAAAATGCCATTTATTCAAAAATATTATCCTTCCTATTATGACAAGGAGTGTCATACTTTTTCACTAGAAAATTATGCAGAGATGGCTAATGCAGTAATTAAGGTGATTAATTTGGTTCATTAGGCAGCTTTTGATGTATACACATTGCAAATATTTTGTTCTAATGTCTTTATTTCTGGCCTTAAGCACTAAGGGTTTGGTTGTGTTATCTGTTGGATCTGTTGTTCTGTTGGTCTTATCAATGGAACTATTTTTCCTCCTTTGAAAAGGTCTTTGAAAGGAATTACTAGGAGAGCTGAAAAGGCATAATATTTTGTTGCTTTCACTTTTTTGAGTTGAAGTACTTTGGATATTTCTAGGACAACTTGTAATTAACAAAAGGTATGCTATAAGCTTTAAAACAATCATGCAATTAAGGTAAAAAGCAAACATTTCTCCGTAGTTTGGACAATTGTGATACTGAAATAAGTTTGTTAATACTCAAGATAGAAAAGGTTAAATGACCTTATATTTTTGAGAACTGTTGAAGGACAAAAAGTGATGTTAGATGACAGAGCAAAAGTCTCTCTTCTGAAAAACACTAGTAGACAAACACATTGAATTTTCATGTATGTATTGTGAGTGATTTCTGTAAACTTAAATGCTTTTCACCCGTTTTCCTGAAGCTTTTCTGCATCAGTAATTCTGTTTATTTGAAGCGATTCTTCCTGTGCTGTAGCCTTTGCAGCTGCAACAAGAAAGTGGGCAGTTGTTCAGAGGAGATGGTTGTAGTTCTATGATCCAGCATGATTTGTCTTGTAACACTTCAGTTGCACCTGAAAATCCACCAACATTCAGTCTGCAATGCATTCAGTGTCATTTAAAATAATCTCAGTTCCCACGGAATTTGTGGGCAGAGGAGGCAACATTGGGCCGAAGTGATTGTACTCTTGGCCTAGAGGATATGAAGCACAGACGTTGTGACTTGCTTGCTGTCATGGAGTGAGGGCAGAACCTCCCGACTCAGTATTAGTGAATGAAGTTTTTGGTTTGGGGTTTTTTTTTTAATAAAAAAGCCAAACACAAGAAATTACTACTAAAATACTTTCAAAATACATTGACAAAACGTAAGTGCTTTATTAAGTAGGGACCAGACTGTTCACATTGCTAATGTCTTCATTCTGATGTAAACAATCTCCTTAAGATTGTGAAATGGAAAAGATGATTTCCTAAATTACTTATCATGCTGCTGTATTTCTGTGTAGTTCACCTATTATTTATAGAGGTGTAATTTTTTTGCTCAGACACTTAGGTATCTGTGACTCAGGAGTGGCCATTATGGCAAAGAGGAGATTGAGGATGTGGATTAAGACAGCCCGAAACCCCAGGAACCTGTGGTTGCATTTCCTCTCCTGCTCCCAAAATGTTGCTTAACTTTGGCAGGCTGTTTCCTGATGTCATATTTGCTCATGTGTGCCACCAGCCTCTCTCTTAATCTCCTCTGACCTTTTAGTAATAGTTGGAGATATCTCAGTTCAGAGTTGAATGAACTTTGATCCCAGTTTGTGGACATTTATGCACTGATGAACTATGAACTGTAATGACCCAGTTCTTCTCTGTCAAGTCTAGCCTTGCAGTTTGGTATCAGTTGGAAAAATAAAGGAAGATCATAGAGACTTTAAAAGTTTATATGTTAACCCTTTGAAGCTTCAACTTATTGAGTACAGATCTTACTTTTCTGTCTAATACTGCACTTAACCTTTAGGAAAGAAGTAGACCTGGGTAAGTTTTGTTTATGAATCTTTTGTTAGCAGGTATCTTCAAGTTTTTAGTTACATCAGAAAAATGATATGGGAGTCTTTTTGAGTGAATGATGACTCTCCAGTGTGAAGAACTATACAAGCGTGAAGGAAACAGAGATGTAGTATTGAAAAATGACTTGTAGAGGAGGTTGAAACTCAAATGCTGGAGTGGTAACATGAAGTTGACTTTTAAACAACAAAACAGTAATTCGGCTTGTGAGATAGCACTGAATACGGTCACAACACTACAAGAGAAGACTTTAAGAATTCAGATTTCAAAAAAAATAGAGCTTGAATAAAACAGCCTAAGTCAGATATCTCCACATCCTAGCTAGGAAGAACTTAGAAACTGTCTTTACTGTTCTGCTTAGATGTGGTTTTGTCAGGACTAGGAAAAACAGTTTGCAGTGTGGTTATAAATAGCGTGTGAAGTGGAGGAAAGAGGACAGCAAATTACTTTATCTCTAATAAGAGATAAAGCTTTAAAGTAATTGATACAGTACAGTAACTTCCCTACTCAAATATTCTGGTCCTCTTATAATGGAAAAAAGGCCTAGAAAATATCTCCAAAGATTTTAGCAGATGATCAATGAAGTAGATAAATATTTCATTGGCATTTTGTCTTGCTTCAGAAGATTATGATTATTGTTACTATTACTGCTGTTTTCTCATCTGCTTGCTGAGATTGGTTTGGTTGGCTTGTTGCCTAAGGTTCACAGTCTTGGTTACAAGAGCAGATACTGTGTTGTTGGAAATCAGAAAATTACTATTTTTTAATTGACAATAATTTATAAAAATTTCAATATATTGTCTCTTTTTGGTTGCTGAATTTTTCTCTTGCCTGTTTACTCGTGGAATAGTATTCCATAGTTCTCTTAATTCCTGTAAGGTGACCAAAGAAAGCAATGAATTGAGTCAGTTTGTCAGCTGGAATGTTTGCTGTTGATATGAGCTGGGCCTTGAGAAAATGTCTCCAGTACAAACAAAATCTACCAGCCAGCTTCTTCTGGTGATTTGTCACTATGCTGAGGATTTGCTGGTGTCTTTTAGATATCTCTGGCTTTATCTGACAAAAAGGAAATTGTTTGTGAGCCCACTCCTGGTTTGTTTGTCTTGTTGTCTGGAGAATGATACAGGCATGCAAAGCAGCTGAGAGGCACTTGGTCTTTCCTAGGCTGGATTCTGAGGTATGAGTATCAAAAGTTAATCTCAACACCTTGCTTTTCTCTTACAGTCTCTCATCTGTTTCACTTCAAAAAAAGATTTGCTGTTCCAGAGTGCAGTGTTTAATCAATGTCTGCACTGTGGATTTGGGAGGACACCACTTTTTCTAGCAGCATATAAATCAGGTTGAACCTCTGTCTGGGTGGATACTGATAAGTACTTTTAGGTCCTTAGGGTTAGTCCTTAGGGTTTCCTTTGAATCTTGGGAAGATGGGTGTTTTGGCTCCTCACCTATTGAAGATGGCTGATTGGATTGTCTTGGTGGAAATAGGGAAAGTCCTGTGCTTTTAGCACTTCTCTTGATTCCTTTAAGCAGTGCTTCAAGTTTGGGCTGTTCAGATGGGGCGATACATCAGAAAAACTCAGGTAACTGTAGCTCTCTGCTCAGGTCCTGATCACCTCCAAAGTGCCAGCTTTGCGCATTTAGACTGTGCATGTAGACTCTCAGGAGGACTGAAGTTGAGCTGTTTCCTCATGAGTGGCTTTGCAGCCAAGTTGTTTTGGCTAAGTTTCCTGCCTCAGAGAGGCAGAATTCTGTTTCTATCTCAGATTGGGGATGAGGAACAATAGCAGTTGATGAATTCTGACTAGGACGTAACCCGTTCCTTTTACCATTTGCTTTAATTTAGCCTCCTGTAATGCATTGTGATTGCTGATGGCCTAGTGGACAAGCTTTGCCTTCATTAATGAGCCATTATGTTGTAAAAATGGACTTAAATCCATTAATATTTAGTATTTGATATAGCCCGGTTATTTTTATTGGTTTTAGTCACATCTTCAAATGACAGATATATACAGTTTAAAGTCAGCATAATATTTTAAAAATTGAAACAGAGCAATAATGGTTCCTTATTAAATGACAGGTATTGGTCTTTTTAGTGTGACATTACAAATGTTAGGATAAGCATAGATGAATTGCTTTTAACAAGTCATCTAAATCACTAAAGTTTTTTAATTGGCTTTTAGTTTATCTTATTTAAAATAACATCTGATTTGAAAACTAAAATCTGTTTTTAAATTGAATGTGTAGGCATTCTGTAGTATGTGTGCTTCTTAACTATTGTTTTTAGACATGATAATTTAGAAATTTAGGTATAGTAAAAGCTTCCTATGTTGTGTAATATTGAAAAGAATTTGAAAGATTTTTTCAAGCCTGAAGGGCCAGGAGGTTTTTGTGTGATGTGCATGTTTTACCTAATTCTGATTCGATAGGCTGTAATTTCTTAAAATAGTAAGTCACTTCTATTTCTCACGTGGGATAAGTAATTCAGTAAATTTCTGGAATGTAAAGTGTCTTTCAAACGGGACTATTTGAATTTGGTTTCTTTGTAAGCCCAGTAGAGTCAGGATTTAATTTCTGGTTTGTGTGTCACTTTACTTTGCTGTTAAGATCTGAATTTGGAAAAAGATTTTCAAAATAGGTATGCCAAATAATTTAAACACTTAAAATGATTTAAATAGCTTGTAAAGTAAAACTTGGCAGTCCTGTACATTATCTTTTTATCAGAGGGAAGTATTTTTTTTGAGAAATCAGATTAAAATTCACATACAAGAAGTATGGGATTTTTTTTCCTTTCATTTCAATGTAGATCGTATTATCCTCCTTCATCTTTCTGTTTAGAATATGCATTTTAAATTGTGGGAATGAAAGTCACATACTTGTGTTAGATGGTTTTCTTTATTTTCAAGGATGGTATTGGAGCATGCATTTAGGAAGCTTTTTTATTCTGTCGTCTTCTCTGCAATCTCTACTTCATGCTCTACATGATGTGCTGGTTGCTTAGCAATCCAAGCTACAGACTGCAGCAGGCTGTTGCAATAGTACTGGTGTTTTTCTTCAGTTTTGCTACTGTTTTTTTGCTGCATTTTTCTTTTGCAAAGGCTGCTTTATTGTCAGTGTTCAAGCATGCATTTTGGAGAATGCAGAATTAAGATTTGAAAATTAACCATAAACTGTACATGTTGATTGTTTCCTACCCTGTAATGTACCTTGACACTAAGGTTTTCTGGAAATAAATAATCGTTTTTGGTTCAAGGCCTATCTGTATTTGTAGGATATTTATGTTTTAAAACTTAATATAAGGAAGCTACCTGGAAAATCCATGTTTATTGGAGCATGTATTTGCTACATCTGGCCTTGTTCCCTTCTGCACATGGCATATATTTGACAAAATATATTTTTAAATTTAATTTAGTATTATTAACTTTAATTAATATATTTTTATATTTAAAAAACTCTTCCACTGAGTGTGTATCTCTGGTTTATTCAGAAGCCTGTTGAGAGAACAGTGTTGTCTTATTCTGCCATCTCAGAAATGTATTGAGCAATGTTGGCAGTAAAAATGCGGCCTCAGCTCGAGTGTGTCTGTCACTGTGTGACTCAAGCAATGACACAGGCTCCTCTATAGCTTTTTAAGTTTTGAGCAGATGATCCTGAGACTGCAGATTTTATTCTCCCCTCAGTAATGAGAATGGTGTTTTTGGAGGGATTGTCTCCTTGCATTTCTGAGGAGCTGTAGCTGGATGCTGTTATGTGTGGTCTTTCAGTGGGAGGAAGTAAGTCTTGGTGCTTTCCTGCATAATTTTGTACCACAAAAAAAAAGGTTTCCAAGAGGTTTCCAAGCAGTTATGAATCCTGAACCAATAAAGACTTAATATTCTGCAGATAATGAACTAGCCTCTTTTTTTGTATACTTTCCAGTTTATGATTGAGGACTGCTGCTGGGATACTATATCTATTCAATTTTCTTTTGAGTAAACAGAGAATTTAGGTCTTCAGAATTATCAGTATGATGTTTCATGGTAGTAGGGTATATCAAACAGGATTTAGTTTTTGAGGAATTGTCCCATTGATTTCCACAGCTCATCTGAAAGTAGCAGGACTTTCTCTTCTCCTTTAATAGAAAATTAAATCTTCTGCCCTTAAATTTTTTACTTCTCGGAAACTCCACAAATAATCAAAACAGATGTGCAGATTTGAATATTTTTTCAAACAATTCCATGTTTTAAGAGCTGAAATAGCATAAAATAATTCACACTACTAATTTATCCCATCTTCTAAGGAGCTTTCAGTATTCATGTCTGTAAAACATCTGATTCTACAACAGTTTTTTTCTAGTGCTTGAGAGTTGGAGGCAGGGCTCTTGCATTTTACAGACAAGCTGTTATGTTCCTTAAATTGTGGAATACCAGTTTTGTCAAGAACATTTTCAGATCTTCTAGAGACTTTCTGTGGTATTGTGGGTATCTACCCCCCCGGCTAAAAAACGCACAGTATGTTTAGTACTTTTTGTCAAAACTAGATACTTTCTTGACTACAAATATAAGTGAATGAACATGTCTGATCTGCAGTAAAAATGCTGCCTATTTTAAAGAATATATGGAGGCAGTAAACCCCATCTTTTAATATTAAAATATTTGCTAGTTAAAGACCAATCTATTGCTATTATTTCATCTGTTTCAGTTGCTTTTAGGTTATATGGGGAATGCCAATGTATTTTAAAATGCTTTTTATGAGCTGTTTTTATTGTAGAGTGACTGTGAAATGCTAATGTGAAAGACTGAGGAAATTTTGGTAACAAAAAGCAGTATTGCAAGCACTTTATTAAAGAAAAATCCCAACTGGTGCCTTTGGTTCCTATTTCACCACTTTTCCATGTGGAAATGGGAAAATGGAAATGGGTAGCACTTGCATAACAGAGTACTACTTTTCCTGCATTAAGCTGTTTTTCTTTATAGTAACTTGTGCTTTGATTGCATTTGATTAGGTTAAAATATATTTAGAAACACTTGACTGCTGGGTAATGCCATCTTCATGAAAGAAACAATTTGTAAAATCCTGAGAAGTTAAGGATATAGGGAACAGAATGGGAAGATTAAGTTTTATAAAAGCACCCTTACTGTCTCCATTCCCTATGTACTTACAACTAGCCTTAGCTTATACCTAGTTTGTACCAGCTAGATGTTTGGCAATCACATCCATCTCAATCAAGAGATGGAGAAGTTTTTCAGAGTCTAGTGTACTTTGTTACAATTTTCAACTGTGCACTATGCTGAGAAAGCACACCAGGGCTGAGCAAGGTAGATGTCAGAGTTGTCCAGGGTTCGGAACTCCAGAAATGTTCCTGCCGATTTCAAACCTCCATCACTGCCATTCGTGGTTCAGTGTGGGATCCCTGGACTCACTGCTTCCATCCACCTCTGTGTGTTCCCTTGGCTGCCTGGATTTTCTTTCTGTAGGTAGATTTTCTTTCAAAAACAAGAAGCTCCCAGAACCCTTGTTACTGAGCCAAGAATAAGCCTTTCTGAAGCATCCCATAGAATGCTTGTTCCCCAGAATTAAAATTTGCAGGTTGCAGTTAACGTTGGAGAATATGGAAAGGGAAGAACTAAATTTGACTTGTATTTTGAGTTTTGCCATGACATCTTATAATGTAGTTTCTGATTCTTTTAGTTACTCTGTATAACTTGGAGGTGTCAAACAGAAAATTTTTGTTTTCCTTTGATGATGGTATCACAGATTGTAAAAGCAAAACACCCCTCACATTGTAAAAAGACTCTATTTATTGCCACTGAAATGTGCTTTTCTACAGTTGTGTGTTTGTTAGTAAATTTCTGTTAAATTATATACAAGGTTTACATTTGTGTGTTCACTTGACCATACATCACAAGGGTGGAAAATTGACAGCTAGTTTTTGAATCTTGATTACATGCTAAGAGGTCTAGGTCTATCTTAAGTTGCATAACTAAGAAGTTTGAATTATATGGATAATTTTTAGCATCTGAGTCTGGAGTTCTCAACACTTAAAATTTGCTTATAAAGTATGTATGTGTAATAAATGAACATGGCATAATATTCTGCTTTAATATAAAAGTGTTATGAATGAAACCCAGTGCAATGCACTCTGAGGCTCTCCTTGCAGCCAGTAGTCAAACTGGTGTTGATGAAAGACTATCTATATTGTACAGAAGTAGTGTTTTCCTGGCCCTATTGGAAACATCTCCAGAAAGGTTGGTTGGATTTTTTTCTTCCTAGAAATAAGCATTTTGCTAACAATTGTTAGGTGATAAAGGGGGAACTGTACTGTCTTCCTTTAGGAGAGCAAACAACTTAGATAACAATGCACTCAAGCAGTTTTAAGAAAGTGGATGATGCACAGACTATGCTTTTTGACATTTTAAGTCAAAATTTTTGGAAGTCAACATTGCTTTCGTGACAGTTCTAAAGCATTTCAGAATTTGTTTGGTCAGGCGTATTCATTTGGACCAGCAATGACTGGAAAACTCTGGATCACAGTGCTGCATGTAGAGAATTTCACTATGATTGTTGTGTTTGGGCTTTGAAATAACAATATTTTGTTGCAATTGCTTGGCTGACTCTATTGGGAATAAATTTGTTGTCTTGCTTTACTTGGGAAAGCGGGCTAAAAGCTGATGCTGCTTCCTCTTGTAAAATAGCAATGAGTTACAAAATTAGCACATTAATGCCAATTATAAATATAATATCATACCAGTGGGAATATCTCCTTTTTTTTCAAGAGAACACATACGTGGTGAGAAGACTTCAGCTACTCTGGGAACACAAACGTAAAGTATCTATGCACAAATAGCTGGCAAGGCAAGGAAGCAAAATTTGGCGAAAAATCTCAAAATCAACATTTATTCTTAGGGCGACAAATGTCATAGAGTTTCTTGCTGTATAGAATTCTGTCAGTGGAGCAAAAAAGATTAAATATTTTTAGGCTTCGCACTCCTTAGAGGGTCTAACTTTGGCTCTATATTTTATTTTGTTGGCGTACGTTGCTGGATTGCTTCCTTTCCTCATCTTTTTCCCTTTTTACTCCCTTTCATAAATTCTGCTGTTTGAGAGTGCTTGTTTCTGTGTGGGAGGTCAGTGTGCAGAAAAAACGAAAGCCTCTATTCTTCAGAGACTTTACTGTTGCCTTAGAAAAATTAGTTTTCCAGCCAAACAGAGAATGGACAATAACTGGGCGCTGCATTTTGTCTCTCTTGGTTCTGCTTTTCAAAAATAAACTTTAAAAAGCCAGCAGATAGTTAACAGTCTTGGCATGGAAACAAGAAAGTGGTGGAAGCTGGCAGAAGTGATTCCCAAGTATTGTGTGTGTATCATACTAGAGACAGAATATGGTGCCCTGAGCAATGGCGGACTGGCTCTGCGCCACGCTCCATTCTCCACTTTTCTTGGAACTGCTCCTTTTGCAGATCTAATTATATGGTGCCAGGAGACTCTGCAGATAGCTCAGCAATAACTCCCACTCTCGTTGTACTGGATTTTGTTCATTTGGGGTGTAAAACTTGCACACAAACACTAGATTGTATCACAGCTTTCCACAAGTTTTGGCCAGTGTCCAGAAGATACAGTATGTTTTGGTGCGGCTATTTCTAAACTGCTAACTCTGCTTTAGACTTACCTGTGTTTTTCAAAAATATTTATTCACTTGATACCCCTTGCCTCCTATTTTTTAAAGTCTGCTGCTGTGTGAAATATGGTCTTTAACCTCTTAACATCTTGCTACAGACTACCTAAGTGAAGTGTCTTTCCAGATACCAAAACAAAATTATTTGACCGGTCCGAAATAATTGAGTGGAATTTGCAGGAGGAGAGGCCAGGAGGAAGGTGAATTTAGATAATGATTTTTAACTGTACTGTCACTGAAGGTTGTCTTTACAATTGATCAAGTGACAAAATTTACAAATAAATGTTTTTCCAGACATTTGTAGCTGCAAATACAAGATAATGAATGCTGCTAGAATGATTTGGGATATGATGTACTTTCCTACCAGTGTTTTAAAGCTTTACTCTGTTTACTGTTTACTGTTCCTGTTAACTTTTTTATTAAGAAATTAATATTCTGCAACTTTATTATGTATTTTAGAATTAGTCTCTAGAAAGTAAGTTATTAAAAAGTGGGGGTTTTTTGGTGAAAACAGTTTTTGCTGCTGTTTTCTACTTGCTTTGTTAGAATAATGGGTGAAGCTGTAGTAAAGAACAGGGGAGGTGAAAGGATCATCTTGATCTGATGCTTTAAAGAGGGAAGGGAAAAGGAAAGTGTGTGGGAATGGAGTGGGAATACTATGGGTTTAAAGTATCTGTGGGAGAAAACTGGGATGATAAACTTTGGTATGGGAGTGAGAAGTGGCTTTGTAGAAATTTAAGTTATGTACTCAGAAGAGAGAAGGATAAGATGAGAAGGAGCACTGTGTAGTACATGTTTGAAAGTGTGAGACAAAATCTAGACAAGAAAGTGTGTTGTAGGCCTAAAATTAACCAGAGTTAGAAGAATATTTCTGCGGCAGTGATTTTAAGTTCTCAGAAGCAGATAGAGGAAGAAACTCCAGTTTTGGAAATTGCCTTGGGTATGGCTGAGGGCTGAAGTTCAGAAGGGCAGGAAAGTATTTCCCTCCTTCTCCGCTTAGTGTAACAATCAGTGACTTTTTTTATATTTTGCCAGCTGATTTTTCTTATGAGATTTCTCATAAATGGGAAAAGATAACAACTTATGTTGAATTATTTTTTAATACAAAATAAATTCTGTAATTTTGAAATGTAATGGGTTTACCAGAGTTGTGTTTGGTAATGCAGATAGCTTTTGGATAGCTTTGAGATCCCTCTGCCCTGCACAAGAGGAGACGAAAGGTTTGGTGTATTTAACTTAGTGGTTTAGTGAATGCAGCTGAGGGGAGAAGGTACAGCTGTTCTTTGTTGGAGAGGGACAGGGAGAGCAGAAGATCAAATAGTTACAAACTGGATCCACATTAATCTAGCTGGAAACAAAATGTGGTGGTATTGTTTCTTGTTTGGTTTGGTTTTCTGAGCCGGATTGCAGGAGGACAGAAATGGCAAGAAACTGAGCTGCTTCTGTGAGCTGCTGTGTGTTGGACTTGCTTATAGTAGTAAGGTCTGCAGGCTCAGGATGTCCTATGTGGTGGTGTTCCAATTGACTTCTTTTTCTCTTTCCCTTAAAACTATTTTGTTGGTTGGTTTGTATTACATGACATATATTTGAACTGAAAATGAGAAATATTCTTAAAATTTACTGATTATGTAGATAGCTGTGTGTATTACTTCATTGCTACTATTGAATACTTAGTGTAACGCCATTTGCTCATGAGATAAGACACCCAGTGTTAGTGATAATGTTTTAGTAAATGTAACTCTCCTCTCTTCAGCACAAATGCACTGTGAAGAAAACTGTCTTCTGTGGTGCAGGAACTGATTATATAATTTCAAAATCATAGCATTAAAATGGGTAATAAAAAAAGATCTGCATTAAATTTTTTAATGTATGCATTGAAAACTGTGTGTAGATTAACACATGCTGTATATATGCAATAATGTATGTCCTTTCCTTTTTTACATTTCCCCAGGTGTATGTGGAATTTGATGACCTTGAATGGGAAAAGCGAGAATGGGTTAAAGTTTATGAAGATTTTTCAGCCTTCTTGGTGGAGTACCAGCTGGTCTGGGCGAAAAGAAAGGACACAAGCCAGACTCAGGGATCAAAGATCAAACAAATTCAATGGCCTGCATTGGTAAGATACTTTAACAATTGCATTTATTAAAGCATTTAATTCTCTTTAATTTGGTCCTTAAGAAACTGTCTAGGTTACTCCAGTGATAGTGGGAAGTGGTGAGCATGGAGGCAAAGAACAGTAAGAAAAGGATAAGAAAAAACTAGTAAAGCTTGTTTGTGTTGGAGGGGTGGAGTGATGTGATAATAGTCACTCATCTTCCTTTTTGAATCAACCTAAAGCACTGCAGAAGTGGTCTCTGAGTGACATAATAGGATTAATGTCATGTTATATTTGTAAGATGCTTTGACTATGTAAACTTACCAGTAACACATCTTACTGCTCTGGGGAGGATTGAAATTAAAGTGAAAAATAAACCCTTAAGCTTGTGCTACCCTTAGCTTCCACAAAAAAGTTATCTGAAATTCAGGTCATAGTTCAGAAAGATGAGAGAAGATTAATGAAGTAAGTGGTAATAGTTTGCCTGGTTTATGAGGTGATACTTGTGACTATTCTTTCTGAATTGGTGCCCAAGCATTTAAAGCTGTTGAGGTAACTGCTAGGAGGCTATGTGCATTTGTGACTTTAGATATATCTGATGGGATAATTTAAAAAGCAATAAACATATATGCATTTTTTCTCCGAAGAAACTAGTAGTGCTGTCAAAGTCTTCAGAAGCGCCAAATAGATGCGAGATTTTGGGAACCGACTGTATTGGGTGGATTTGCTTTGTATACAGTTGGGGAAAATTCCTCACAGACTGGTAGGTGAAAGGGGGCTCCAACACATCTCTGAAAATGGTGAAGGGAAGTCTTAGATATATTTGATAATAAGCTCAATAGCTGTAACTTTACTCTTGGTTTTTTTAGGTATTTATGGTCATAATACATTTAGATGATGATATTTTTTTCCTCTGGATTTTGCTATATCTGTCTCATTTCAAGATACTCTTCATATTCTTGACTCTGAGCACCTGATGGATTTCTTGAAATGCTGTTGTGGGATAATTTTTTTTGTTATTATAAATAGTAAAAGTAAAAAAGCTGGGGTGCAGACAGTCATGCTGAAGGTCATGAAGCAGTCTGGTCAAAAAAGCCATAGATGATTTTGGATCCACTTACTCCTCTTCAGTTAATATTCCTACTTGACTCAGCTTGTATGTTTGCGCGAAGGTACTTGAGTAAAGCAAGCTAACTTTCTGGATGTACAAGCTGGGTCATATATTTACTTGGACAGGCAAGTTAGTGTATCCTTGAGCAAGAATTTTTAGTTTTGGGGAGCCATGTTATTTGCTTTTTGAAGCCACCATCTCTCCTTGATTGAGATGGGTATTTTAAAATCTGTTAAAAACTTAGCTTAGTATCTAAGTACTCTGCTATTTTACATGCTTTTAATCTCACCCTCTAGGATAGAGATCCTTCTTGAGTTTAGAAGGGGTATATTTCTATAAAGTATTCTAGTCTGGCTGCTGATCCTGTACACAAATTGAAAGTATATATTTGCTAATGTGTAAAAGTGTTTTGGTTGAATCTTTCTCCTAGCAGACACTTTTATCAAACTTGTGCTGGTCCAGCAAAAGGCAAAAACTTTTTTTCTTCCTCTATTGCTATCTTATCAATTCCATTTTCTTTTTTTTTTTTTAAATTGTTTACATTCTTGAGGCAGCTGATAGGCATGAGAAGGAAGATTTTCAAAAGATCTGCCTCCTGCTTTTACACTTAAAAAATTGAAATTGTATAGTCTGAAGTGAGGCTCAAATAGCTTGTCAGGTCACAGTTTTTGGATGTTCAGGATGACAAGTTCTCAGCATTTGTACTTGGCCTCCCTACAGATGATCTAGCAATTGTTTCCTGAGTCAAACCCTCCAGTCATCCATTGCAGAAAAAACATATTTGAGGGAAAGTGCAGATACAGGATATTAGCTGTAGTTAGAGCAGATTCCTTTCACAGAGACCTCCCAAGGTTTTTCTCTGTATCAATAGCAACTCTGAGCACACCATGGCATGGGGAACAATTCACCATGGAATGAGGGTGCACAAACTGGCATGGAACCTTGGGTTTTGTTGCCAGACTGTCAAAACACTGTGGTGGATTGGAGTAGATGAGCTCCGTGAAGGTTTGTGTGGTGTGTTTTGGCTGCGGGGTTTTTTGTTTGTTTATTTTCCAAAACAAGACTTACTAAAAACAAGAAAACATGAAAAAGGTGGTAAAAAATTTGATTTGTCAAACAGCAGTAGGAATATTTGCACTTTTATGTGAAATCTTAAGTGTGGACATGGTAATACGCGCATTTTGATAAAGCAGAGTCTTGATGTAGCCTTTAAAGGAAAAGTCTCAAGCATTCCCATGCATGTGAACGATACTGAAAAAAAATCATACCAAAATAAAAGTTTTTGGTACAGCTTTATTTTGGATGCTAATGTAAATGCAGCAAAGCTATATTTTAGACAATTTTATGTAGTATTTCTCTAAGATCTTTTTCTTCAGTGGAGTGAATGAAAACTGCTTGTTTATTTAGATGGTTCTTATCACCTTCTCTTCTTCTTTGATTAACGTACCCTGTATTTACTTTATGGTATTCAAGCCTGAGCAGAAGACAAGGTCTGCAATTGCTGTGGAGCTTTCTGTGAGTAGTTATCAGTCTAGTGTCTGATTACTTCACAGTTACTGATTGCTTTCATCACTCAGTTGTGTGATATGATGTAATCTCCACTTCATAGATAAAATTTCTAGAATGCAAGTTGTTCACAAATGTTGCTATTTTAAAGTGCCTGAGGTGTAGCTATTCCTGAAAGCATAGCATCCATTGACCTTGTGGAACTGTACTTTAAGATTTTAGCCTCTATAGTCAGGCTGAGAAAGGGAGGAGATGGGAAGTACTGTCTCTTTCTCCTTGTTTAGAAACCCAGTAACAGGAGAGGAGTAGACTATCACTGGAATTCAGTTTCATGATGAGATTATATTTTTCTTAAGTGAAGTTCCTGCCTCAGGTGAAGAGTTGGCTGTAAATGAACCTGGAGCCCTGTTGCCAGTAATAAGCTTCATTGTGATGACTTCATGTGATGACATTGACTGGAAACCTCTGCCATTGTGAAAGGCTGAGGAGAGAGGAGCTGTAGTACCTCAGGTTGTTCATGCTGTAATCAAATGGTTTTTCCTCCTGTGAGATGATTTCCTGGGAGCACTGAAGGACTTGGCTGCCTAGCTCATATAATTGGAAATCACCCTGCATGTGAGGTGTTTGCAGTCATAGAAGAAAAGACTGTCAAGAAGCATAAAGAAATGGCAATAGTGATAAGCAATGTCAGTGTAGTTGTAGCCTGGATATTGGGGAAGAGGATGTTTGGTAAACAGTGCTTGTTATTTACCTTAAAATAATAGAGATGCTTTACAGATGTCACTGCAGGAGAAAACTTCTTGGCCAAAGTGTTAGCATAGGAAAAAATGAAAGTATGGATTCTGAAAAAAAGTGTAGGTAAGTAGAAGTGAGTGGTGTGCATTTCCACTTCAGGGATTTAAAAAAGTAGCCGAGATAAGGTTGAAATCGAAGGCATCAGTTTGGGTTGGTAAATAAGGAGGGGGGTGCATGTCACAAAGGCACAAAAAGACAGGAGTGATAGGCTCAAAGTGATGGGTTAGGGGAATCACCAGTACTTCAAAAATGAGGCAGAACAGGGTTTTGAATTTCTCAGAAATAACTTTGCAGCAATTGACATGATGAATAATTGACATGAAATTTTTTGACATGTAGGTAGATAAAGAGTAGTTGTATTTTAGGGAGAGTAAATTAATTTACCTATGTAGAAATAATTTGGGTACTGTGATATTAGAGATCAGTGATAAAATCATGCATATGATATAATTCAATCTGAAGTCTTAGGAATATGGTGGTATCCCCTCAGCAGCTAAGAGGGAAGATGGAAGTACATGTGTGGGCAGGGTGACAGATTAGAGCCAAGGTTTTAATGTGGACTGAACAGAATCCTCCTGTGAGCTGTCAGTTTGAATTTAATTACTGCCTCTCTAATTGCACATTAAAATATCTAGAAATAAAGCATCGAGGGAGAAAATGAGATGACAAAGGATAGAAGCAGCTAGAGACATTTTAGAGAATGATAGAATAATATGCAGGAAAAGTTTTAAGGTGGTAGACTTACTAGCAGAGGGCACTATGGTAGAAACATAGATAGCAGTTCAGTTTTTTTCACAGCATCAACTGTACATGTTTTAGGCATAGAAAGGTGTGGGCTGAGTGTCTCAATTTTGTTTGGGAAGAGAGTTTTGGAAACCTGAATGATATGCTGAAACAAAAATTTGTTACTGAAGGTCTAGAGATAGAAATGAAAGACATTTCAGACAGGCATTTTAAGAAGCATGTTCCATCATCTTGGAAAGATGAGAAGGAAAGAAGAATAATGGAAAATGCAGTTATGATTGAATGAGTTTAAGGTTGATAGTTTATGGCAAGTTTGTACTTTCAGGTAAAGGATCTAGGAGAACACAAGAAATTGGAAAGAAAAGGATTGGAATTGGATATAGAGAAAAGTGGATGCATTGAATGAGAGTACACAATGAGAAACTACTGTAACAAGAAAGGAAGAGGCCGTTGTAGAACAGAAAAGGAAAAGTATTGTCTCATATTGGCCTTTCCTTTTGGAAGAAACTGGTCTTGTGCAGGGTAGGTGTCAAAAGAGGAAACAGTTTGACTCAGTATACTATGATGAAAAACAGGACTGGGGAATAGTACATTTAGCTGGCAGGGCAGAGCTGGGTGCTTGGGATGATGGTGAGTCAGAGTGCTTCATGTGTTCTACTGGGTATATCTTGTTTTGTGAAGTATGTGTTGCCTTTTTTAATACCTGTAAACCAACCAATGCTGCTTGTGAATTCAGAATGAATCCATATATAATAAATCAGAAGAAACTGTATAGTATTATGTTGCTCTGAATATGAAGACAATGCTTCATTAGCTTTGCAGTATTCGTCTTGTCAAACCAACAGATTTGCCCTTTGGTCTCAACTAATACAAAGGTTTGCAGTAACTATGACTCCCAGTTTCAGGACTGTTACACAGCAAGAACTGGTTCTTCTGCAATTCTGTGTTTCTGAGGAATATATAGATAAAAGCTACAATACATTTTCATGAAGAGATCCTGAATATGCATATCTCCTAAGGTAGGGAGGCTGGAAGAACAACTCAACCTCTCCCCTGCCCCAGTAAAAAGAAAGAGCATGCCTGTCTCTCTTTCTTGGAAGAAGTGAAATCATTGCTACAGCGCCTTGAAAAAACAGTCTTTCCTGGGATGCTGAAGAGGGCTCTGCAAGAATATAGAGCTTTAGTCAGACTTGTAGCAAAAACAGGGACAAAGAGTGAGTCTTTATTGGCAATGATGAACCCTTTTCCATTGTGAGAATCTGATTTACAATGGCCAGTGCCAGTGGCACATATGGGACTGTGGGCCTTCAGTCTGACTGTCATGCTAATGAGGAGGTCATCTTAGAGAAGAATGGAATGAGGTTTGTTTTCGGTGGCAGTGGATGCGTTTGTTCTGGTTAGATGTTAATGACCCAAATATGTTCGTATGCTGACTGCATGTTAAGGCACTTGATAAAGTATATGAGGAGAAGTGTTCCTGGATACACGGAAGAGAAGACTTGTCCTCTGACTTTATGCAGCCTTTTCCCTCCTCCATCTCTGCCCCTCTGTTCCAGCTGTCAATTGCAGAATCCCTTTACTTGACTGTATTTTGCTTCAGATGGCTTGATTGTGTTGGATTATGAAGCAAATACTTTTAAAGTGCCAATTTAATGTCATTTCTGTCATGATTAAAGAAGAAAGTTTACAGTTTGTGCAACAAGCTTCTACAGGACTTCCAGTGGTTCTTGAGACAAATAAAATTCTTTATTTCTGGCACGGTAATGGAAAGTAGAATGGGCTCCTTGTTCATTTCTGTTTATACTGTGGCACACTACCACTTTTTCATTCTTTCAAGGATTTATTTTCTTCTTTGTCTTCATGATCTAATTTTAGCATTTCTGAGTAAGTTTCTTATTGTGGCAGGTGATGGTGAGGTGCCGCAACCTTCCGAAAGCGTCTCTGGTACAGAAAGAGTAACTTTGGTGGCACAGGCTCACTCACGAGGGGGGAAAAATCACACACGCTGGGTAGCTCACACAACAGACAAAGAAGAGGCAGGAAGGGTCCTTCTATAGCATTCCACAGGCCAGGTTTATTCCAGCACGGGCAAACAGTCCAGGTAAAAAGACCAGGAACATGGAACGGACCGGGTTGAAATAGGAGGAGAGAGGGGTGGAGCATGGGATCAGGGTCCAATGGGAATAGGGGAAAATGGTGCATAGGCAGGGTAAGGGACCAGGGAAACCAATGGGGTGACAGGGGCAGGATACTGTAGCAAACTGAGGCCAATGGGGATCAGGGAAAGGGAGAACAGTCTAGGGAGAGGCCATATAAGGGAGACAAGGGTGGTCTGGGCCAATGAAGAGAACAGAACTGGGGTACATTAACATAAACCTGCAAAAGACTGTGGGGAGAAGCCTTCTGTCACCATGCCCTTAGTGTATCTTTGACAACTTCAGTGTCCCTCCTTCCAAGGTATGACAACTGTTGTCTCTCTGGCAGGCCCCAGGGCCTCCACAGTTTTTATTTTATATGTTGAGCACTTGGCTCAGTTTGATCCCTGTCAAAATCAGGAGCTTCCATAGGTATTGCTGATGTTCCTCTACATATTCGGTTACTTCATTGCAGCCTGCTCTCTCTCTGTGTGCAATGAAAAATAGAGGTATACACTGCCAGATGCTATGATTAAATCCTCAGCAGACACCCAAAATACTCCAGCAGTAAAAAGAAATTAATTCACAAAAGATTATTGTGTATATGGAAAGTAAGGCAGAGAGAAGACTCGGTCTTCTGAGTCCTAAAAATAAGTAAAAACTTTGAAGCTATTTCAAATTTGAGGGGAGTAAGTGCTGTAGTTTCCAGGGAAAACAATCAAAAACAAATAGTGTTTTTTTCAGGTACTCCTCTGCATCAAAATTCTAGTGCTTGTATCCCTTGGTAGTAAGGGGTAAAGATGAGATATATGCAATAGAGGAGAAAATGCTTGGAAGCTATCAGCTTTTGGAAAACTTTAGAGCTTGGGGAAGAGAAAATTTAAGTAACTGACTCAGCAGAGCATAAATGACCTGATTTTTGCTGCATTGTGAAAGATAGTAACATGCAGAAACAGCACTTGGAGATGGTTCAAAGATTACTTTGTTGGAGATTACATTACTGTAATATTCCCGCAGAACATAAACATCTCAAGCAGTACCACTTCCCGCCTGTGTACTTTGACACCTGCTTCTTATAAACTACTGCTTACTGGGAGTCACTGCTCTCCATGCTTCGCCTTCCAGGGAAGGGCCATTACCTTCCTAGGACGTGCCCCAAATGAAGAGCAATAAACTGGAATCTACCTCCCCAGATGCTTTGTTATGAAATATGGGTGTTGCCCTGTGGCTTTCTACTCTGGAAGTGAGTGATGGGATGGAAAGCCTCCCTGCACTGCTGTTTTCTAGGTGGCCATGGTACTTTCTGTGTACTTTACACTACTGCATTGGCTGTTCCAAAGTTTTTTCTCTTCAGATGTTGGCTAATGTCAGGCTTCCTTTTTACTTTCTTTTTAAACTTACACTTGTAAGCAATGGGCATGCTGTTTTTGTGTGAAAGGATTTAGTTTTGTAAAAAGATACGTATATAAAAAAATGAAATTTTTTTTGTAGTTAAGTGCTGTGCTAAGGATAGCTCTTAATGTTAATTTCATTTATACAAGTTACAGAATTCCAAACAAAATTGAGTATTTTCTAGACTTCAACAGTAACCACAACTCACGTTGATCATACTGGCCTGTGAGGTGCCATTTTGGCAGCTCATCTAGAGAAATCTGCTTTAGTATGTCGCAGCATTCTGGATGTCTTTGTACCTCAGGTGGCTTCCTACTTGTAAAGCACTTCTTGTTCTCTGAGGGTTGTGCCAGTTAAACCTTAGATACTGTTTAGCATCTTCCAGCTGTAACTCAGCGATGCTTCCAGTTCATGTGCCTCTGTCTTTTGTACCTGTTCCAAAGTCAGATAGCAGTGAAATGCTGGTGATGATTTACATGTCTTTCTGTAAAAGACAGACACAAAGCATCTTGAGGTTCCATATTGAAGCGCGACACTTGAAGCAGAGCAGTTGAAGCCACAGCTGCGGGGAGCTCAGTGCAGGGTGACTGCATACATATTGATATTTATAACTATTGCTGAAACCTAGACTACTTTGAGATATGGTTATATTCCTGTGGATAACCCAGTCAGCTGGACTGGAGTTAGTGTCAGTGTATCTGAACTGTATTCACAGTTCGGCTTCAGTGTTGGCCTACTGCACAGCTTCTTTGTGTAGAAGAGCGATGAGGTATGCTGGATTCTCTGGAATTCACTGGAAAGTCTTAAATTTTTGATTTTTCTTTTTTCCCAACAGCATTTATGAGAACAAAATTTTCACTTGTGCTGAAGAAAACAAATTGCTTTGTTGCTGTCTAGATCATCTTCACTTTTTTCAGTGAATTAGAAAGATAGCTCTACTTTGGAGATACCACAGTGAGCAGGATATAGGCTGGGGGATGCAGGTGGTTGTTTCAGCACAGTATTGTAGAAATTCAGCTTCCAGAGCTTGAGCTTTGGATGGTGACTGTGTGTCTCCATCAGACTCATCACTCTCAGTCCTACTTGTTGCTGTTTATATAAATTATGACTTCTATTATTATGTCTATACGTTATACATATGTGTGTGAAAGTGTGTTTATAGATCGTATGTGTAGAGATATGCACACAAACAGAATTTTTTTCTCTATATGTTGAAAACATTTTTAAAAGGCTATCTTCTGAATTATACCTGTTGAGACTCTGTATAGTGAGGGAGAGATTTCAGAATGTCCTCCATCTCAACAGTGGCTGTCCAGGTTAAGGAAAGCTGTGCCAGAAGACCTCCATCCCCAGATACTGCTCAGTGTTTCTCTTGTGATGGCGGGAGGAGCAGCTGGGCTTTACACCTGTCAAATCCCATTTAGCAGCTAATTTCGAAAGCCACCCACTCTTCACACCTCCACTGCTATTTCTGTGCATTAATAACTTGTCAGCTGTGCAGTAGTGAAACACTGCTCTCATCATGCTTACTAGAGTAAGATAAGTTATGGAAAGCATAATTAGAATTTTATGATCTTCATGTTCTTTTTTCCCAGAATTCCAGCAGTTTCTTCTGTGCTTAACAGTGAATACAATGGTGTGTTGTAGGAAGTCTTAATATCCAACTTACATATATAGCAGTGTGAAAAACCCGCCCAAAATGTGAAGGACTTCTTCTGTAAAAGGTACTTCACTAGGTTACACAACTGTATGGATGCATAGGGCCTGGTGCATTCCTGTTCCTCCCATTTTCATACAGCTGAGACATTGGAGCTTCAGGTGAAATTCATGTCTCAATAAAGTAAAAATGTTGCAGTCAGGACCAGACACTGTGTTTTCCTAGTTTAGGGCAAAAGTTCTGTATTTTTCAAATGAAGAAGGCCTTTTTGGTATTCCCAAGAAAGGGTATCCTTCAGCTCCTCCTGTATTTCAGTAATTGACATGTAAACAAGCCAACTGTTGCCGCTAAGGTCTCTTAGTAATGCTGAAAGGGCCATGCTGCTACCTCCCCTTTTTGGCACTGTGGCTTAAACCCACCTCAGTCTCAGTTAGATCCAGAATCTCTCTTCCTTCCATTACACGAATTATTCTTTTAGTTTGCACTAAGCACTTGTGAACTAAGCAGACATATATGTGAGAATGAAGTGTTACTATTTATTTCTATATGCGTTGTCTATACTTGAATTGTATTGATCACTTCTGATTTATTATACTTTTTTTTTTGCTTCATTTTGTCATTTTCAGGGCTCTGCATTTGAAAAAGATTTTGAAATGAGATGTTGGTAGTTACCTGCCATTAATAGAAATTTATTTTGCTGACAGATGTTGCAGGTCAGTTACACAAAAACAGGCTAAATCAAGTATTTGGACAAAAAAATCATAGGTGCTGAAGCATTATAAATGGGCTGTTAGTGATATATTTATCATGAGCAATATTTTTCGTACATGGCAGTTTCTTGAGGACAGGAAAAGTCAAATTTCTACAGCAACCTCATACCTGAAGTTCTGAACCTGAAGTTCTAGCAACAATTTTACGTTTCACATCTTGTATGTTTGCTTTTTAAATTTATCTCAACTGAGGAAACTAAACATAGGAAAGTTCAGGAACAGACTGTCAGCTTGAAGTATTTAACTTGGATGAGGAGAATAGCTGAGTGGAATCTGTATTTTGTATTTTTAGCATCTTAAACTTTCTGCTAACTTAATTTTGTAGCAAAGTGACTATCATGTGCATTTTTTTGAAAAACAAACCCTGAAGTGGTAAACCCCGTATGTCCTCTATTCCTGACTTCAGTGTCACAAGAGCAGTCTCCTGAAGTACTTGCCAGTTCTTTCCATGTGCATTTTTGTGTGGGAACACATGTTACTTTCTGAACTTCGTGTTGCACCATTTATGTTGGTATAGATATGATCAGTGTTTCTGAAGCCCTTCTTGGATTTGGTGGCTCTACATTTGCCCCAGCTGGAGGAATGGAAATGTTGGTTGGCTGCAGGTCATACCATTCATGCTGATGACTGTGATGTAGTTACTGCCTAATCACAGATTACCTGGAATTGTGAGAGAGTATTGATGGAGAGAGGATAGAGGAGAAGGCTGCTGAAGGCACAGGTTGGTTTCTTCTGCTGACCAATTTTCCTGTCCTCACTTAATACAGGTCTTTTTTACATGCTGTGGGTTCAAAATCCATTTGCTGTGCACATGCAGAGGCCAGGGCTGGGAGTATGTTGTTTTACCACTTCGTTTTTCATACCTTTGGATTAACATCTTTCCAGCTGCTGGCTAAATCAGGAAGTTGAGTCAAGGGCTAGAAATGGCAAAGATACGTCCAATGACTCCTTGAAAGACAACACAAAAACTTAAACTGAAGACGCTTGTGTTTCTCTTTGCAAAGTCTGTCCTGTTAAGGTGATGTCTGTCCTGAACAGATGATGGAACAACAGTGAAACCATTTAATTTTTTGAAGATCATCGGGTATCAACAAACCACTTTATATTCTCTATGGGTTTAGAAAATTTCTGTTTTTCTGGCATCCGCTGCATGATATATTCACGTAAATATGTTACGTGAGGTCGTTGGTCAGAGACAGACAAATGACACGAATGCCAAAGATTGTGAGACGAAACAGCCAGTTTTATTGTTTGGAACTTTCTTATATAGGGGGTTTGAATTTCCTGGGTTTAGACAGCTGATCAGTTGGATCTTGGACTGCCCAGCTCTCTGACCAGTGAAAAGTCTGCAGCTTAGGACGGAACATGATTGGGTGAAGTCCCTGTTTGGGTTTGAATATATCCTATCATTGTTCACCCAGCAACCTGTTTATCGAACCAGGCTACCTGAATTGGGTTCCTTATTTATGGCCAAATTATTTGCCCAGCTACAGAACAGCTGTGCTGTGACAGCACACACATGGGGGAAGGACATACAGTGAAACTTTGTTTTGGGGATTGCTTTTTCCCCCTAACTTATCTGCACTTCCTTACAATAAAGCCCAAGGTTACTTCAGCAATAGTTACTATTAAGACTTTGAGGTATTGTATCTTATTTAATGTACTTTGCATGTTTAAAGCATTTTTACATACAGTATCTTTAATACCAGGAGGTAAATGAGTGAATGTGAATAAGAACTATAAATTTAGGGCTATATAAAGTCTCGGGGAATCAAAACAATTTCAGAAGAGTAATCATTTGGCTGATTTTGTGAGCAATCAAAATAGACTCCTATTGATTAGAGAATTGATCTTTGTTTGAAAGTAATATCCTTTTGCAGTAATTAATATTTTGCTAGAGAAATATGTCAGACCTCACCTAACCTTCAGTAAGTCTTGGCTTCTTATTTACAGGTGAATTATTAACACAATTAATGATAATAGTGTTTAGTTTTTGTCTACCAACTCTCAGAAGGTCCACCAGTCGTTGGTTAAAAAAAAAAAGCATTGTATTCAGCTTTTTGTCTTTTATTAGCTGCTATTGTGTTCCATTTTGGCTGCTTTATGGAAAAGTGTTGGTCTGCTAGCCAATTTTTGAATATATCTGTGTAAGAACAAAATTAATTATTCTTACATAATGCATCATTCTGAAAAAAATCCTGACTGATTATTTTAATTTGAAATTTCTCATTCATTTCGAGTCTAGGACGTTGGGTAAGTACCTAATTTCTTTTAATAAATGATGCAAAATTATATTTCCATTCTTGGCTCTAGTTTCAGATGGCTTTGAAAAATTCTTGCATATTTTGTTTGAAGTGCTTTACTGAGATTTTTAAATGCATATACTGAATTGCTGCAAACTGTATTAGTACCGTCACAATAGGAATAAACTACTGATTAGTAGGGCTGATTGTGAGAGAATGCATGTTATTGGAATCACTGAAACATTTAGCTGAATAGTACTTATTATCATTGGCTGATAGATTTAGTTATTTTGAAAGCATAATAATAGAACTTTATATTAATATCAATACAGCCAAAATCTCTTTATGTGTTCCACAGAATTTTTTGCATTTGAGTGTAACTGTCTTTTTAGGGAACTATGTTCCTTTGTGCTTTGATGTATTTGCTGGAATAGGATGATCATTGTAGGTCCCTTCCAACTCAGCATATTCTGTGATCCTATGATTCAGTGTTCTGTAAGGCTCAGTTACGAAGCTAAAGGCTGTTGGTTTTGGTTCCAGAATTTCTATTTGTTCACATATGCTCTTGCTTGTAGTACTACTTTTACTATTCTAAATTGCAGTACTTTTAGTAGTTGTAGTACTTTAGTCCAAATTATTCATTAAAATTTTTTATTGCTTCTAAATTTAAAATCAACTCTTTTTTTTTTAATATCATGATTACATAAAGTGCTACAGAAATGACAGGGTGTATCTTCGTAGCTTACAGAAAGGAGACTTTGAAGATGCACCATAAGACATTTCCTTTCAGGAATCTTGTTAGTAGTGAATTGCACATGATTACATAGTACATGAGGAAGCATCAAGACCTCTGTAAACTGCTTGTATGATGTTGCTGGTATCAGATGCTTTACTGAAATTTGAGGCAAGATGCTAATCCTTTTAATTCTGAAGAATGGGCATAACCACGCCCCCATCCCCCCCTTTTGAGCTATCTCCTTCTGTTAGATTATTTAGAACAGACCTAATTTAATCTGTTTTACTTCCTGGGTAAGACTCATTTACAAGGTAGTTTGAGAGGTGGTAATGAATTGATTGTTTATTGGCAGGTAGAGTGATAGGCATTTGTGTGCAGTCATCTTCTAAGATTCCTGGTCCAGTTTACAGTATACAGGAGCAGTACTTGAGGCAGTTATGGACAATTGTGGAGGAATTACAGCAAGTCTGAGATGTCTTTTAGAACTCTGCCGTCTTGAAAATAACATAAAACTAAAATAGAATCATTGTGTGCATTTATTTATTGATGTTTTTCTACTGTCTAGGAAGATGCTGTCCTGTGGAAAAAAGCAGTTAGAGGTTTGAAATTGCATCAGAACTTTTGTTGAACTTCTTGTCAAACTGATGTCAGGCTGTCACCTAGACAGGCAGAATCGTATGAACCTCCACCAAGTGCCATCAGCTTTGCTGGTGAAGGTAGCTGCATGCAGCAGCAGTATCTGATCAGTCAGAACTCTGGTGCACTTGCAGCAGAGAAATGTCTATGGCTGGATTTGCAGGCGGAGGGATCATGGATGGTTTTTATAAGCCTGACTAATACGTGCAATATGCAGAGAACTTGCTGTGACTCTGCTGTTTTTCCTCCAAAAATGCAAAATGGCAGAAATGCAGCTCTGATCTATTTCTGAATATGCAGCAATTTGTGTTTCTTTTCAACTTGGATAATCTCAGATGAGCT
The DNA here is from genome assembly GCA_013397075.1 of Rhabdornis inornatus. Lineage (NCBI taxonomy): Eukaryota > Metazoa > Chordata > Aves > Passeriformes > Rhabdornithidae > Rhabdornis > Rhabdornis inornatus. The sequence continues at coordinate 130,751 of VWZS01001464.1, forward strand.
TTTGTTAGGGAAGAATTTATACAGTTTTCATATGGTCGCTTATTAATAGTTTTGATTTTTCTGTCCTTTATATATATGAAACCTATATCTTGGAAGATAATCAACCTGTGTAAGTGCTGTGTATACATACTACTAGAAGGTTATGCTTCAGGGGAGCTTGATGGCATTCTTAATTGATCATATGCTTTTTCTAGGCCAAGCTATTTTCCTGTGTTACTATCAAAATACTGAGTGAAGTGTAATAATCACCTTTTTGCGCACAGCTCTGAAATTACTGCCACTGTTGTAGAATGCAGTTTTCAACATCTTTGGCTGCTGCAATTGTACAATCTTTTAATGACAGATGCACTTGGAGTTCCTTCAATACAAATGACAATATTGGCACATGTAGGATTGTATGCTAGATTATTTATTAGAATAACCAGTGCACTTTTTATTGTGCCTTTTAAACCCTGCTCTGAATATCTAACCTAAGCTTCCTGTCACAGTGACAAAATGACCTAAATATCCTAAAATGCTACAAATGCACATACAATGTGCAAATGAAAGCAGGAAGGGCAACCATTCCACACATCCAGGCAGGGAAAGTTGGTGCTATTGGATGTCATTTGACTGGTCCTGTATTTGCCTGCTTTTGGGAATAGCATGTATGACATCTCACCTGCCCAGAACACTGTAAAGCTGTAAGCTGTAACCTGCCCAGAACACTGTAAAGCTGTAAGTAACAGACTTTCTGTTAGTGTTATTTTAATCAAATTTTGGATAGTAGGGAAGACAGACTGGCTTTTTGCCTGGTTTTACAGGATTCTAACCAATCCCTTTTATATGTTAATGGTATTCTAACATATATTGTAGTATATGTGTATAGGTCTGTTACTTGACCATGGATGTTTCTGGCATAGTGACACTATGAAAGATAGTTATTTTCTATCAGGGAACTGGTTCTCTTTAATATATATGTACCTTTTTCACTGGTGTTAACCAGGGTCTTAGCATCTTCATTGTGAACTTAAAACTCAAGCTGCAGTTTGCTTTCTCGGTACAGTTTCGCTATAGAATTTTCAACTAATATAGTTCAGATTTTTGTTGATTGCCTTTAGAATTTGTCTTTGAAACGAACTAAAAGGTCTGTTTATCTTCATGAATGAGAGATGAGGGCAGGAGATAATGGGAAAGTCATTGCAAGATTTATTGCAAATAAATTGCAAAAACACAATAAATCATGATTACTGTTGTGTTGGCCAGCAATAACATTTTGACTATAGATAGTAAATGGAGAAAACCCAGTAAATGTTTATATCAAATTTCTTATGGAAAAGAAGTCATTAGGCAAAAGCAGATACTTGCTTCTCCCTTGAAATTCTGTTTCCAACTGTGATCCAAAATTGTGAGAAGCCAAAGAATATTGGTAACCATGTATGCATGTATACACAGTAATTTTTATTTGTCAGAAATTGAGCCTTATTTTCCATTTCCAAGGCAGGCATGAGAAGATGGGTATGAATTACTGAGAAATTAACTGTAATAAGTAAGGCTAGTAAGATTGGAGTTTCTTTTTAAAGCCGTGTTGTGTTCAAACACCCTTGCCATTAGAGCAGTGAAAAGAAGTTAAAAAAAAGTCCTTATGTAAAGTGATTTTTCAATCCTATATGTTTTCAACTGTTGTAATTCTTGGCCATTGGTTTTATCATGCTCTTCAAGTAATTTGTTGTGCACAGAGTTGTTTGGGTTTTCTTAATGCAGGGTTTTGGGTGTCCCATGTCACAGACTGTAGCTTGGATCCACCTTCACTGACTCTTCTGACGGTCTCCCCCATCCTCGTTGACTTTGAGTTCACCAGACCATATTTCTGTGTCTTCTGCCTTGTAGACAAAACCTGTGCTCTTTGCTCTTTACATTTTACTGCTCGTTGAACTGTCCTGCACATTAGTCACCCTCTGAGGGAATGAGTTTGCAAGTAGGAGCAGTTGTGGAATGGGGGAAATAATGTAGTTCCTGTTTGAGACCAAGCGATGAAATTCATTAGCCGAAATTTCTTTTTCATACTGTATGTCGAGAAAGGCCAGAGTTGTATCTCATGGACATTGACTCAGTAGCGCTTGGCTTTGAGATTAACAAGGCAGTTTACAGATCTGATTAATTTTTCCAGATTCATGAAGCAATGATTTGCAGGCTGTTCACAGTTCTAGGCTTAGCTTTCAACCATGAAGTCTGGAATTATAATTTTACTATTGAAAAGTCATTCTCTTGAGTAGTTTTGTGAGAAGAGATGAGTTCCATTGTGATTTCTTATGATTTGGAGGCACAGAAAGAGTAAAGACAATTTCTTTTCCCACAACTTGTCTGATTTCCAATTTCGCTAAGATTTTAGCAGTCATGCAAAAAATTTGGCTATATGTTGTTCTAGAATTCCTTCATTTGTCTATTGGGATTACTGCTCATCTGAGAAAGGATTCACTACTTCCTTTGCCTCCAGAATGTGCTGCATGTTTTGAGATAGGAGGTTGTATCTCACTGTTTGCAAGGAGACACCACCAGTAACAGGTGTGAAAGCAATGGAGTTGTCTACTTAAACTGCTCCTCTTTGTTTCCAAGCTATGACTGGAGCCTGTTTAGTTCTGTGCTGCTGTTTGATAACATTGCAAGCAGTGTTGATTCTTCTAGAGCTGTCTGAGGGGCTTGCACTGGGATAGAAGCTGCTAGCAGAGGAAAAAAGGGATTTTGGAATTAATTGTCAAAAAACAAAAATACCATAGGTGTGACGGGAACTGGGGAAAGAATGCTCTGTACTTGTGCTATTTACCACTTCTTCAGGTTGTTTCGACTTTTTCCTTCTGTTTCAGCATCAGCTTTTTTCTATATTGAACCTGTTAACATATAAGACTCAGTCTCCTGCCTTTGCTGGTTGCTCTGTTCCCACAGTAGCCAGAATGAGGTATAAACTAAAACAGCTTTCTCAGGTAAGTCACTGCCAGAATATAACGTCATCATCTTCCAAATTCAGAAAACTGTTGCAGGAGCTCACTGGTGTCAAAAGGGGGAGTCTTTGTTGTTGTTTTCTCTGAAGGTGGTTCAAATGATTCTGCTCTTTCACTAGAATACATAGAGCCAACTTGCTAAGATAAATAGAATCATACAATATCCAGTGGTAGGTGCTGTTTCCATTTTCCCTTCAAAAGGAGAATTACTGCTGCCACAGAAGACTTCAGAACAGAACAGGGTGAAGTCCAGTATGCTTTCTTGTAGTGATGTTTTCATGTTGTCTTTTTTGCCATTTTTGGAGGGAAGAACGGGAGAGAATCCCTTGCCTTGATTCCAGGTGGTGGGTTGAATAGAGGAGTGGATACTGAAAGGGGTATATATGTTTGTGCAGAGCCCCAGATTACCAGTGATGTACTTGTATGGCTTTCATCTGAGCTTTGGGAAGAAAAACTGAAAGCAGGAAACCTCTCCCACAACAGAGAAGTTATGTATAATCCAGGTTTGGGGAATAACTGATCCCTTTTCTGTGATGCCTACAAATTCCTCACTTTAGACACATAATCAACTCCATTCTCCTCTTTGTCCTGTTTTCATTCTCCTTTTGCCAGGTCTTGTGCAAGGATCTTTTTAACAAGACTGACTGATGACGTAGGGACATCATCTCAGCCAGACTGGAGATGATTCTCCATGTAACACAGAGAAAGCTTTTCATTCTCAGGCACACAACCTCTCCTGAAGTGATTTTAGAAGAAGCTAACGAGATTTCTGAGGAAACATACAGATGTATTTAACAGCCTTGTGATGAGTTTCTTCCTGCGACCATAACACATAAAAGGCCCTGTGGACCACACTTTTGAATCCTGTGCCCATAGTTTGGTTTTCCAGGGCAGTGTACAGAGCATGCTCCTTGAGGTCAGGTCCAAGGCTCAGCGTTACAGACACCTTGTCCTGTGCCACGTCCTGGTTGCTAGAGCTTTGTCTTAAAAACAGTTCTTAGGACTCTTCTCCGTAAAGATTTATCACTAGTTTCAGAACTTCCCTTCTAAAAGTGCTCCTTTTGTGGAATCTCTGGTTCTGCAGTTTGCTAACAATTCAGCCTCAGTAACCTTAATTTTGTAAAGAAATTTGAAACCATAATAGTCTAGACACAAAAAAACCCCCCAAAACAAAACAAAAAGTTGACATACAAATGCAGACACAACATGTGTCAATGTGCCATTTATTCCTTTTCTCTTACTCCCTTTACAATGGCTGAGAGCCATTTGGTATTTCTTCACTTTCTTGGATCCTAGTTCCCCTCTTGTGGTCCTCAGCTGTGTTTTTTTTTCGTGGAGCTGGTACCTGCCTCCTGCCTAGGGTGCATGTCCCCCTTACCGCTGTGCTTTCCATGTGAGTCAGTCCAAGGACAGTGGAATGAGAGCTTTGTGTTTTCTGTGGAGTATAGGATTATTAATGAGAATCTCCTTTATGTAGTCTTTGTTTTCTCAGAGAACAGGATGTTTGATTTGTTCAGTGCCTCTCCACAGCTCCCTTTTGGATCTTGAATGCCATGTTCCAGTATTGTCTGTACATCAGTTCACAGGACACACAGGATGCAGCTGCCTCCAGGAAATGCTTCTCTGGAGTGATGAAGGGCACATTTGCACGAGACAACTCGTGTTCAGTCACCTGACAAGGGTGCAGTAACCATGGCTAAAATGCAGGCTTTTCCCATGTCTGCTCATGTGCCTTTGCTGCTTTGTCTGGCTAGTAAGGAGGGTCCTTGAGGGCCTTCAGTGAAAGGAAGCAGGTTGTGGCTGGTCGAACAACTTTCCTGTCGATCTCCTTGTCCCTACGTAGCTGAAGAGGCTGGCAGAGACTCTCACAGACACTTGCTGTGAGTCACAGGTGGCTGTGCTGTTCTTGGGTATTGCCAGGATGGGAGCTGACTCCTCACAAAATCCCATTCAGGGCTGGTGGTGCAATCCCCAATGTGCTGTGCTGACATGTCACAGGAATAAACATCTCCGAGAGTAGCATTCCTGGGAACTTCTAATAGCTTAAGTACTACCACAAAGCCCATTATGCTCCTAGGACACTGAACACAATGTTTGAACCTCTTGTTCATCTCAGTTTGAGAGAGAAAGGATCATGATTTGGAGGGAATAAGTTACTTGATGAGTATAAGCAACTCTCACAAATACATTATGAAGGTGAAATATTGGCAGTTTATGTGTTTTTAGTGGCAAAACCATTGTAAATTTATATTTATTACAGTATGCAGGCTGTCTTAATTGGCAAAGTTGTCATTAATTGTAAAAGCAGAGGAACGAAAAGGCTCTGTGAACTAAATGTCAAAACTACACAATGACTTAACACATCTTGAATTTATGGAGCCCGAGTTGGGGAAAGGTATCAAAAAACTAGAAGGATACAGGTATGTAAATAAATGGGTATTTCTGTTTATCAAGACATGGAGTGCAAAAGACTTACATGTCTTGGTCATACAGTTGGCATGATCCTTTAATAATGACTAACTGTGGAAAAAAATATAGATCTAAATTTATATTCATGGATTATGGCATGGATTTCAAGTATTACTGGACAAAATCGTTGTAGCCACATAAAATGGACACACAATTACTTGCTGATCTCCATATTAAGAACAGTCTCAAAATTTATTTCCTGACCCAGTTTATTGCTTTACTAGAACTCACCCTCAATTTACATCACTGAAAACTGCAAGTTCAACTCCTTGCTAGTGAAACCTTTTAAATCTAGGCAGCAAGATCAATTCTTCTGTTTTAAAAGTCTGCATCATACAGGAAGGGACTAATTAATCATATATCAAAGTATCAGCAGATGAAAACACTTGGTTTAACACACAGAAGTGTTCTTTCTTGAAGAAAAATATTGAGTTAGGAAATGCTGCTCTCGCCAGATTACAGTGTTTTCTGGAAAAATAGTGCAAGTGATAGGTAAGCCTGTAGCAGCTATTTTGGGAGTGGTAATGAGCAGTGGAAATTAATGCATTTTTCATTATTTATTTCCAGCACTGTAGGTTAATGGAGTCAGTAATGTCTCTTATTGTAGAACCGCATCCTGGCTGGTTGAAAAGGATGGAATTACTAGCCAAGTCTGTCTCTCTGATTTTCTTGTCAAGACAGGAGCTGCTTCATGCCATGCTGTCTGACAGCATTGCTCAAAAGCTCTTCTGTCACATGTCCTCCCTTCTTCCAAAGGCACTGGCTCCTTTTCTGAGGGGTAGAGATGAATGTTAGATTCTCTGAAATCTGAAGGCATTTTTTGGACACGATTTTAGTGACTTTTACTGTTAGTGCTTTCACCAGTCTGCTAATTAACAACCAACAATTATTATTATTCTGTAATACCAGTTGATGCAAAACACTGGCATATATTTACCTTACTTTGGTGTCAGGCATCTCTGATGTTTCTTTTTGGGTGCTTCCATGGTCAAACTGACTGTGTGTTTGTACTAAAGGTGGTAAATTGGTAACATCCTTACTGAGATTGAGGGGCAATATGCAGAATTATATCAGGTTATTTACATGTAATTAATATTCAAAGAAGAGCAGACCTAGAATTTACTGTCTGCTAATGTTGATCTGTTCTTTTGATTTTGGCACTGTGCTATGTATGAATCATATTTAATGGCACAGGGAAGACACCGTGCTCGGCAAGGGAATGAGGCCATGTTGCATCTGTTTGAGTCAGCAGCTAGTGCGTTCTGCTGCAGCTCTGGTTGGAACAGTCTGGAGGTTATTTGAGGGGACAGTGAGTCATGGCAGTGCCTTCTTCACTCATCACCAGTCTGCAGGGTGACACGTGGCTCTAGTGCAAACCTCTGGGTGATTTTAAGAAAGTGATTTAAAATTTTAAAAGAGTGTCATTACTTGAAAAGAAAAAGATTTCTGGTTATATAGAGGAAAAAAAAGCCCTGTAATCTAAGTCAGTCATATTTCTGGGTACTGAGGGTCTGCAGGTAGAAAGATTTCCTTAATGTGCTCGAGGTCCAGCTACTCCATTTCTGTAGCTCTTGCATTTTCTTTATATAAGAACAAACCCTCCTACTATATCTGAACTTAGTGCTTGAGCTGACTTTGTTGTTAAAAAAACCCCAAATTTTGTAGAAAGTGTAAGTATGAAATTAATTCTGGTCGTGGCCACCTCTGCTGTGAATCTATGAAAAACAATGCAAGTATCTGTTCATCCCCATTTCACATAACCATTATGGGAAATCCTATGAGCAGCTGAACGAGAAGTACTGTAATTTGTCTTGCTAAAGTGGTCAGAATGGGGAAAGCAGAAAGAGGCCAACTGGGATTGACCGTAAAAAACATACTTCCTTTCAGAACTAGAAATAAAACCTGTGAATCTGGAGTACCAAAGCTTGTCTACCAGATAACTATGACACTCATTTACATAGTCTTTCATCTCCTTCTAGGGACTGGACTGAACAGTCTTCTCTTAAAAACTCTTCCAGCTTCTGTGGTTGCCTTGCAGCACAGGTTTTCAGGCTCCTTAGCTCAAAAGACATCTGACAATGATGTAGGTTGGTTTTAAGCAAGGTCTTGTGAGTTTGTGTAGTGTGACACCCTGCCAGGGATTTCTGGTGCCTCAGTTACAGGGAGGAACAGAGCTCTGAGCGGAACAACATTTGGTGTTAAGTTGTGGAAGCTGAAGAAGATCCTCATCTCAGGCTGTAATTTTGTTTTAGAAGAGATTGTTTTAGAGTAGGCGAATACATGTAGTTCCAGACAGGGGCCCCCATGCCTGCTGTTCTTCCATTCACTTAATTTGGCTAGTAAATGAAATACAAAAGTTCAAATTAGCATTGTGAGCTCTGTGGAGGTCACTATGTTCCCTGTGTTTCTGTAATATCAGTTTCCATTTTGAGTTTAGGAGATCACAGACCAAAAAACTTGCACTTTTAAAGCCATTGCTCAGGTTGCAAAGTCAGCCACTGAAAAACTGGAAGATGCTGTTTTCCTATATGTGGGTGAATCTGGAGATGTAAATTGTCTGTGCAAACTTTCAATCCTCTGTTCCTCAACTTCAGAATTGTTTCATTTTAGCTGAATAAAATGATAATTAAAGCTGCATATGTAATGAAAGGATGACAATATCTATCCCTAATATTCTTTCTCAGTTGTCTCAAAATCCACCAGTTAGTGGATAGATGATCCACCAGTTTTTCTGTCAATGGTGTAAGATGATCCTTACCTGAAGCCTACTGATTCACTATGTGTTTTCCATAATTTTCAAACTCTTGAGTATTTTTAAAATTTTACATAATGCGAATGATGTATTCTTCCTTCTGCCCATTACCCTGCATACAGTTATGGGAATTTCCCTGAACATGCTTATTCCTAAGAATTGAAAAGTTTACTTAATAGCTAGGCTGGGTAAAAGACAAATGAAAAAGTTATTTTTGCTGGAGTTTTACAAAATACCACGGTGGAATATGTCAGAGAGCATTATATGAGTTGTAAGCTAATAACTGTAGCTGAGACATAGTTGGTTGAAGTATTTCACACATCAGAGAATTTAGAGTGCCTCAGTTGTTCTGCATAAAAGTACTTTAAACTATTCGGAGGATGGATTCTGACTATATTTTTGCACTCAAAAAAAACCCAGCTGAGCAGATAGCATTGTAATACGTGATATATTAAATGCTATCTAGGAATGGAATTCTGTTCCATCACTGGTGCTATAAAAATAGAAGTGGTCAGTTATCTTTTTAATGTAAGCATCACTTTTTAAATGTTTACTTTAGGTCAAGAATTATATAAGGCTTATTCCTAGTACTCCTCAAATATAATTTCTGCTCCGCTTTCCAATGTTTAAAATAGTTTTCTGGTTAAAAGGTGTTAATTATGAAGATGGCTATACCTTGTTGTCATCCTTTATAAAACTTCCTATCAGTAATGCTGTAAACAGATGAAATTGAAATCAGGCTAATTGAACTTTTTTTTTTATGCCAGTATAGTAGAGTTCAAGCACATTTTAAACTCTGAAAAGAAAAAATGTTTTTATTTATTCTAAAGCCAAAGTTGGAGAATCAATTACAGTTTTGTCTTGGTTTGAGACAAATCGGGAGGAAACGTCCTGGAATGAACATCTCCTCTAATAGAAGGCAGATTTCAGCAACCCCTCCCCTACCCAGATTCGTAAAAGAATCTCTAGAGGAAAGTGAAAAAAACCTGTTTATTTAACAAGCAGGGTGCTCACGGGCATGAGGACTGAATAATGTTAAATAATAAAACCTCTTGCTACGGAGAAGAGCTTGTAGATTCAAGTGTCCTTTCTGTAGGCGTGGCTCAGCTCTTTCCAGGATCTGGAGCTGGCCTCCGGGCCGGTGTAGGGGGGCCCTCGGCGACGTTCTGGTGTTTTGGACTGGAGAAAAGCTGAACAGAAGAAGAAACCACAGTCCCAGGAAAAGCTTCTTGCCTCAGCTAACTAAAAAACTAGCTAAAAAAAGCAAAGAAAAACTCTTTTTGTCTCCCTCCAGAGAAAAAAAGATGGGAGAGCTGGAAAAGACGATCGAGTTATCTGTGTTTTGAATACAGCCACCGAAAGAATTCCACCACTTCCCCCCCCCATTTCGAACTTAAAGCTACAGGACTCATTCCTGTGCACGAAGTACACAATAGGAATATAGGACCATACAGTCACATCTGGACAAGTATGATTCCCTTTCTGATCCGAAAGGGATTTGTTGATAGATACTCAATGGGATGTGGTTGCCATTAAGAATGTACTCTTACAGCTAGAACCTTATAAATGGCTGTCTTTAAATGTTCAGGAAATATAAAGAAAAACTTTCTTTTCCTCGGCTGAAGTGTATAGGGGTCTTTTGTATGATCTTGAGAATAATATCAGTATATCTTTCTTCTGCTCAGTCTGCATTTACGAGCTGCTTTGTTGGCAAACATTCTTTTGAATAGCCTCAGGAAATATTTTCAAATGAAGTTCACCCAAGGCAATGATTCACAATGCTGTTTTGGTGTTTGTGCAGGATACCAAGGTAAGATTTATCAACCCCCAAAGACTTTGTGAAATGAAGTAACAGAAATGGAAAGCGTGTTACTCTTTGGTAAGCGGTATGGATTTCTGATGGTCTAAAGGTACTGTCTTCTTGCTTGATGTTCTAAGTCATTAGATTAAGTCTACTGTCTTTTTATAGTTTCACCTTTTGATACTCTCCCTATAAGCCTTGTCTTGATAAAGCTGGGGGCTTTTTTCCTAATATTTTGTCTGTAAGACTATGAAAATTTTACAGCAAATTTAAATTAAGTTTTTGTATGGCAAAAATAATTTCAGTATTTTTGAGATGTATCAAATAAATGCATCAAAAGCCTCAGCCATCTTCTAAAATTATGACAGTAAGAAAGGAATCAAAACCATTACTGAAGCCTTCTTTCTTGAACATGGGTTTTTACACATGCAGGCTCATTTCAGGACCCTGGAGTAACACTGACAACTTAAAATGTTTTGTTGCTTTGGCTCATACCCACCTCCCAAGTGAGGCAGACATTTATTTGATACAGGTGTTGACAGTGTCAAGCACTAAAATGGAAATACACTATTCTTGGAGATCAGCTGTTAATCTAAAATAACATTATTTCTAATTTCAAATTTTTGTGATCTTGGAATTCCGTGAAGTGAAGAAATTTCTTTGTCAAATGCTCCACCTTTATGTAAGCCTCTCCGTGAAGCTCTTTGTCCTGGTCTAGGGCAAATTTGGGAGGAAACCTCCGAAGGGGTCCCTCTAGAAAGCAAACTCAAGTGGCTCCTCCCCCCACCTGTTCGAGAGACATAAATCTCCTTTAAGAAAAGTGGAAAAAACTGTTTCTTTCACAAGCAAAGTATTCAAAACCATGAGAAAATGAATAATATTAAACAATGGAACCTCTCATTGTTTTGAAGAGATGGTAAATTCAGACAGAGTCCTTCAGACAGAGTCCTAGCTCAGCTTGCTTAGTCTCTTATCAGTCCCTCCTGTGCTGGAAAATGCTGTGTCCTGGGCCCTGGTGGGCCAGAGGTGTGAGCTCCTGCTGTTGTTCTGGATTTTCTGTCCAGAGCAGGGCTGATCAGTTCCAAGAAAAGCCACATTCTGGGGAACTTCTCTGCCTCAGCTAGAAAAAACTAAAAGCAAAGGAGAGCTTTCTCCTGCTGTCCATGCTGCAGACAACATGCATCAAGACAAAAGGAATTCTGGGGGAGTGAGAATGAAGCTTCTGCACACAAACTGTGCGCCATCACTTCCCCCTTCCTTCACTCTTGGATCTAGTTTTAAAGGTGCAGAACTTATTTCTGGGCTAAACAGATGAATGGGGATACAAATCAGCATCATAAAGTCACCCCAGGACACTCTTCCATTCAGAAATGCATTGGCAGCATTATAAAAAAAAATAATTACGTAATAGAATACGACTTGCCCTCTGAAAGAGTTGTCTGAATTCTCACTCCAAGTTTACCAAGATTTTAAGCATCATTCTAAAGAGCAGGTAGTGGTTACATGTCCTCAGTTGACCTTAACTATGGCTTGCCTTTTCCATCTTGTTTTTAGCTCTAGTGATCTGCTGAATAACAGCAAACAGTGGAAAAGGACTAAGTGTAAGGACAAAGCAAAACTTAAAATCATGTTCCAGTAGAAACTTAACAGTGCATGTCCACCTGGCATAGCAAATGCATGTTATCTTAAGGCTTGTATAGTAGAACTATAAAAGTAAAGAAGGCTAGAAGAAAATATTCTTGTCAGGACTCTTAAACAGGCTTGTGTTCTCTGGCTTGGAAGAGGGCTGGTGGTGGGGGTGGCCTTTTGTATGGCCATGAATACTGGTGAGGGAGTACGCCAGAAATGACAGCTTTGAAGTACTATTGCATATGCAGTGAAACATGGGAGCTGCAGGTTCACAACATGCAAAAGGAAGTACTTTATCAGCAAAGGGCATGATAGTTACTGCCATGGTGCCCTTGCTGCTGAATGCTGTGCTACGGTAGTCAGAAAAGTTCAGGGATATGGTAAGTGGTTATGGTGACTTGGGGAGACGATGATGAAATAGGATGCAGACTCTGGCTCAGGAAGTTAGTCCATAAACCACTGTTTGCCAGGAGCTGCTGGATCATTTTGGATGCCCCTTGCTGGTTCAAGGAGGGGAAGAGTGTGTTTGTGGGAATTGCTGAGACCAGATAGTGGCCTGGTGTGACCTAGTATCACTGCTCATAGTCTTGTGAGAGAAGAGATGGGAATAACAGTAGTTAGCAGTTTTGCCTGCTATGATACACCACTTGGACAAGATTTTGTTGGTTTCTTTGGGAAATATTTCTTTTTTTCCTTTTTAGGTTTTTGATTTCTTTTTTCCTTTTAACATCCTTTGATGTGGTCTAGTGAGCTGTGTGTGGGGTCAGAGGGGGAATTATGCTTTCCATTTTGATATGCCTTTTCCAAGCCTCTTTCTGTCCTCTTGGAAGTTTCTCTTTATGTCCTCTTGTGCTCCTGCATTAAAGTGAACAATCCTCTGCAGTGATTTCACCATCAGTGAAGACAGGACACATGATGCTAACAGCACAAATTAGGGAAGCTGTAAAGTAAAATTTCCCTTCCTCCCTCCCTTCCTCCCTCCCTTCCTCCCTCCCTTCCTCCCTCTTACTAGCATGAAAAGTCAATTAGCATTGCTTCAGCAGCTGCCTTGGTTGTAAACTCCCACTGCTCTTCCCAGGCCCCTCAGGACCATCCCAGCTTTAATTCCACAGCATTAGCTGCTGTGCATGGCCATGGGTATTTGTCAGCCTAAAGTATTTCACACCTAAGACTTCAAAACATGGCACGTATCTGAGACTGGCTTTCTGGTAAAAAAAAGTCTCATCCAAATCTTCTCTGACCAGTTAGAAATATGCTTACCAGGAAAAAATAACAAACCCATACAACAAGACAACATAATCTGTGGTTTCCAGTTTGTGATTTTCATGATTTTTGCAGGAAATCCATGTAATCCATATGTTTGGATATGGTTTATTTTGGGCCTTGGAAATGTGAGGTAACTTTTCTGGCCTGAATTAGTCTATGCAAAAACAAATAAACAAACAAACAAACCCCACCCAACAAACCCAAACAATAAAGCTGTTACTGAGGTTTAGCTTCAAAGTTGTCATTCTCAGCCAGTGCTGAGGGCTACCAGCATATTGTTTTGAGACACAGAGGTATACCCGGTGTTTTCACCAGCTCCCTGATGGCCTTGAACACACAGAGCCTCATCAGCTCTGAGCATGCCTTATGGAAGAGTCTTTGGTTGGAACATACGATTCTCCAGTGCTGCTCTGAGTGCCTTGAACACAGAAATTGAGCGAATTGTGCTGTGACAATTAATAAAAGAAAGCAATTTTTACTTTTGAAAAAAATGCAAAATTAAGGGTAGTACATGGTACTGGCACAATACTTTTGTAAGCTGGTTTTAAGGAATGGTAGCCCATGTTTTCTCCATGTACTTGGCAGGTTTTTTAGTCTCAGGTGGGTACAAAGGTACAAATGCAGAGATGTTTATATGAAGCTCTTGAAGTGAGCCCCAAGCAGTGTTCTGTGCCAGAAGCTGGGCTGTACAATTCCTGTGCAGATCTGCAGGCTACTGCAGTGCGTGCACTGGGATCAGCACTGGATAAACTATACCTAGAATTTCACATGTAAAATAAGTAAGCATCCACCTGGCATACTTTGTGATTTCTGATAGTGTGGATGCTGCGATAGCAACCCTGCATGTTGAGACCTGTGATTAAATGCTGGTTTTTGTCAGCCCCACCTGAGTTGCTTTTGTCAATTGGAGCAGTTCTCTTGTTTGAGGTTTCTCAGCTGGGATGATTATCTTCGTGTGATTGGAGGAGGTTACTCTGAATCTAGAGAGATGTGAAGGGCTGATATAGGTAGCACTTTGGCCTGCTACCTCACACGTGAAGTTTTGAGGAAGACAGAATTTATTTTTCCTTTAATAATTCTGGAAACAAAACCTGAAAACCTCATATTTGGAAATGAAGTCCTGAAATGTGGTGTGAATGTAATAAATACAAGGACATCTGCTTGCTGCTTCTGAGAAGCTATAAGAGGAACCATACGCATATACTGCCTTAAAAGAGTAAATGCACAAACACGTGACTTCTCAGGGAGACTTGCCAGCACCAGTCCAACGCAATACTTCTGGTAGGGAAAAGAAGGGTGCAGTTGCTTACCAATCTAGCCCAAGACTTCTGGCTTTGTCATAAGGTTAAGATTTCCTCACATCGAAAGTGTGCTAGTAAAAAGGGTGTGAATTTTTGCTGCCTGCAAACAAAGGAGGGATGCTGCTGTGTTTAACATAAGTGCCCCATGATGCCATCTCTGCTTCTGTAGGAGAGGAACACACTTGCTAAGACAGTTTTAGGAACCTGGAGCAGCTTGTGAGCCTGCGGGGGATAAGAAACAGCATCAAGGACCAGCTGTTACACAGGCAATACCCACTAGAGCAGGTGATGTGGAGCAGCACAGTGATGTCCTTAAGGCATGCTCTGGGCATTTTCTCTGGGCTGCTGTTGTCTCGTCTTCTAGGCGGGAGCTGCCAGTGGCAGTGGAAGATCCTGAGGGGCTTGGTGTGGATATTCTGTGGGTGCATGGCTTGAGTTCTCAGGGTGAAGTGTGGCGTTTTGTTCCTGACTTATGTTATGCTCTGTCACCAAACTAGCAAGGTCTCACAGAGCCTGACTTGCAGATGAGTCTGGCTTTAGGGGATTGGAAATATGTTGGCTACATGAGCCAGCTGCTGCTGCTACCTTTGCATCATGAGCAACTCTGATGCAAAGAGATGAATTTTATTGAGAGACTCTTGCCAGTACATCACAATTGGTTTAAATCACTTTGAGTAAGAAAGTAGATAACCTACAGTTAAGGAAAATCGGACAGAGAAGTTAGTTTATTTCCAATTTATCCCCATACAAATATATTTACATGGTAAACTTTGTTGTGGGTATGGGTATGTGGGAAAAAAAAATCTGGTTGCTTCTTTCCAGACCTATGTTACCCCAGCTTTTAGTATAGGAGTATATAATTTTCTAAAAAGCATTTAATCATACTTAATATTCTTCAATGTAACCTATCTTTTTTTTTTCTTTATCTATTATGGGGGGGGAGAAAAGCCTCTCATGCACATTCATAAGTTTTAGCTAGCTAAATTGACACTATAACAAAATAGGCCTTTTATGAAAATAGAAAAAAATTCTAAAATGCATTAATCTTCTGCATAGTTTTTTCCTACTTTTAAGCACTAAAAACTTAGTATTTACTGTAACTTGGTGTACCTTAGAAGAAAACATATTATGGAAAAATTCAATTTTTAAAAATAAATGTTATTATTAATTTAGTAAGTTTTGATGGGTCCCACTTAACTCTTTTTCTTTGTAATATGAGAATTTGAGCATTCAGTTAACAAACATGAATGCTTCTGAAATTGATGGTCATCCAGGCTTCACTGTTAAAATGGGAAAAGCTGCGGTCATTTCACATCTCACAGTGTAGTAACTGTTGTTAAAACAGACTGCCCATGGGAAATTCTTTTGCAAAACTTGGTGTAAATATCTGTTTTCTCTGTATTACATGCTGCGCTCCACTGAAGACTGTTCAGATTTCAGGGCTGACGGCTGATGTCCTCTATAAAATTCAGTATGTTGTGCTGTGAAAAATAATACTTAATGTTCTAATGCAATAATTACATTCAGTTGTAATAACATGGTAGAGATCGAAGTAGCTTTTACTACCAGTTGAGAAGTTGATTTAAATTAGTAAAGCAGAGCAGGTAGATTAGACTATCAATCACTATCAATTGTTGTTAAATGGTTGAGGTTGACAGAGAAATGCACATTTTGATAAAAAAACCTGTTCTTAAACTAGAGAGATGTCTGATGGAAACTTTTAGGGAGAGGTTGTTTAGTCAAGCAGTCCCTTTGCTAGCGGAGTGTGATTTTGATGCTGACATGGGAGGTAGGAGAGAGAGGTTCATCTTCCTAGTTCCGAGTGAAGGAGTAAGAGAAACTCCTCTGAAGTAGATGGAAGGGGACCTTGAAACTAGGCTTTCCTTTTCAAACACAGGTATTCCTCTCTTCCACTGCCTCCTTGGGCAATAGGCAGAAAAACTAACAATTTTAAAACTAGGCAATTCAGTAAACACCCATGAAACAGATTGAAAATGTTTAATATATTAGCAGATCTCTTTTTGCTAATACATAAAGCCTGAAGGAATCCAGACTGTGGAATCCCCACCCCCCAGTCCACCCCAGGGGTCATGGAGGAAAGATCAGGAGTAAATGCTTAAAGTACTCTTTGGCACATAATGCAAACTGTGGTTTGATTGCTCTTAATAATCTCTATATTGGACTCACCAATCAGCAAGCAGAAATTCAATTATTGCCCATGCTTTTTAATTCCTAGTGGTAGGCAAAATATATTCAAATATATTTATTTGAGCTGCATCCTTTAGGAAGCATTCATAAGCATCAACCTCTTGCACACAGCATTCTCTTGAATGAGAGTGTGGTTTCAAAAATGTTCCTGAGGAACAAAAAAAAGTTAATTTATTGCACTTTGACAACTGCAGTGGAGGTAGCCTGTGAGTATCCTGTGAGTATTCAGGAAGGCATGCTCCAGTAAGGAGCACTGATGAAAGGAATGCTGACACTCCATGGTTACTGTGGTCTGACTGGCTTCTGCTTTCCACCACGCTGCCACACTGCTACAAAGAAGCAGGTGGAAGACTGGGTGTGCTTGTGCCCTCTGCTTCCTGCCGCAAGTCAGGTTATGGTCTTCCTTCTGTGGTACAATACCTACACCAGCAAAATTTGCATGGGGGAAAAAAATCCCACTATATGTATACATATACGCATATTTTTCTCCATGTATTTTTCTCATCCTTTTCAAGGTACAAGCTACTATGATCCTTAAAATGTAGTTTTTAGCCCAGTGCTAAGGGTTCTCTGAACGGAAAAGTAAGACTGTGCAGCAGAATTTCAATTCAAATAAAGTATACATTTCATATTATAAAGACTATTACAATCTAGAGTTCAGTGCAGTGTGTCTGTGAATTACAGAGAAAACACTTCTGAAAATAAATCATAAGTTTTTGCATCTGAGAAGTAGGGCTGCAGGGTATTACCAGACCATACAACAAAAAAGAGGGCTTTCCCTTTTTCTCAACAATGATCAAAAATGCTCTTGGAAAGGTCATAAATAAAAAGTTGATAATGGAATTAATAGCTTTGTCCTTTTAATTTCTTTAAAGATCTATAACTCAGCCAGTTAAACTTCACTTTCCAATTTCATACACCTCCCATTTTCTACAAATTAGTTTTAATGTTGATGTCATAATTACATTTCATACGCATCATCATTACATATAAATTTCTTTGATTGTACTCTTTTGCCACTCACTCATGTTCAGGAGCTTCTGCACCAACTTCCTATGAGTTCTTTTGCCCTTCGACTGAAGCACATTACTATCCTCAAAAGAAAGGTGGTACTTCTAAATATAGAAACCTAATTTATATTCTGCTGTGACAACCATTTCTTTTTCATTACAATGATGAGGTATTTATTGCTGAAGTCCATTGATAATGTTACTTAGGTCATTATTTAGCTTGAAGGCAGACAAAAAGTTGCCAGTGTGGGGGTTTCTTCTATTATTAGAAGAATAATATGTTATGTTTCTTGTTTTTTATAGGCCAAATGGCTATGTGATTCACAGCTGGGATTTTTGACCAGAAATCGGTCATTTATTTTATAGATTCTCCTGAGGTAATTCAATGTGTAATGTTATAGCACTATACAATTGTGGGGGCGAGGGAAGAAATGTCCTAGAAATTTAGTTCTGTTGTCTAGCTCTATTTGTGAGTCTTGGTCTGATACAGCTCTCTTTCAGAGAAAAATAAAAACCTGTCACTGAGAGTTACTCTTCTGTTCCCTCAGTACCTGGTCTTGTTACTTTGGGGTTGAGGAAGAGAGTACAGTTCTTAAAAACATTTTACAGGTATGAGACTATAAAGACCAAAGAGAGGCTTTGTTTTAATACTTCCGTCCATTGTTTATGTCTTTAAGCTCAACTTGAGGATCTCTTAAATAGGAGTAAACCCCCCCCCAAACTTTGGAATACTTCTAGATTTGAAGCTGTTGTCTGATAGTTTTGTGTCAGTTATGCCTGGTTAATTGGGCCAAAAAGAGAGTAATTTTATTTAAATAGTAAACTGAAGTACTGTTATAAAAAATTCAACATGAGCAGGAGAATTGTTTAAAATAATTAATTACTACACTAAGTCGAAAAGCAAAAATAAAGGACAATGTTCTCATCCTCACATATGTAAGTGTCTTGCAAGTAGCAAAAATACTCAAAAGGGACACAGGCCAGGTAAGAGAGAAAGGTGTTGAGTAGAACAGTGTATGAGGAGAGTGCCTGGATGATTTCTGCTTTGACAGAGGTAGTACTTGTAGAAATAAAAAGCCACTCCTTCTAGCCAGTTTGGGTTGGGGGGGATCCCTGGAGGATACCTGTTTTAAATGATGGAGAAGGGAATGAGGTAGAGGGAAGTTTAATCCCTCTTAGTCCGCAAGCATTTTACAGAGGAAAGTGCTTTTTTCCACATCAGTTAGCTGGCTGGTTTTGTGGCCCAAGTACAAAAGAAGCTGTAAGCTGTCTTTGTAAAAGAACAGAGGAATGTTGCCTGGGGTTTCTAGGTGTGTATCCAGCTTCTGAAGGGGGGTGTGTGGTAGTAGTACACAGAGCTTTCTATTCTTGTTAATCTATTGCCAGCTGCTTTGTGTGTTCATTCTTGCTCACTCACCTGGTAGTCCTTTCCCTGCCCCTGTGCCTTCTCCTCCACTTTTATCTCCCTTTTTCTTTAGGGCTGGGTGCTAGCAATGGGGAGCACTCTTTGTCCTGATCTCTAAGGCCTCAAACTTCAGTAATCAGGAACAGTGATTGTCAGGAATGGAAACAGCACCTTGCTTGCAAGCATTTCTTGGTCAGACGTCTGTGAACTCTTTATTTTTTTTTTTTAAGGCCTGTAACTGGGCCAAATTTGAATAGACTTCCATGGGAATAACCAAAGCAGACATCTTTGACACATCTAGTTTGTTATAAAGCACCAAGCTTATAGCAGAAGTCAGCAAAGACAACACAACACTCTCTCCTGAGGCGTTGGGAGGCAAATCTTCTTTCTTGAGGACCAGTGACAAGTGTTTGATTTGACTGTAATTTATGGACAGCATTTGAACTTGAGTATGAGACTGGTTCCTGCTGCTACCCACAGCTGATCTAAATGAAGGGCTGAAATTCCTTTAGACAAGAGGTTTCAAAAATCAAGCAGCTGATAAGTAGTTGCTGTGTAACTGGTGAGTATATCAAGAGAGTTTTGTGTGTGTCCTTTTTAAAGGCAGGGACTCAAAAACAAAGGAGAGTTAATAGTCAAGGGAATGGTGGAGGAAACCTGAAAAATGACAGATTTAATAAAGGCGACTAAATAGAGTATGCATGAAATTACTAATACAGTTCAAGAGCGAAGAGGGAAAAAAGCCAGAAAAGCAGCGAGGCTCAAGATGCAATTGGCAATGAGGCTGGAAATTAAACGACATCCAACAAATTGAGGGAAGGCTGAGGAAGTGCAGATTTCTTGGTGGGACTTTCGGTGTTGCTGAATGAGAAGATAAGGAGGAAGGAGAAAGCTGAGAAAGATCCTGAAGGGATTGGAGTGGGAGTGGAAAGGACAGACTCCATCATTAGCCTTCATGATAGGGTAAACAACAGTAAATTTCCTCCTGTGGTGGATTACAGATGTGCTTACCATCCTGGAGAAGGCAGAGTAGATGCTCTGACAATCCTAAGTGGGCGTATGGTACCTGGTGGAGAGAGCACTGAAGAGATAATTCATAGAGAGGCTTTGATCCCAAGTAGTTAGGAAAAACTGCCTTTGGAGAAGGTGGCTAGCGCAGTGGCTGGGAACTTCTGTGTAAGGAAAATCTTTGACCAGCAATGCAATGTCCATTCAGACCTCAGTTTTTAGGAGAGAGCTCTTGGGTAAATGTTGTTTCTTTCTTGGCATATGGAAAAGTGCCAGTGGGTAGAAGACTAGTACCAGCTGAGAAGGAAGAGTTCCAAGATTAAGGAAAATGGTAGTCAGGCATTGCAGCTAGGGAAATATTTCCACTGGATAATGGTATGTGATTACTATGAAATAACTGAAATGTTGAGAGCCTGGACAACAAAATAGAGAAATCTGAGCTTCTCATAGAGGTCAGGATATAAAACATCGAAGTATCAGAAGGTTGGCAGAATGCTCTTATTAACTGGACTAGATGTGTTTAAAAGGCTTTATGCTGTTCAGAAATAACTGAACAAAAGCAAAAGTTGTGTAGTAGTAATTATATAGTGGACTAGAAAAAAGGCTTTGGTGTAAAAAGGTCAGACTGGAATCAGTTTGACTGAAAATCACTTTGGAAAAAGATGACAAAAGGAGCAAAGAATCTGTGTTAGCCCCACAGTTAGACTCAAACAGGGGTAGGGATATTTGTATGTAGTGTTGTTAGATAAATGCTGCCTTATTATCAGGTGGTTTACTTTCCCAGGTGGAGATAAGAAGTGATAAGGACAAGGTACTTCTGGATTTGATTGCTGCTGAGTTTCTTCCTCAAACTTCCTCCACTGAACCAACAGGAAAAAAATGTTACTTCAGCCTTTACTTTGAAAAGCAATGAGGATTTCTGGAAAATAATTTTGGATTGAGTATTCAGTTTCCCTTTTTGCTTTATCATCTGCTTAAAGAGCTGACTTCCATCTCTCTGCCCGTCTAGCTCATCTGAGCAGTCACACAGCCAAGACAGCAAGGTGACTCCAGTGGGAATGAGTCAGTCAGATGGGGGGTGAGTTGTGACGGATTAGGCCTCCAGAGAGGTGGAGCCACTGCTTGGAGCTGGTGAGGCAGTCAGGCATTCCCAGTCAGTGGCAGCTTACAGTTCATCAGATGAAGTGGAACATAAAATTGCACCCTTAGTAATGATGGGTTGATTCAGTTTGAAATATGTGAAAAAAAATATAGAGAAGTTGGCTTGGAAATCTAGGTTTTGAATCTTAGGGGCAAATTTAAATAAGCAAAACTGGTCAAAGGGATAAGGAGCCTCAGAACCCAATTTCTAGAACTTACAGATAGGTTAAGCTTTCCTGGAAACTCAGTCCCCATTAAAAAGTTATCCTGGTTTGTAGTTCAAAATGGATGAATAGTCAGCCTGAAAATATGTAGTACAACTAATGCAGGAATCCTGCAAGCAGTGGGGGGAGGGACAGGACAACTTAATTCAGGTTTGTTTCTAAAAATTACACCTGATCTTGCAAATACACGTGAAAACAAATAAAAATAAGGTTTTGTATGGTGAGGAGGATAGAGAATAACCATAATACAGAAATAAAACATTAAATATTTTTCACTTAATTTTCAGTAAGGAAAATGACAAATAGAGGAAAATACTAGATGTATGAGAATAAGAGAATGGAAATTGCTACAACCAGAGGGAACTTAAGGGTTGTAAAATACTCAGAGACCAAGAGAAATTTTCATCACACAGTTAGGAAAAATTTTGTGTTGATTGTAACTATTTTAGCTAATTGGAGCTAATCATTGGAGAAAGCAGTGCCAAGATGAAGAGGGAGAAAGGAAGAATAAGGCAAGCAGTTAAAAGCCTGTCTATCCTCACAATATGTAAAACTTTGGAAGGCATTGCAGCATGTGGTTGAAGGGCAGTGAAGGATTTGGGAAATTAAAGAAAATTAAGTAAACTATAATATATATACTTCAGAGAGTGAATGTTATTGACCCTATACTTGTCTTTGGTGTGAATTAGTCTTCAAGACAAGGAAGGCCATTCTATGGCATTCAGGTCAGGCATGATCCGCCAGAACCTTTCCCAAGGTCTGCAGGTAAATCTTCCTGTTCAGCTCCACTGGTGGGAATATGGAGGCTGAGATCACTGCAGCCAAGAAAGGCTGGTACCTCTCAGCTCTCAAGAGCGCTGGAATACTGCTGCCAGGGAGCGAGGTCTTGAGACTCTTTTTGCATTACAGCCCTCCCAGGAACAATCGTTTGTTGCTGTTGAGAGAAGCCATGCAGTAGGTGATGTTGGGCAGAGAGGTAAGCAGCATAATAAAAGCAGACTTACATATATTATTAATTTGGCTATGTTTTATTTGGGAGAGCTAAGTAACTTGGCAGATACTCCAGAATTGTAGGACTGAAAAAGACCTTGAGATCGTCTAATCTAAATTAAGGCAATTAAAACATACTGTGTCTGCTGTAGAAATTAAGAAATTATTTCTTGCAGCATCCTGTTTTCATAACTGGAGACACACCCAGCTGTTTTCCCCTCCCAGTCTCTTCAGTCTGTGTCCATCTGATATTGTCCAAAATTATGTTCATTTTATTGTACGTGCCTATCTTGAAGAACTCTGCTCACTTTATAGTACTATAACTGAGGCTTTTTGAATGCTAAACACAGGTTGTACATTCATATATCCCAGTATTGTTTTTACAGCATGATACTGTTAACTCAGTCCGTAAATTGAACCTAACCGCTCTTTTTCTATGGAATTCTTCCTTATCCACTCAGTGTTTTTGCTGGTGACTTCTGCCTTCTTGCAGTGTTTTGCATGTCATCTTTTTTCTCACACCACTTGTCCAGTTTTTCTTTTTGTCCTCTAATATAATTTGCAGTCCCATCAAGCTGGTTGGTTGTCCATTTAGTAAATGTAGTCTCTGTTCCATGATGTGGGTCACTACTAAATATAGTAAGATCAGACCCAGTGTAGGTGACTTTGGGAATGGCATTCTACATAGATATTTTGCATATTTTGACAATTAGTAGTGATTTCTGGATGTTTGGAGGTGGTTTTGTTGTTGTTTTGTTTTGAATTGTTTTGCTTTGTTTATTCCTTCTTTTTTCTTGATATCTCCATTATTTTCATTTGGGTCTAATGTGTTTAGCTTGCACATGTAAGTATTATAGGAGATGAAGTGTCAGGGTATAGATCTGCTTCTCAAGCCTGCTCTTCTATTTGGCAAGGAAATTTGCTTTGACATTTTTGATTTAATGCTGCTTTATACTCATGGTCTTGTATTCTTTAAAGTCTTCACAAATAGACTGATTATGGCTACTGTGTGTTTCCTCCCTCTGCCCTTAATCCCAGTCTACTCTTACCATCAGCACCTTGAAATGCTGTATCATGGACCCACCTGAATAAAAACTTTGGCTGGCTTTGTTGTGAGGCAAGAAAATGTGATTAATATCATTCATCTAGCCTTTGTAATGCATTCCACATATGTCAAACAATGAACAATCAGAGGAAGACTGAGATTAATAGAGTGAGCAGTAAATTAGGTAGGAATTAGTTTATAAGATGTTGGCTATGTGGTATTGAAACAGGTGGAGTGTTATGGTGAAATAGTTTTGTCTGCCAATACCTGTTAGCACATTTTGGGAATGACTTGCTTCGTGTTTTTACTAAAATGTTTGGACTAATTGATTCAATTTGATTAAAGCACTAGATGGTGCAGAATAGGAGAAGCCCTTAACAGAGAGGATGAGAGTTTTTTATGCAACTAAAATTGAATATCCTTGAGAAACAAAGTTAAAAAAATGGAACAAAATGTTACTGCATAAAACAGAAATTGGTGGATTTAGGAGCAGATGGCAAATGTAGACGAGAGCTTATCCAGCAGAAGCACTGGCAAGGAGAAGGTTTGAGCCTTCTGTCCAGTCAGAGGAGGACTGTGAACTGGCTGTGTGGTGTCGAGCTGATCACAGGTGTGACTCTGGGATGTGTGAGCTTGTGTCCCCCTGGAGTTGCCCCTGAGAGCCCTTTTATACTAACAGACATAATTCTGCTCATCCATGCTGGAGAAAGAGAATTTGAAGCCTAACAGGATGCAGGGGAGGACGATGAGGATAACCAGAGCATAGAATACGATCTAACATGAGAGCCTACATGGAAGTAGAAAATGTAGGTTAGTAACACTGCCTTGTATGCTAGGATGGGAGGAATGAGGGAATGTAATCGCCGCTTTAAATAGATCTTGGAGGTAACTACTGTCTGATATACTATACAAATGGATCCAGAAGATCCCAAATTCACAATACAGACCTGAGTCATAACTCGGAAAAAAGTGCAGAAGAATACATTGCTTCTTTCTAAAATACCAGTAAGTTTGAACTTAGAAAAACATTTCACATTCAGTAGAAAATTTCTGAGTGAGACATGTTTATGTGGCCTTTCAGAGACCCTAGAGAAAGGAGATGAACAAGATCTGGATCATTTTGATTTTACCTTTAAACTCACAGCTGTCACAGTTTGAAGATAAGTGAGTTTATAAAAAGCAGAAAACTTGTTATCTCAGAGAGAAATACTTTGAACACCATCTGTCCTGTGTTTTCCTGAACAGAAAAAGAAGTGTTTGTCCATCAAGGTTGCTACTAGACAAGCATGTAGGGCAGATGTGAGAATCTAAAAATAGCATTGGGCGTGGGGGGAGAATCCACTATGATATCTAGGTTATTTTCTAATTTGCTTACTAGATAGACTGATGGTGTTTCAACATTATTTCAGCATTATCCTGATGTTGGGATATATTGACTAAAACGCTGTCTGTTCCATCAGACTCTTTATTATCAAATGTAAACTTTTGACCTCACCTTCTTAGAGGCTTATGCCTAGAAGGTTTTTTTTAATTTGAGACGTTCTCTCAGGCCTTTAATGCTGTAGATTCAGGAATCAAACCAGTGTATTAGCAAGTGTACCTGTGTAGGAGGTCTGACAGAGTTACAGTATGATTATAAAATAATTATAGCAGGAGAAAATACTGCTCAAGAAGGTTAAAATACATATCTGTGTAGTCTGACATTTGATTGTTTCTCTCCCTCCCTCACACAGGTGAGGTGAACAGTCTGGTGTTTTTATTTGAGGAGTATCTATTAGCATGTTATCTCAGTAAGATGGAGCTTTTTATAAAGATAATTAAAACACAATGCACCACTGTTGCTTAATACTCAAGTATTATTGTTTGGAAATATGAAAATAATACTTTTAAGATACCCTTATGGGTAAAGTGTACAATGTTTAGAATATAAAAAAGATATATTGCAAAACACAGACCAATGTTCCAGTATGATGTTACTCCCAACAAGCTGGGACTAAGAGCAAAGAGGCACTGAGTCCAGAATGAGTAATCCTCTCCTGCCATGAATGGCCTTCCCCTATTATGGGAACCCATAGACAGCCAGATAGAAATCTTGAAGAACTGGCAAATGGGGTTCCTGCTTTTCTGGAGACAGTGGAAGTAGAAGAGGAGGAAGAAGTATTAGTTGCAGGCTTTTAACTATTCAGCAACACCCTTGGACCACCCTCTTCCACCCCATTTTAGAATGTGTTGCAGATTGAATGTGTTTATTCTACAGCTCTTATTGTGTCTGACAATAGTGAAATGCACTGCTGTCAGTAAAGGGCAGTAAATGTAAACCTGGAGGAGTGGCCCTGGTCTTTTGCTTCTCAGAAACTGAATCCAAAGTTATGTACAGCAACTTTATTCACATGATAACATGAAGTAGGTATTTCCCTCTTTCAGCTTCTATGATATGTGTTCTTTTAAAATACTGCTCTCTGTTCTTGATATTTTTTCAGTATTTTTCTTCTTCACCTTCTATATGTTTTTGAGGCTTTTATTATTGCAAATAGCTCCAAACAGGAGGTCCTCTTTAATGTATCTAACTCTGTTTCAAGAGCCAGTTCCACCCCCTGTAGAGACTAAACTGAGTTGTCCCAGCCTACTACTCCAATGACCATTTTATAGCATGGTGTCAAGAATACATTGCATGCCCTGGGTGTGGTGTCAGGCATATAGGGAGCATTTGATGTTACAAGAGTCCTATGGTGCTATAGGAAAATGGAAAATACCAGCACGGGTGCATGCTCACCGCTGCCGTAAGAGAGGAAGTGATGCTTGGAGTGAGGCTCCCTCAGAACCGCACCCTGATTCACCTCCAATGGAGCCAGTGGCTTGTTTCCAGGAGGCATACCTGGACCAAAGGGCCTGCCAGCAGCCTGAGCAATCAAGGAATCTCAACTTCAGTGCGAAGCTGAGCTTTCTGTGGTAAGGATGCTCCCGAGTTGTTTTGGTGAAGAGCAAGTAGAAAAATCCAAGATAAAATACAGTCCATTTAAAAGACAGGAAGATGACTAAGCTGGTGAATAAGATGCTCTAGACAAAGGACAGGGAGTGGCAGGGCAGAGGAGCTGGAAAAACAGCAGAACTGGGGAAAAAACAGTGCTCTGGAAATCCAAGTTAACAAATATATAGGGGATAAAATAGAAAAATGTGAGGCAGGTATTTGTGTTCTGGGGAATAAGAACAGAAAAGGACCTTACGAAAGCTATTATCTGGGTAACTCAGGAAGCAAGATGAGCTTCTGAGAGGCAGTTGGGAATGTAGTCTGAAAGGAACAGGAAATAGTAGGAGGGTGAAAGGTGGACTCCTGTTCTGAAACGGACTTCAGTTAGTGGCAAGAATGAGAGGGACATGACAGTGCCGATGAATCAGAAGAACAGAAATTCAGTGGCTATTTAGAAGCCCAAAGCTGATTTTCTTAGCAAGGTCGTTTTTTTGGAGTTGAGGCTGGAAGGAAGCCAGGTAAATGAATGTTACATCCAGTAAATTATAGGGGAAAAGAATGCAACAACATTGTGAATGTTGCTGATAGGGTTGGAAGAAGACAGGAAAGCCAAGAAATTAGTTGGACAGAGTTTGGCATCACCGTGATGGAAGCAAGAAGGCTGAAAAAGCACGGATACTGCAAAACATGGATGGCACCCAAGTTAAAAAGGATTTGATGAATATTGCAGACAGAATGTGGGTAGGGTTATTATGAACTTGAAGCTGTTGTGCTTGCTTTGTAGAAGACACTCTGTGCCAAGGTTAATGAATGTTATGGCACATTACCATGACACTTGAAAACTCATATGAAAGCCCAGAATTCCCTTGTCCAATGAGTTGTACAACAAGCACAGCATGAAAAGGTTTCCTTTCTGCACAGAGTTAAAATCTGAGAGTGAGTCAAGGGCAGATGATACACAGAGACAGGAGGTGGGAAATAGAAGGCAGTGCTTATGAGAGAAGATGAGGCTTCCATCAAGCAGTGCCCAAGCCATTGTCAAGGTTTCAGAGGTCAATACAGCAGGCAGAGTTTTAAGGAGAAAATGGAAAGATGTCAGTGAATTCACTTTGCTAGTGTTGCCAGCAAATTGTTCCTGAAATTGGTAAATGAGTGATACCAGAATTGGAAGATGCTGTGCAGTGTGATGTGATGGGGCTGCTGGGGAAAGGAGTGCAAAGAGTGGGCTGGGAGTGTTTGTGACAGCATTTTACATGGTCTGAACATGTGTTCATTTTTTAAGGCCAGAATGAAATGCAGAATGAATATAGGCTAGTGCTCTGAACTACAGGGATGGGTAGAAAAATTTATAAGCTTTGTTAGAAAGACCTGCACCCAGATGTGAGAGAGCAGGTCACACATAAATGATACTGATGTTACTCAACTTGAGTGAGTGGCAAGGGTCCCAGCATTTTTGCTCAATTAATGAGGGAAGGGGGCTTAGGAAAACACAAGTCTGTAACAGTGATGTTGGGCTTAAAATGAGACATCCACAAAGTGATGCTTGAGAGACTACTCAATATTTTGTATTTGAACATAAATCTGGAGTTAGAGCACTGTCCAGCAAATAAGAAAACTCATACAATGCTATTGAGTACAATGATGATGATTTTTTTAAGGCCATTCATCTGTTTTTTCTTTTTACCATTATTATTGGTCTCCTGTTGCAGCAGGGACACTGATTCAGCAACAGATATAGTACCAGATCACTAACAGGGCTTATTCCCAGAGCTGTGTTTACAGTACTGTTATGATGAAGTAGATGGGGATGAAGTTATGGGGAAAATTGCAGTCATGTTGATGCATGCAGCATTAAACCCCATGATGCCTGCCCAGGGAAGGACAAAATTGGTTTCAAACTTTGATTGAAAACATTAAAAAGATAGAAGCCATATTTAAAATTGGACTAATTTAAAATATACTTTAAAATCAGTTAGCACTGACGTGGCGTGTATTAACTGTTCTGTTGCATGCGTTCCTTCATGTACATTCTTGTCCTCAGCTTCTCAGTTTTGAAAAATTACTAAAGATAGCCTGGTAAAGTTTTTGCACGTCTGATTTGGCCACCTCAATAACCAAAAAAGGAGAGTTAAATGAAGAATTTGCTAGATGAACTGGCACCTGAATGCCAGTTACTGCATTTCATGTGTTGCAGTTCCAGTAGTAAGACTATTTCACACACATTAATTTCTCCTTTGGACTTTGGCTTCTGCACTTAAGTACAGGGTCTGAACTCGATGGGTTGCACAAATGCATAATGAGAAAGTTAATTTCTCTGCTAACATGAGGCTGACCGTATCTCTGCCCTTACATTGCATTATTCCTGCAGGAAATATCTGCAAGACTATCACTATGAAACAGTTCTGCTTGCTAAGCAAGTGTGCAGCAGCACAGACAGGAAGAAGATAAGTAGAAAAAAATGCTAATTTAAATGCTGAAGACTGATTTAACTAACCTTCATTTGTTTTAAACTTTAAATATTTACTCATTTGCAATGTTTGCGTGTGCTCTTTCCTGACCCGCAGCACTGAGCACGTGGG
The DNA here is from genome assembly GCA_013397075.1 of Rhabdornis inornatus. Classification (NCBI taxonomy): domain Eukaryota; kingdom Metazoa; phylum Chordata; class Aves; order Passeriformes; family Rhabdornithidae; genus Rhabdornis; species Rhabdornis inornatus. The sequence goes on from VWZS01001464.1 coordinate 159,524, forward strand.
TTTCTCTGGCACAATGTGAAGAAGGAGCACGGTTTGCAGTTCAAGGGGTTCGCTGCCTGCAGGAAACGAATGGGGGTCACAGCAGAATGCCTGATTTATGTGTGCTATCTCTTCCCTAGTGCTGGTCTGGCATTCCCAGTGGTAGTAGCTCCCACCAGGGCAGTGCTATAAGGCCCAGGCGCTGGCTGCTGGCCAGCCCACAAGTGCAAGGGCTGCAGCTGTCACCAGCCCCTGCCCACTTGGCCAGCGCCACTCCACTGAAAACCTGACAGGCTCCTAAAGGGGAAAAATAGCAGGGGAAAAAAAAAGAGCAGCTCTTGCACAACTGTGCCAGCACAGCCTGGCGTGCCTTCTGTCTCAAAGCAAACAGAAAAACAAACTGAAAACGTCCAGCGGAAGATGGCAAAGCCATCCACCACCTGGAATTTTTCATGCAGTCACTAAAAATACAAAACCTGCAGTATTGCTGTCCTCACATGTGTGGCCTGAGCCTGGGCTATGCTGCAGCACACTGGGGAAGTTACAACTGTGATTTTAGGAAGGGAATGTTTGCATTTTTCTGTTGATTTTCATGATTATCTGTAGCTCTAGCGATTATCTGCAAAATAGGGCACGCTGTGTTACCAGTAATGCATGTATCCTGTGGCAGTGAGCCAAGCCAATAATTGAAGGTCAGGGATTGTTTGTCGAGTGCAGTTCAGTGTGCTGCCTGATTCCATAGGGGACTGGCAGTGCCAAAGAACAAAGGCAGCCCTGTTCTGCAAGGTAATAGTATAGCTTGTTTGACAGAGTTCAGGCCCAATTGTGAGAAAAAGCAAACAGTAGTGGAAAACAGTGCTAAAATAATGTGACTATTAAATAAGCCTTTTTAAAGTGTAGTATTTTGCAAATGTCAAAACCAGGCTTGGATAGACACTAATTTTTAAAATTAATTAAAAAGTGGTTAGTACCTTTACATGGCAAATCTCTGTTTTGCTAAGAACATACACATATATATTGTAGTAAATTTTGTAAGTAGTAATGATGCAAATGTCATTTTATATTGCCTTAGTCTACTTAACAATTGTACAATTGTACCAGTAGCAACTTCCTTGTTTTTTCTTACTTCCAAAAGGTGTTTTACCACTTTTTGGATTTTTCCTGAGGATGTCTTTAAGTGAAGCTCTTGAACATAGAGTTGCTGATTTAGTATTCCATGCATAGCTGGTGCAACTTGAGAATTAATAGCAAAATCCCTCTGTGGTAATGAATTGGTGGTGCTGGGCTGGGTATTAATATTCTTTGTTACTAAGTTGTAGTCTATTAATAAAGCTTTGGTCAAACAGGCAAACTTGCTTGTCCTCCAGACCATTTTGTGATTTGTATTTTAATAGTGTCTGTCTTGGATATTATTAAGGACTGCCTGCTTAGACAGTTGCTCTACATACCACACAGCTATCACAGCACCATTAGTTCAAGAGTAGCATGAAGTATGTTCTGTTCTGTAATAGGCATTTTTCATTTGTTTGCCCTTCCTGAAAGCTATTAGGTGTCTGCGCTCTTAAGAGTAATGGTAAAACAAAACCGAAAACTGTATGAGAAACGTGGGAATCTAGTGGTGGAAGGTAGTATGTCTTTGGGATGCTCAGTATTTCTTGGAGGTAATCTAAAATGTGCTTTGAAAGTGAAATTGAAGATCATACAAGTACAGAATGAATTTTGGAAAAAAAAACTTTGCTTATTGATTACTTGGCAAAGTCTGAGTTCCAAGATATTTTCTTGTGTCAGCTATTACTGATAGGTCAATTTTATTTTTTAGAGGTGATGAGGCCTCTGAAGGACCAAGTCTGTGAAAGACTGTCCTGCTCACTTAACAAGTGGCCCTGTTGCTGTTGGGTGACAGATAACAAGGCACACTTCCACTATAAAGGGGTAACAGCAGTGCAAATTGCAGCCCCAAACCTGGAATAAGGTTGCATTTTAGTCTCTGCTACTGCATGACCTCTTTCAGTACTGGTGAAAGTGACTGAGGTGTTATTCCCCCCTAACCAGTGAGAGGTGGTCTGGAGAAAAAGGAAGTGAAAGGAAATCAGGTCAGAATGGTGTCACTAAGATGTTTAATTTTTTCTCTGGAGATAAGGCAGTGCAGCCCTACCATGGCATGACCTGGGGCAGGAGGTTGTGTTTTGGGGGAACAAAGAAGGTTAGTGAGCCTTGTGCTGTTGGTGGTGAGCCCTGAGTGGATCTGGTGAGGGGCTGTGCCAGGGGTGCCAGAAACCAGAGGAGCAACTGTCCAGCCTCGGTGGTCAGGAATAGATGGAGGCTGCTCAAGGCACTGCTGCCCCCCCCGCAGCCTTGCTGCCATATACGGCTGCTCAGCTGCCTTGAGCCAGCCAGGATGGAAGTCCACTTAAAAAGGAAAATCAATACAATAAACTGCCTCTGCTAGTGTCCTTTCCAAGCAAAATCCAGGAGTCTTCCAGTTACATGGTTTGAGCATAGGCCAGGTAGTGTACAAACACCACATACAGGAAGCCTGGTTCCTGCTCTTGCTTGTGTGCATGCAGTGTCATGAACTGTTATGGAAGAAAACCAGTTTGCTGGAGAAAAGCCTATGATGGGTAGAGAGCCTCCCAGTTCAATGGAGGCTTTAATGTTCAGCTGTACCTAAGTATTTTATTTCAGAGCTTAGTATGTTATAGCATTCCAGTACACCTTTAAGCTTACATCATTTGGAATAATTCAAGATGAGAACAAATATGTAGTCATGCATTGATTTCCCATTATTCTTATACTTTATTGGCAAATGACAAACCTTGTATTTTTTCAATGAACTGAAAAATGTACAGTGGTTTATGTTTGAAGAGTTTGGGGAAAACAAATGTCTATTGCAACCTCCCCTGTGATTATTTTTTCTTTTATTTCTTACTACCCACATTTCTGTACGTGAGCTAAGCTCAAGGAGTATATTACAGGTGTTTTTGCTAAATTTATCATTACGAAGTGTTCCCTGAAAGTGTGCCTGGACTATTCAGTTGAAGTTTCCACGTGAACTGTAAATAACTAGTTAACGGACATTAATTAGTGTTGGAAAGTGCGAAAACACTTGAGAGTTTTTTTTGTTTTGGTTTTTTTTTTTCCTGGGAGGGGGGGCGTCGTCAGGGAGAAAACAGGTTGTATACTAAAAATGATAAAATTGTGCTTGAAAAGTTTTCCGTGAGTTCCCGGGCTGCGGATCGCCGCTGAGCACTGTATGCTGTTGGTGAAGGCTTTGGGCTGCGCAGCCCCGGATGCACGGGGGAGTGGAGCCGCCCACCGCCCTCTGCTGCGGCTGCTCCTGGACCCAAACCAGCCACTGAGCTCATGCCTGACTCGCCCTTCCTTTTTATTACTTTTTTTCTTTTCCCCCGTCGGTGGAACGTGGACGAGCTGCAGCCCTCTCTTGCTAACTTTCCAAAGCCCACCCGCGGGAAGGGCAGGGAACAGCTTTCCAAGGCCGGGCTCGGCTTCGCAGGGCGAGGAGGCTTTAGACGAAATTCGAGGTTGTAGAGCGGACCAGCGGCAACAGGAGGCTCTCGACCTCCGGATGCGTCGGCCACGCTCCCGAGTCACCGCCACACGTGTCCCGAGACTCCGCCCCCACGGGACGTGTCTGCGAGCCGCGCCTGTCGAGCGCCGCCTCTTCCCGCAGCGTGCTCTCCTCACCCGACGCTCAACTCAGTGCTTCCCTCCCGGCTCCTTCCGCCCCAGCACGGCGCACTGCGCGCCCCCACTTATGTAAGCGGCGGCATCGGCAGCGCGCCATGACCCAGCAGCAGGGACACACCGGGGCTTCCGCAGAGCGCACAGCTGGGCGATAGTCAGCGCCGGCCCCACAAAGGGCGGGCGGTGAGTTGTCGTCGTCGTCGTCGTCTTCTCCCTCCCCGCTACCTCCTCCTCCGGCCCTGCAGTCTCCGCCTCCGGCACAGCCGCCTGGCCCGACCCGGAAGCGGAGCGGCGAGAACCATTTTCCTTGCGAGTTCAAAGGCGGAGGCGGGTGCGGGGCTTCCGCGGGCTGGGCCGCTGGGCGAGGTGCGTATCGGCCGACGGGGCGGGGGGCGGGCGACAATCCGCCGCTGTGGTTCGGAAAGGCGGGGGGGGCGCCTTCGCGGCTACCGCCGCGGGATACATACCCGTGCGGACACTTGAACTTTGTGGCGGGCGCCTTTGTTTGCCTTCCGAGGCTGCTGAGGCGGAACGGGCCGTGCTCCTGGCCCGTGGGGCTATCGCGGCCCTGAAGCCTTCTCTGTCCTATCCCCGCGGAGCAGCGCACGTGACGAACGGGCTCCCGCGGGGGCGCGCGCGGGGGGGCACGCGGACGGCGACGGCGGCTTTGTGCGCGGCCCGGTGGGGACGAGAACGAGGCGACCGCGGGACAACGTGAGTACTGGGCATCTCTTGCACCCGCGGAGGCGCGCAGGGTGGCCAGCGCCCCTCGGGAAATGGGAGAAAGGGAGTTCGGAAAAAAACTGAGGTTTTGTGGGTTTTTTTTTTTCCTTTCTTCGGTTAAGTTTGTGCCGTTAAGACGGGGTGCGGGAGCGGCAGGACTCCGTGCCGGCCGTTAACGGCACGGACCCCGCCGTTAGAACAGCCGTGGGCGCCGTTGGTGCGCCTTGTCGTGCAGCGGCTCCGGCGGGCAGCGGGCTCGGCTGGCGCTGCCTTCTCCCCGCGTCCCGACGGGTACTTCCTCCTGCCCTCCCCCCGGGGAAGGGCTGCGAGAGTTCCGCCCGGAATAACGCCTTGGCTGGAAACGGACTCTTCCGTAGGGATTGCAGGCAGGGTAGTCCGTGAATGAGGAAACTCCGTGGACGATTTTAACGTCAGATCTGCTTTACTGGCTGTCCGCTCTTTTCTACTTGGTGATTCTGCCTGTGAGTACAAACCATGGCAACAAACAGGCGTTGGAAGAGAGCTACAGCTGTTTTGAATGATGAGGTGCCATAATGAAAAGGTGCCGGTGTTTGTGCTGTTGAGGACTAAACAGCAAGGCTAGAGAGCAATATGTGGAAAAGTCTACTGAGTAGTACATTAAAATTAGGTTTAAATGATATTTTCAATTTTTTTGCTTTAAAGAGGAAGAAGGATATAATGTTGATGTTCTGCTGTAAGAATAGCTTTCTAAATTGCATTATTAACTCTTCAAAAGTCTGGTGGGCTTACAGCATAAATTCTTCTAGAGAGATTTTTTAAAAAGGGTCGTTGCAGTACGTGTGCATAGTAGGATCTGCTTTTGTGGTACGGGGAGCAGGCTTGAGGCACAGTGCCCAGCTAAGCAGGCTGTGAGCTCCAGCGAGGCAGCTGAGGCAGTGGTACGTGCGGGATGAGCCGGGGCAGCAGCTGCGAGCTCAGCTGTAACCCGAGCATTTGCTGCATTGAGCCGTCTGTGTGTCACAGCCTGGCAGCGCCTAGGCTGCAGCAGTCGAGATGCGGCGGCTCCTGAAGCCCTGTCCAGTGCCAGGGAACTGCTTGCTCGCAAGCTGAAGGCAGATTACCACCACTCCAGCTGCTTAATTGCAGTAGGTAGAGGTAAAAATGCACTATGTGCTTGCTACTGCTTCCTTGGGAAAGTGAGTGATTGCTCTGGGCGTTTTGGAAAGATAAATGAAGAGATGACTTGTGTTATTGGGCGTTAGAAACAGCAGTCACTGAGTAATCTGCTGTATTGGTATTTGGTGAATGCTGTTGAATAATTTTGTGATTGTTTGCTGTGAAGTGATGGTAATTTATGTCTTCTAAAAAAAATGATTTGAATTTCCAGAAGGTCCAGAATCCAGTTCTCACACTCAGTGCTGTCCTAGCTGCCTCTTGTAGGCAGATTATTTCTGGCATGAGCTGGGGTAAAATCATGGCGAGGGGGCAGAGTAAGAAACACACTTTATTCGGCATCAGGGAATTTGTTAGCAAAGTAGCCAAAGAGAGTGCGTGAGAGTGTGTATGTGTTTATGTGTTCACGGAGCTCCCTTTGGCTAAGCAGGGAAATCTGGTGGGGGAAAAAGTGGGATTTTTTTTTTTTNCTCCCCCAAGCAGCCAGTTAGAATAGTGGTAAAGCCAGATGTCACTTAAAATTTGAGTCCTTAAGTCCTTTGCTTAGTTGTGGTCTTTTGGGAATTGGGTTAACATATAAAGCTTCCTTTTACAAGCTACACATTTGAAAGGGAGATTTTAATTTACAGAGGTTCAGTTTTTTCTGGTTTTTGCCAGTATGCTTGGTTGTCCTTAAAGTTGTCCTCTACTTTGGGAATGGAAGGAGGGAGCATGTGCAAGGAGCCTTTTTTCTGAAAATCTGCAAGGAGCTCGTTGGACCTTCTTGTGTCTATTTTCATGTCAGTACATGCCTCATATGCTTCCCTCTAATAGCTGACTCTTGCCTGATGTGCTCTCAGTCTGTTTTTCTTTGTCTGTGTGTGACATGTAGTGTGAAATTCAGTTGTGTCTTCCATTTAAAATTTTTCAAATCCCTGACCTGTCCCAGCTTGGGCATCTCCTTGGTGGCCTGCCTATCTGGTGGAACTGATGGAGTCTGCACTTTGCTTTTCCAAGAAGGTGTTTACCTAAGGGGCGTTTTGTTGTTCTTTGATAGTGGGAATGTTTTTTTAATAGTGTCTGAAAAGTCTCAAGTTGTGTGCCACTGAGCAGCTATGTGCACAGGAGGAGGTGTGTTGCGTGGCATGGTTTTGCTTTATTTATTTACATATTTTTCCTCTCTGTGGAATAGCCTGCGTCCTCCACATGAGTGTTTTGGGGGCATTGACCTGTCTAGAGGCATAGATCTATGAAAGTAAGGGAGAAGGCATTATGTTTCTCTTCTTAGAGTAATCACACTCATGGATCTATGTTTGGAGCTAGTTCTTTTAATACCAGTAGGATGATAAACCAGTGGTTCACATGTACCTTAATCTGTAGTGTTGTCCGAATCCTGAACGATAACTGCAGGCCACATTCCACATGGTTTCGTTTCAGTTGATGATGTCGTATGTCCTGTTGTCTGTAGTCAGAAACTCATTTGTTGACCTGAATAATAGTTCAGAAAGTTAGAAAAAAGGCAGTGTGGAAAAAGTGGAACAGTGTGAACAGTGTGAGGAAAGACATGGGGGCAGATTAAGAGCTGTAAGACTACAACGTTGGCTTTTTCAAAGAAAAGTTTGTCTGCTTGGGAGTTTATATACTCAACACTTCCCAATTTCGTGATGTGAACTCTGCCCTCTCTTAACCATTAGCAATAAAAGATGCATTATAGGAAAGTGATGGAAGAGCAAAGCTATTAGAGGTTAAATAATTATTTACTATTTTGACTCTGTAGTTGGAATATTATCATATACTCTAGCTCCTCCAGCCCTTTTATCTAGTTGCCTGTTACAGAGATGGCTGGTGGAGAGGGTTGGCTTTTCTTCCTTCCTTGTCTGAGAAAGTAGCAGCTGAAGTGAAACCTTAAATAAAATGGAAATAAAAAGGAAATAAAAATGCTGTGCATTCAGTTGGAGCATTTGTGGAGTTAGATTTATTAGAAAGTATAATATATCTCCCATGAATTATTCTGTCATTTGTTTAGTAAGTGCCAAAGCTGAAGCTCCAGAGACACTTGGGTTATATTTAGCTTAATCTCGAGGCAGCACCTTTGAAAGTAGGTAATGAAGCCTGATAAAACCTTGAGTGCTTGCTTACGAGCTGCCTGCAGACTGGCTGAGGATAGGTCACTGGCTCTGCTGCTGCCCTGCTTAGTAGCTTTTGTCAAGTTAAGGGATTGCTTTGTGCCTCAGTTTCCCTATCTGTAAATAGGTCATGGTGATCCTGCCTTCCCCTTGTTAAGTACTTGGGGTCTGTTCCTGCGGGGTGTTCCTGCAGGATTGTTGCATGTGAGCTGTGATAGCAGTATTTTACAGATGTTGATGTAGCATTTGCACAGTGCTCCATGTGGTTTGACCTGCCCTTGTTTCTTCTCTTTGTCTTTTTCTCCTGCATTTTAAATTTAGAATCGGTCTCAGAGGGCTTTTTTCTTTTCCTGTTTTCTCTCATTACTATTTTTTTGTCTTGTAAAATAACTTTCCTCTTATTTTTTTCTGTCCCTCCATGTTTTTGCCCCTTGCATCCTGCATGTTCTTTCTGCCAGTCATTTCTTTTGTTCACCGATGTCTTCCTCTTGTTGTTCCTGTCTGTCCTCAGAGGAGCATGTCTCTCCCCTCCATCTGCCGGGATTTCCTTTTCCCCAATGGGTACATCCCTGCTCAGTTAAGCTCTCCTTGTGCTTCTGTTTCAGGAAACCGAGCCAGCAGGGAAGGGGACCACCTGCTTGTCCCCTTAGGGGAGATCCGCTGGAGTCACAGCACCCTCCCTGCTGGCCTGCTGCATCCTGCTGTGCCTGGATGAGGGCCGGGGGTTTGGGCGAAGGGTGTCGAGGAGCCTCTGACTCCCTGCTCCCCTTTCTCTGTGCTTGGCTTTTGCCACAGAGCTGGGAGATTTCTTGCTTCCTCCAGCAGCGAGGGTCATCAGCGCCTTGTTGCTTTCCCAGCACGCGGGGTGAATCAGGAAACCTCGTGGCCCTGCTGCGAAATTCCCCTGCCCGATGCTGTGGGCTCAGAAGGCGTTGTGCTGGAGCAGCCGGTTGCTGCATGGGAGGAGTGGCTGCGGAGGCGGCAGGAGCAGAGTCAGAACAGTTCAGAGATGGGCAGGGAAATGAGATGGTTGACTTTTGAGGCAAGGTGAATGATTTCAGAACGGGGGGCGGGGGGAGGTTTTTCTCTGCCGTCTGCTTCCACTTGAGCTGTCCTTAGTATAATCACTGCTGTGCTAGCTGGTCCCACAGGCAGGGAGAGAGGATCTGCAGGCTGAGCTGTGTGTTTAGGATGGAATGGTACTTCTGTACTTTGAGAGTCTGTGGTAAACAATATTGCTTAAGCATAGTGAAGGAAAGGAAGTATTTATGGTGTAGTTTTCTTTTCTGGCTGGTTTTCCACCAACCACACAAAGGAAAAAAGCGACAGGATACAAAATGCTCCTTTCTTATATAATTAGTAACTGTTATTCTGTTTTAGCTTGTTTTGATGGAGGAATGTGTCAGTATTTATACAGTTTTGTCGGTTTGATGTGCTGAGGGGTTTTTTCAGTTGTGTCCTTTTCTCTTTTTTCCTTGATAGACGTTCAAGCGCTTGGTTGGAAAAAGTGTATACAGTTCCATTACTGCAGTAGAATTCCTTGTGGACAAACAGCTGGATTTCATAACTGAAGATAGTGCCTTTCAGCCCTATCAGGTAAGAAATTTGACTAGTGTATAAGTACTATCCATTAAACTTACTTAAAAGTCATGATTTTACTGTTGTTGAAGTGCATTTTATGTTTAAATCATTCTGTGTTACAGGAATGATTTCCTATTGGTTATTGGCAGAGATTGTTCCTTGTTTTTTGAAAGATTATATTGGTACTATATATGATTCTAGTTAATCTGATCACATCAAGGAGTACTGTGTCATGAATATTACTGTAGCACCTTCAGTTAAAATACCTGACCCCTTTAAAGGTTAACCAGTACCATTAGTTGTAGAGCAGATAGAAGATGGTATCCCTCCTTCTAAAACTTTCATTTCCAGGTCTTTGCATGATTACAGTGATATTCCTCTTACTGGTTTTTGGTTCTCTTGGTAAATGAACAGCAGAAAGCGCTAATTTCTTAAAAAAGAAACACTTTTCTTTCTGTTGTTTTTAAGCCTGCTAAAATTTCCAGTATCCTTGATTTTAATGCCTCTCCATTAATTAGAAACACATTAATATGTTAATGTGTCTGTATTTAAAGAATAAGGGAATTAGTGATTCCCCCCTTGCTGTTCAAAAGGTCTAAAAATCTCTTCTACGACAAATAGAAAAATACTTGATACTTGTGCTGAATTACAATAGCCATAAATTTTTCCTTATGGCTTGGATGGTACGCTGTGGTGATACAGAAATAGTACTTAGAGGCTTGGAATAACAGATGGCCCTGAATAAATGCTATGTAATTTTGTCCTAACACCTCTTCTTCCCTCCTGCTTCACCAAGATTTTTTTTTTTTTTTTTCCCAATGCCAAACAGAGCTAGAAAAAGAGAGTGGCTGAGAGAGAATCCTAAAGAAAGGAGAGGAAGGTTCAGTTCATGGAAGGGCTGGTGCTTTTTTGTGTCTGTGGTAGGGAAGCCGAACTAGTTGAACATTTTTCGTCAGGGTGAGGTTACATGTTATGGCTCGAGCTGCTAGAACAGCTTGGCTCTGTCACAGACAACAGTTGCCACTATCAGACCCCACGCTAGCGCTTTCTGTCCTCTAAACTCAAGCACAGCCTTGATTTTCGAACATGGGAGCGGGGGGACAGGGCATGGAGGAAAAGCCTGTGATGTGATGTTGATGAGCTGAGCTGAATTAGCCCAGGGTGCATCCAGTGCTGTGGCTTCCTCCATGGAAGGAGTCAGGATGACGCAACAGAGTGGGGATATCCTCGTTTGGCAGCAGCAACCTCTTAAATCAGCTAGGGCATGAAGTGTAAATTTGCCGTCAAGAGTCCGGCTGCCATCTTCCAGATTCATTTTACAAAGTAGATACTGGTGCTAGTGTCTGTCCTTTGCCTGAAATCTGCCGAGATCATGTGTCTGATAATGCTCATTCCAGTAACAGTAATCAATCTCCTTTTGGCAGTGGATCATTTCTGATCTGAGCAAAGCAAACCGAACATAGGAGGATTGCGTTTTGTTAAACGATGCTATTTCCAGGCAGTGACATGACAACATTCCATGCATTTTAGGCCCTTGAAAGAATATTAACTGATAGAGCATTAGACTTGGAAGTACCTTAATTTGGGATGGTGCATTCAGGTTGAAGGTGTCATTTTTTACAAGTGTTGGCCTCTATTTTTGACACATAGAGGGCAATTCTGTATTAGATCAGGCTGTTTCCTCCTCTCATGTAGCAAATAGTTACCTATTGAAACTTGAGATGGAGGCTGTTGGTCTGTATCCATCATGAGTAGTTTGGTGACAAGATACTTAAATTGTTTATTTTACCATTACAAGAAGTTTACTAACAAAGATTCCTCTAAGTACTAAGGCACCCAGAATTTGCATTATAGTTGGATATTGCTTGGGTATTGAGTGTAGTAGCTATAAAACAGCATTGTGCTTACTGATGAATAATGCAAAGATTTCTTTATTTGAATGATTGTAAAAAGCTTGAGAAATGTTTTTCATAGAATGTCTCTTTGCAAGGTTAGCAATATCTCGGTGCCAAGTTTTACAAGTTAATTGTACAGAAAAGAGCTTTACTGAATCATAATGTCTTCAAGAGAACAGAAACTGTATGTACTAACAGTATGTTAGAAGAAATATTAGCTTTATTACTGATACCTATTTTCTGCTCAAATCCTGGAGGATTGTTTCTATTCCTTTTGCATGTTTTTTGTTAATGCTGGAAATCACATTCCTTGCCTTTAGTCACTTGATGCAAGGTAGTTTATACTTGCATGTTTTTTCTGAAAGACCTCCCTTTTCTTTGGCCTCCCTTTTCTTTGCCATAATACCAGGTCCTAGATAAATCTTTGGTAAACTTCCTGTTACTATATACTTTGCAAAAAAAAAGGTGGTTTTACTCGCTTGTTTATTCTAGAGTAGCATTGAGCTACTTGTGAGCAGAAGACAGAACTTTCAGAGAAATCATTCAAAGAATTATTCTTTGCAGGGATGACTTAACTTTGAGTCTTCTGAAACATGTTTAGTTTTTTTTTTAAACTCTCATCGCTCTGCATTTTCAATATGAAGTCCTTAGAGACCATGGTGACCTAAACACTTTTCTATTACATTTTGCAGTTAGAGCCTACAATTCCAGTATCTTCCTGCCAAAACAAAGTTTGAATGTGTGTGGGAAGATTCCATTTCACTTCAGATACAATTCTTAACTGATTAATTTTTCTCATCGTTACATAGACTGATAATACTAGTAACGGGCAGCAGACGAGTATTTGGTATGAATTCTGCTCACATCAGTTCTGATCAAGAAACAGTGGTGCTTCACTTAACTATTGGGCCAAAAAGCTTCATGAATAAGGTGCTACTGTCCAGTGTAAAGGTGACAACTGCTCAAAGCAAAGAAAACAGCACACTTGGCATCCTTTCAGACTTGGCAGGAAAAACGAAGTTTGAGTAGGCAAAGAGCTAAATTACTGTTGTTACCAGAAGTGGTTCTTCCAGAACAAGATTAAAGAGACTTAGGCAGGACTTCTGGGGAGTTATGACCCATACATTCCCATGCCACGTCTACTCTTTGCATAAATAAATATGTTTCAATCGTTAAGAGATTCAGTGACCTTGCTACGGGCTAGATGAATATAGTTACTAAAAGTAGGGTATGCATCTACATTATATGAGCCCACTTCCATGTCTTCACAAGGTTTGCTATACCAACTATAACACATGCCAGTGAATTTGTTCTTTACTGATAAATGTGCGTGTGATTCTTCTTTTGTTTTATGTGTGTACTGCTTGGAATCCTGCCCTTCTCTTTAGAAATTGCTTGGATTCTGTCTGTGTGGTGCCTTGAACACCAACCTACAACTTGTTTCCGGTGGCTTTTATCTATGTTGCTTCATGGAGGATGTGAACTGTATTATTCTGTGCGTGAAACTTGTGTGTGACTGAGTGACTCATTCATTTTTCTGGGATGGTCAGACCATTTAGTCATGTAGTTCTTTTTTATGGTGATGACGAGGGGATCTTGAGGATAAAGCAGATGTGAACGTTTGCTGTGGTACTTTTCTTAGCAATGGAATGAAAATTCTGTCCTTTGTAGGAAGTAACAGACATAAAGTTTACAACATGCATTTTTATGTCAAATTAGTATCTGTAGGAAGTGTAGTCTTGAAATGGGCATGTAGGTTAGGTCCTTAATGTGAATTCCACTTCACATTTGTAATGTATCATGTATGTTCTGTGTTTAAAAATTCACAAGTGTTAGTGGGTTTAATAATGGCTTTTGCTATAGTCTGAAAATGAACTTTTTTCTTCCAAAAAGCTGTGTTAAGGAAAAGTTACAGTTAAGTCTGCACATGCAAGTGTGACCCAAATCACATGCTTTGAACTGAAGTGGTTTTCTGTAATAAGTTATTAGTACTGTTTTGTGATATCTATGTGTGTCTGTTTTGTGATACACATATTAAGTTATGCAGCAGCAAAGCTAATGACACCTTAATTTGTTTAAGCATTGTCGTTTACTTGAAGAACTATAGATGGGGATGTGTAGCATTAAAGCCCAATATATGGTATGCATGACCTCATCAGAGTGGTGTTTTTGTATGGTGGTGGTTGGCAGTGCCTGTCATGGACACTGTTGGGCTGAAGTGCGTGATTCTGCTGTTGCTGGCTGAAGCAGCTGGAGTCAACTGCCTTATACTTTGGACAAGCAAATGAAGAATAACAAAAAGTGTTTTATGTTGTGTTTTTATATACTTGTGGAAAGATCTGGAAAGACTGCTTTGTCTGAAGCAGTGAGTGCATTTCAGCTGTGTGTCTGGGTCAGGCAGAGCAAGGATGCATGATTGATTATATGCTTCCAAATATGTACATACTGTGTGAGATAATGTATTTCCAAAGGATTTCTGAGCACACAGCACTGGAGCAAATGTGTGCAGTGGAGGCAGGACAGAATTACAGAATTCAAATGAAGTTCCTTCACAATCATTAAACTTCCTACAAAGGGTACTTTACCGCTCAGGAAGAAAGTGGAAGGGTGCACAGACTTTAAAAAGTCCTCTTGCTTATTTGGTTTAAAAAAATAGTCTTGCTAAGAATGAATGTTTATGGTAAACTCTTCAGGCCTTACACTCTCCTTCAGAACTTCTTTTTTTCCTTTCTTTTTCTGGAAGACAAGCCTGGTTGCTTTAGTGTTTCAAAATGGTACAGTCTGCCTGTCTACCTCTGTGCTGAAGGTTGCAGATGTAAAGATAGGGCAATGAGAAATCCCTCGTGGGAGGTGTTGTATGAACAGTGATAGGCACTTGTACTTTGCTCTTTTTCTAAATGTGTGTGGCGCATCTGAATGCTGCCAGGTCAAATGTCTAACACACCTTAAAGATTGTTGAAATAATAAACTTTCTCACTAATCGTGAAGTAGGTACATCAGATACAGGACCTAATATACAGTTTTATCTTGGTCTATTATAAATTCAAGTCATATATGCCAGTAAGAAAGACATGTGTGAAGGGCCATGGTCATCTCCACTGCTCTGCTTTTCTGTTCATTATGGGCAGACATTGGATATTTCAGACCTGGATGCCTTTGGGTTCCATTACTTGTTTGCTTGTAAGAGCAAGTAAGCTGGGCTTGTGTAGTAATGACATATGCACATTAAAAATTCTTTAAACATCTTGAAAGAGGGATAAAATAGTATTTTTGTGTATGTATTTTAAGCACCCCATAATTATATGTACATTCATCTTTCAGACTTCTCTTACTTTAAGCTTCAGGCTTAAAAATAACTACTGCAGCTGAAAATTGCTTTTCCCATAAACTTGTACCTCCAGTCACGAGGCAGGCAGGAGCTTCTGGCTTGGTCCCACCCTTTGAGGTTGAGAAGCAGCTCAGGAACTCTGGGTACCGGCCACAGAACCTGTGTACTCCCCCTCCTGCTTTCGGTTCCTCCACGGCAACCCAGGCACACACAGCTTTCTGCATCTTTAACTTCTCTCAGTGTTGTGCTGAAGAACTGTCTTGATTCTTTCCCATGTCTCTGAACCACCCATAAGGAGTCTAGCTGGCTTCCATGGCAGCCTTGTAAAGAGCAATGGTCTAAACAGCTTATTACTGACACGTCTAAGTTTGAGTGTACGGCTCCAACATGTGGGGAAGCAAAAAGCTTTGTCCAGCTACAGGTGGGTCAGGTGACTCATACCGGTCCTCACTCCCAGTAGCATGTGCAAGGACAGAAGAGTTTTGTTGGAATGCTCGCAAAAGGAGAGGAATAAGGGAGGAGGGATTGGCACCCTCCATTTGTAGTCAGAGGGATGTGCAGATCATCTGCCCTAAGCCTGTATTTGTGCTTCTCTTTGAAAAAGAGCTTCTTGTTTGAGAACTTCCTCTGTTTTCTCAAAAGAGGTGGAATAAAACGGCACTTTTCTGTTTTACCTTGATCTGTTAAGAAGTAAGTGCTTCAGTCATTTTTTCATGTCTCTCAGCAAGGTTTGACACAGGAGTGGCGTTCTTTAGATCTGACAAGCCTTAGGGAAGTGAGCAGTGTGGAGGGGAGGCCATCAGTCAGCAGGAAGGTGATGTAGCTGCCACAAATAGTGTGGCTCCTCCAGATGGGAGGGAGTTCAGGTGGAGCTGCTGAAGCTGTGGGAAGGTACACAAGGAGGAAGGGGGAAAGAGTTGCGAGGTGCTTGGGGTAAGCTGAGGTTACTATGATGCAGATGACGCTCAAATCCACAGAAAAACATTTTTCCTTCCTCAGTCATATTCTTCCTACAATTTCTGAGAAACCAGTCAGTTCAAAGATTTGATTTCACTAATCCTACTCTAGGAGGTAGTATTTCAGTAAGTAATTAAAAATCTAGATTTCAGAACGGAAGACATGGAACAAAACCTGCTTCTTCATTGAAGGTGAATATCAAATCCTTTTACTGAACTATTTTGGTATGTCTGAAAAGCCGTGCTTGGGATTACTGAGTTGAAAAATCCATCCAGCGTTTCTGGGTAAAAATTCCCTGTGTTTGATCACAAGTGGTTACTATTTCACCAGTAAAATCCATGGAAAATATCACTCAGTAGTAAGTGAAGGAAGCCTTATTCTTGGTTCTGTGTCCTTAAAGTTTCCATTTCATCTATTAAAAATGAAAGTTTGAAGTATTTTTCTTATGTGGTAGTCTTGACTAACCCTCCTTCTAATCCAGACTCAAAAGTCTGCTCCTAGAGAAATCTGTTTCATGTTATACCCAGTTGCTGCTTTGCCCCTGTGTTCTTGGTTTCCTGAGTTGCTCTTTGATGGGATTGGAATCCTTGGTACTTTAGGGATCCCAGAAGTGTGAATGCAAGTAAACTCTGCAGTGTGGCATGGGAGTTTGTACCTAGAGCAGGAATTCCTGCATTTCAGGCAGGGGGAAACTTGAGTTTCATGAAGATGTGTTCTTACTCAAATTAAGCCTTATCTTGACATGATAAACACAATAGCTCATTTGGTGAAGTGCTCGTGGGTTTGTTTGCTTTCATTCCCCCCTTAGATACCATGTCCCTTTGTTCTGGCTGCCACTCTAGACCTTTTTCTTACAGAATGTATTTTTGAAATTACACTAATAGAAATAATAATTTTGTAGTCTGGGTTTACTGCTTCACAGGAGCTGCTCCACAGCCTTCAGCAAACTACAGTTAGTAGAAGTTGAGAGCTGTAGCAGTTCCAGGTCTGTGTATCTAATTCTTTTTACAGGCCAGACATCTGGGGAGAAACTCAAGTAATTTTATACCAACTTGAAGTTTTAAAATTAAAACCAAGTATGAATCTTGCTATTTTCTTAGACACTGGAATAACTTTACTAAGGGCTTGTAGAGGGCTTGATGTACAGAGTATTACTTATTTTTAACAGTATACTACTAATTACAGTTACAAAGTTTTTTTACTGCTATTGTTTGGGAATACTGACACCCTCCTTAAATCTAGCAAACATCTCCTGTCTTTTAAATGGAATTTAAATTAACTATTCCCATTCTTCACTTGTGACCTCCTCTACTTGAGTGTATCTTCTAGTATTATTGAGAGTAGTATTTTAGTGTTTTTGCTGAGCAAGTGAGTTTGAATCATAGTAATTTTTGTGCATCTCACTAATTATTACATTTTTTGTGATTTTAGTTGTGAATTTTAAGCATGCAGTTTAGAAATTGTATTTCAGGCATAGAGGCAGGGTTTTTACCCCATTTGAATGTTTTCTTCCCTTTTGTTGTCTTCTTATCACCACTTCTTATCGCACCATTTTGGTATACAGCAGATAGAATCAGGTTAAAGCAGGTTTCAGAATGCATAAGACTTGGTGGTTAAGTTATGGTGCTTGACAGGCTTGAGCTTTCTTCCTTTTTTTTTTCTTCCCCAAGTGATGTAGCTTGGTTTTGAATTGTCTTCAATAGGAATGTTTTGGTTCTGCATGCTAGATTGATCTAAGAAAAAATATTGTGAAATAGAAGATCATTGTATCAATTTTAAACTCCGAATAACTTTACTAAGTTTACCCCAGGGAATTTATTGCAGCAATAACTGAAACATCCCTGTTTTCTGATTAGCAATTTAATCTTTCCTCATTGCAAGACCATTATTCATCAGTTCTGTAAAAGGCATATCCACTGCTTTCTCCAGAGTTGCAGAGAGCTGTAGTGTTAATCCAGCTGTATGTTCCAGATGGTCTGATCTGTTATTTATAGGGAGAATTCCTAAAATGGCTCCAGCAGGTCATCACAAAGCTCTCTACAGGGAAAAAAGACAGTACTACCTTAAATCCTTTTAGAAATTAACTTTGAAAAGTTCTCTGCAAATACAGTGATACTTCTAAAATGTGAGAAAAATGAGTTCTGTTTTGATCTACTTTTATAATACCAGCACATGGGCCAACATGTATGTATTTGTATTCTAAGAGACACATTATCAAGTAGATCACTGAAAGCCACTTGAAAATAAAGCATTAATGTAATTCAGTGGACTAAAACACTGGGTTTCAAGAACATTTGGATGGTATTGGATGTATTCTTTCTACCTTAAAAAAAGAAAAAAGTTAAAATCTTTTTATTGTTTGTTGGGATTTGTTTTCTGCCCATAATCCTCATGAGTTTTAGAGAAAAGGAGCTGGAAAGTTGTATGTTTCCAGAGTTTCTATTTGGTGGATAAGATTGAGGATATCAGCAGAAGAGACTAGGTAGCTGTGTGATTGCTGGCATTAGTTCAAATTCCAGAGCAGGGAGTCATTCACAAGAGTGATACGTTGATGGATATCTCTAGGAGGTAATGTTGATTCTAGGATCTGTCATCACACTGACACGTATTGGACAGTTTCCTGCAGTTTTCTTCCACAGAACTGAATTGAGAGGCCTTTGCTCTTCACTTCAGTAAGCTCTCAGTTACCAGCAGTCTTGTCAAGGAGTAAGGTATTGGAGTAATGCAGCTGCTATAAGGTTTATTGGAGGTGACTACTGTGAGCTAAGACGTGGGTTGTCTGATCAGTCATTTTCTGTGGTGATGGTACACAGCCTTTCAAGTGCCACTGCCGGCTGCCACAAATAACCTCTGTTGTTCCTCATGTAAGGAAGATGTGTCTGTTGTAAAATGGTGTCTGAGCAGCCCTCATGTCTTGGCTTGATTTTCTGGTTGCATTAGACTGCCTTTCTAGCAGCCCACTAGTCCAGACAACTAGCGATCAACAGAATGTACTTTCTTTTTTGCTTAAAGACGCCTTCATCCACACTGCTTGTCCTTCAGCTGATGTGATTTGGGTCCTGTTGAATGCCTTCTGGAAGCTGTTCACAATTCACAAGGTGTCTGGTTCTCAGTTTAGATTTTAATATCAACTTACAAAAAAGATTTCTTCAGTCTACTTAGTTAGTAGGTCTCCTTGTTAGCATCAACTTCACTTTGCTAATTACTTGCTTCTGCATTTTGAGGTTTCTTTTCCCATAGTGGCAGTGAGTTGCTTAGTGACTCAAAGGCTTGTTCCAGTATTACCACATGACTGAGTGGCTTAGGACCAGAACTCCCTCTCTGTTTCTCTTACAGTTGGAAAAAACAAAATGCCAAATTAGTACAAGTTATATGTTGCTGAGATGGGTGGTGATAAGTATGTGGAGCCTGCTGTGAGGAAGCGGAAGGAAATGTGATTCAGTGGAAGATGAAAGAAAAGCATATGTGCAGCTGTATCATCAAAATGAGAGAGAAGGTGAACATGGAATAGTGTAGTTCATTTGGCCTTTGTTTGTCTGAATGTGGAGAATGTAAATAGTACAACCAGTCACCACAGTGTTCTAGATGGAAGCTGAAAGCCCCTCTATTTTGTGGATAGGAGCCAGTTTTTTGGGGAAGTCTTAGATGCTAAAAGATACCTGACTTTGGGGGAAGAGTTTGCGTTTCTGACCCAGATTGTCCTAGCTGCTCAGAGAGAGAGAGAAACATAATTTGTGAGCATGAGTCATCTATTTTCAAGTGCAAGGCTATTGTAGATGTCACTAGAGCAGTTTTTAGGCTGGGTTATTGTCTAGCCCAGGTCTGGTTTTGCTTATCCATTGGTTGTTGCTTACTTTCCTGATGGATGTTCATCCTGTCCATGTTCATGCTGTTCTGATTTCCCCTCTGCCTTACCATACCAGATTGTCATCTACAGATAGAAGAATAATAAACGGACTTGTAAAATATAAGCTTTGCACCATGCCCATTTCACCTGAGGTATTGATAGTTTTACAGGAAGGCAAATACCTCTGATTTTTGTGTTAGTAAGTCAAAATCATGGAGATTATTAGACTATAAATGAGATTTTTTTTCCCCCCTGTATATTTATGTTCCTGATGTTAATATATCAGTTATACTTCCAGAACTGAACAAATCAGTGTAATAATGCATCTTCAAGCCGGAAATCAGGACTTGGAGGACTACTTGTAGCCCTGATCCTCTGATTTTCAAACCTGATTTTTAAAATTTTAAAACTAGTTTCAACTCCTGAGGTAAAATAAGTAAAGGGAGTAGGAGTGTGTGGGGAGAAGTATTATGCATAGGGAAGAGTGGGGAGCAGCAGAAGAATCGTTGATAGCTTTTCCTGAGAAATGTTAACTGTACTGACAGTTGGAAAAATCACTAAATTTGTATTCCTCATCTTTTTTCCCCTTGTAATTTTAACTTCTTACTTAGAGAAACGTAGTCGTTTGTGTTACACACTGAAAATAACCTCTAATCTTTAAATATTTGTGGTCTGAAATATCTATAAACATTTGTCCTTGAACAGTACCTTCAGAGCCCCTTGCTGGGTGGGGATTAGTTATCCCAGTTACCTGTCCTGGTCCCTGCATGCAGGGTGGGCGTCACTGCCCGTCTCTGCTTTCCTCATGTGGTTGTGCCTCTGCGCATGTGTAAGCAGGACTGACCTCGGCTCGACTTTGTTTCTGGTTTAGGGGTCAGGGTTGTGCCTTCAAGCTTGACTTAACTGGTTCAAATGTAGCCCAGCAGCTGCCGGGTTTGAATGAGGTAAATTATGACTGTGCTCAGAACAGCAGAAAATAGGTCAAGTGTGGGTTGGGTTTACATAGAAAGCGCTAGCGTCGCCTAGTAAGCCTAAGCCTCTTCTCTCAGCTCAGACAAAGCCGTTTAAGGTAAACTAGGAAGTTACAATCTCCCCAGAAAACTTTCTAGCCTTTCGAGCTTTCCAGCCGTGGTGTTTGTGGGTGATGTTGCCCTTGGTGAGGAAGCGCAGAGCGGGAGGGAGGTTGCCCTGGTCGGGTCGATGTGTTCCCCAGAGCAGTCCCCTCTGGAAAGGCGTTGGTGGTCTGGCTGTGCGGTGCAGCATAGCCCTGCAACCCTGCAGTGCTTCTCTGACCTCCTGCCCACCAGCTTCAGTGGCATGGCAACTGGGGTAGCCTTTCACTTCTCAGAGACAAATGAGGAATATACTGTTTACCAGTGGTTTATGCATGCTGTGTGTCTAGAAAGAAGCTGCAGGAGATCTGTGTTTAGACTCATTTAAATTTGGTTATTTCCCTCCTAAGTTCTGGTATGGTCTGTGTGGCAGCCGAAGTGCCTGCCTGGTAATGCCCTCAGGGATGTCAGTTACTGCCGGTTTTTCTGTGTTTTAGTTAGATTCTTATCTTTTGCCACTGAAAAAAAAAGTCTGGTAGCAGGGCAGAGGGATGCTACCAGTTCATAGTTGATGTTCTTGTTGTGGTATTTGGTATTCTGCCTGTCTGCATGTTGTGTGTTTTTTCTCACTCTGATGTCAAGCAGGACAATGTTAAGATTGAAGGTTTGTTAAAAATTACAGTAGGTGAAAGAAATTACAGATCAGTGACATAATCACATATGTCAGCTGACATGAGCAGTGAAAGATGAAACAAAAATAAAAGGATTTTGCTGGTTATCAAGAAATGAAAATAAGGAGAGAGTTGTACAGGCCTGCTTTCAAATGAGGGGCAGAAATCAGCATGAATGTGTTTGAGGCTGGGTGCAGATGCAATATTTAATTTTTTGTGAAAATAATAAAAAATTGACATTAGAGGACTAGTATAAATTCTCAGCAGTTTAGATTTTAAAAAGTGCTTTTTGCTGACACTGTTCTGCTCTAAAGACTTGTGGCAATCAGTAGGGAAATGTCTTCTTTTCGCACTGCAGTTCTCATACCTAATTTCTATGCAGCTGAAGTTCAGTGCAGTTGTAGAAAAGACTTGCTGCAAGAGGAAAGAAAAGGGTTGGGGGCTCATTTTATAGAAGCTAATATTCACTTACGAAACAAGAGCAAGACTGAAGGTTCAGGACACTGATCTCTGACGTTTTCTTTTGCACCATCTGAATTTAAATGTGGTCCCTCTACCATTAAAGTCCTTACAAAATGCTTATTTCAGTGTGCAGTGCACACTGTGTAAATATTGTAAACAGGACTGTCAAGTTGGTTATGTACTAGTTTTTCATCTAATTCATGTCCTAAATTGTCAGAAAACCTCTAAGCAGCCAGAGGAAGCTATAGTTAATTAAGCCACAGATGGTGAGGGCTAATGTGGCGTTGACCTTTGCGAGGACTGCAAAATCTGCTTCGTCTTTCTCTGGAAAACACCAGCTGAAATGAGTTCCTGCTGATAATAGAAAGATGTCCTTGATGCATGAAGCCAAATGCAGAGAAACCATGACCAAGGAAGGAGCTTTCCCAA
The DNA here is from genome assembly GCA_013397075.1 of Rhabdornis inornatus. Lineage (NCBI taxonomy): Eukaryota > Metazoa > Chordata > Aves > Passeriformes > Rhabdornithidae > Rhabdornis > Rhabdornis inornatus. The sequence goes on from VWZS01001464.1 coordinate 181,413, forward strand.
ATGAAGTTTGCAGGTTCCTAATGTGTGATGTGTGTTGAGATGTAGTCTTCAGAGCTCTGATTTAAGCATTTTGATGCCAAAAGCCACTGTTTTTCTATGACTGGCTTACCTGGAACGCATATTGTCAGTTCTTCTTCTCTACTGACAGTGGAGAGTTGACAGCTGACCAGAGTGTGTGTACCCTTCCATAAGCAGCATGCAATGCTGCGTGACTGGGGGTAGGAGCAGCTACCGGAATCCACTATTTTGTTCCTCTTTGCTCCAGGGTTTTATCTCTCAGTGAACTCATTTCTGCCCCTCAAGATTCTGAATGATTAATTGGAGGGGTATTTTAAAATGCTGAGGAAATGTGTTGCTTCAGTAGTTCATGTCTTGTGGAAGAGGTAACTGTGTAAATATATAGGCCTTCCTAGCACAGTCATACCTGTCTGCCCAAAATGCAAAGGAACTTCTGGTCATTTGAGCCTTTCAGAGCACTCTATATGTTCTTTGGGCAGTGGGTAGGTTCAGCACATCCGGTGATTGCTCTCAGTGTCTTGGACAATATTTTTTTGTGGATGGAGAGTGAGTAAGAGAATTCTCATTGGGATTTTGACTTGTTTCTCTGTAGGTACTATCTTGAAATTCCTGTTTGATCTCGAGGGAATTTTGACAAATGACAAGTGATCTAAGCACTTGTTCACCCGTGACTCTGAATGATAAATTATTTTTGTCTGAATAAACTCTGAAAATGCTTCTCTGAACAAAAATTTCTCCTTTCTGGTTAGACCAATGTGATATCTTAACCTGATGCTATGGACTATGGTTTCAACCTGCTTGTATCGTTTTGCACAAGGATAAAGAACAGATATACTCAGAAAAGCACAGCATCTTTTTGATACTTGGGGGAAAATGTCATTCTCTGTTCTTCTCAGGACTTCCTTGGAGTTGAACACATCCCCAGCAGGTGAGAGTGGTCACCTAGAGAGATGTGCAGCTGACCCAGTTCTTTGGATAATTAAGCAGAAAGTGCAGTCTACCAGAAGTGGATTCTTCTTTTGATCTAGAAAGAAGGAAGAATATCAGTAAAGATGTAAAAAAACTTGTCATAGATTGGCAAGCTTCTGGTAGTCACATTGCATCATGTGACTGTTTTCCAGAAGGGCAGGAGGGGGTAATCTCAGCCATATTTCTCTAGCCTATAGGCCCTTTGTCTTCTTGCCAGAGTTGCATGTAGTCATTTGTGGAAGGGGCACTGCCACTTGAAGTACATAAAGAGCTTCCTACAGTAGATTTGAAGAAGACTATAACAGTCCCCTTTATTTGATTTGCATCCTGATTTGCATAAGGATTTCAAACCAGTATTAACATCCTTCTGGAGGTGGTATTCCAGGACTTGTGGAAAAACTAGTCTAGGAGAGGGTACAAAATACTTTTGTTTGTAAAACTGCTTTCAGATGAGGAAAATCCTGCAGGTAAATTTTCTGGAGGTTAGTCTGTCAATCATGCTGCATCAGCCAAGAAGAGGGAAACTGAGGGTTACAATTGCCGAGGTTCAAATCTGTAGACAGTAATTGTTCGTTGAGCAGTATAAACACAGGGTAAGGAAAAGAACTGGAAACTGCAAAGTCATCTGCTTGTCTTCAGTGTTGAACTAGGGAAGAGACCGCAAGTCATCAGCCTTGCCTGTTGTCCACTCCCTGCTTTTGCCAGAGTTTGTGATGTGTGCTGACACAGTGTGGTTAAGGCCACTGCTTTATAGTTTAACACATTATGCAGTTAATTTCCGGGGTTTTAGATATTCAGATTTAGAACTAAAGAAGGAAGAAGGTAAGTCATGGCACACGCATTTTTTTTCATAGATACATGTATGCAAAAGAACAGCGTTTTTGAGATTACAGAAACTTGCTCTGTTAGTATCTTCCCCCCTACTCTGTGATTAATATGTTAAATGTGTGTTGTGTGTATATTTAGAAACTCTGGGTTCTCTTTGGTATCATCCGCATAATCCCAGTCACACCTGCATGCAGTTTGTGTAATGGGTCTTTGACCTAACTTCTTGTGCCTTTTGTAGCTTATCTTTGAGCTTGTCTTTTTCCAAGGATGAGGACATAAATACAAAGTGGACTTTGCAGTCTTCTTTTCTAAGTGTTCACATGGAGCACTCTCAGCCAAAGATGCTGATGTCATGCATCTGAATAGGAGATAGAGGTTCAAATGTACTAGATGTAGGATGGACAGTATCTCAGTGTCAAGTTCAAAGAAGGCCAATATGCTTAGGAAGGATGTGAAATCTAACAAAAAAAGCACCAGTGTGTGTTGCCTTCAGGAAACAAATCAAAAGTGGCTTAAGATGACATAGAGACTCAAAAACTTTGTGTAAAGAACTCATGAAAACAGTATAATGTTAAGAGTAACAGTTTTGATTTCATAGTACTTAATCAATGTGTATAATCTCACAATGAAGATGCAAATTTTCTTAGATGGAACTGAAGAGATTACTCAAAATGTAAAAGATCTGCATGTTAACTGCATTTATAAGTCAGCCAAACTCAGTATTGCAGTCCTTGGTCTGTTGCTTAGATGCAGTGCATGTGGATCTGAGTGGGGAAATTTTTGATGCTGGAGTCTCTTGCAAGTGAAAGAGAGTGCTTGGGAAGGAGGACAGATGATTTATTGTCACACAGCTTCACACAGTTCCAGGATCTGTTGTGTTCCCCTGGCAAATAATTCCCTCCTTCTGCTGGTGGTGGTGTTTCTGTATGTAGGATCATTGCACAAATGGATTTGCACATAATACACAGAATAGCTAATACTCTATTTTTAAACTACTTTTGGAGAGGTCATCCTTGAATAAATTTTAGTTATGACCCTCTTGTGCTTCTTGGTAAGGCTAGCAGTATACTTACCTGGTTGGTATTTTGAACCTTGTGGTAGAGGTCCTGTTTGTCTTCCTTCATTTTCACTTTGTTCCGATTTACATGTATTAAAATGGTCATCTTGACCATTTCTTCAATTCAAGGGCATATCTTCTGTAAAAGCATAAGGATAGAGTGAGTAATTTTCTCTAATTACCAAAGGATTGATGCATTCTCCATAGTGGAGCACAGCAGATCTCCAAGTGTCAGGAAGTGGATTTTGCATTTGAAATAGATATCCTGTGATCAGTGGGTTAGCAGGAATAATTGCATCCAGATGAACAGACAGAAATTGCTTGTGTCACTGGAGGGCCTGGCAGCAATGCGTGATTCACTGTGTGTTGCTTGTATCTTTGTGTTCTGTGGGTGGAGCTCTTCCTAAGAAATTGTGTAACATCAAGGAACTTGTTGGAGATCAAGGAAAGAAATTGCTTTATCTCAGCTGCGGTACTGATAAAACATTCTCCATTTTGTATGTGGAGAATTGCACTCATTATTTTAGCTGTCTGAAGTTCTCTTGGTATAAATGAATGTTGCTGCTGCTTACAGATTTCCAAGGCGATCTTCTGTGTGAGGGGCCAGCAGGCTTTTCTTCTATGCCACAACCTCAAAGACAGAAATAGCAAGTTTGCTCTGAAGTAGAGAAATAGGTGTTCTATGAGTTCAGAGACAGAGTGATTCTTAAGCCATGCTAGCAAGGATATACACAGATTCTGTGCCTAATTTTTTCTTGTTAGAAGGACAGATCCACTGAATATATCTTAATTTGCCAGATGATATCCTACCAAATACTGGAAAATAATTTTTCCAGGAGAACTGATTGTAATAAAAGCTGGAACGTCTTATTTGAAACTACTTAATTGACAAAGGCCAACATATTTGAAAATCAGCAATGGTGTTTATCTCAGAATGCTTATTCATATTAAAATACTGCTTATATGTTACATTTGTAGGTTTGATATCAGTTTATGTTCAACATGTCCATATTACATTTTACAGATATGGAAAAAAAAACAGATTGGGTTTTTTTTTTAATTTAGCAATTATTTAAACAATTCTTTGTGCACACCTGTGAACATCTGAGTCTTTAGAGGGCATTTTTAGCTTGTAGTAACACAGTATGAAAGTGTGATCATACTAATAGCTTACAAATCTGGCTACATGTGGGATCTGATATACTGTGTTCCCATGAAATAACTTCTAGCACTATGTTACACTTTTAAGTTTTTTTCTAAAAATAGTACAGGGATTTGTAGGCAATCAGTAAAATTAGCATCTAAGTACTTCATATTGTATTTTAAAATACATCTAGGAAAATAAACAAAAATGTTACAAGTAAACATAACATATGGTTCTTTTTTTTAATCTCTACTTTAGGACGACGTAGACAGTCTAAACCCAGTTCTCAGGGATAACCCGCAGTTACATGAGGAGGTAAAAGCCTGGGTAAAGGAACAAAAGGTTCAGGAGATTTTTATGCAAGGTAATTATGTGGGAAATTGTGTTATTTATATTCTGTGTTAGCTAGTTTAAGGCCGTTACTTGTGTGGGACTCATCCCATAGCATTTGTGATATAATGAAGAATGTATGTTTTTTACTTGGAAGTTGTTTTTTTTAAAGTATTTGTTAATATGAGGAAACAAGACTGTAAGAAGTTGTTGGTGTTTGCTTCAGACTGTTCTTAACTTATTTGATGTTTTACTGATTACAGCAAAAGCTGGATATCATTCGTCTGAATGTAGATATTTTATAAAGCTTGTTGGGAAAATAAGTATGTTTGAATGGCATCCACACACATTTTGGCATGTTTAAAACTGTTCTGTGCTCTGTTAGTGTTACTGTTACATGATAACTTCTGAGATACCTGTCTGTGCTTGTAGTTCTTCACAGTTCTGTCACAGATGAAGAATACTTTCAGATCCCCACCCCACGCTCTCACCCCATGACTGAAAAGTTCCTTTCAACTGAGTTACAATTTAGAACTTGATTCTAATGCTGGGAGGTTGCAGAAAAAACTGTGCAGTAATATTTATACTGTAGATACAAGTTACAAGAAAACTAGTCTGAATTTGAAGAAATTATTTTGGTGCCATCTTGCTGATGGTAGAAATACTGTATGCATTTGCAGTATATTCATTAAGTTTCAGGAAGCTCTGCAGAGGAGTTCCTATTACTAGGAGGAAGAAACCAACATCTGCGGGTCTGGGCTAAAATCCCCAGGAAAACAGTTTTAGAACAAAAATGCTTAAGCAGTCATCTTGTAAATGAAGATTAGGAGGGAAGCTGTGAATAATCAGATATTTTAAGGATGGCTCTGAGGTTTCCTTGTTGTCTAATCTCTTTGATAAAACCAAGATCAGAAGACGAAAGGAATATGGTAAGTATAATACTGAACTTATTCTGTCTTCCCTTCTGTGCAGTTTCTCATTTGACTAGATATGATTCTTATGGGCTACAGAAAAAGCATGCTGAAAAAATGAACATGTGGAATTGTGTAGATAGTAAGTTAGTATGTTGGTGTTAGTAATTTTAGATTTTGCTTTTGATGTCATCAGATGCAATACAAGTTTAATAGTCTATTGATGAAATTTGCACACAAAACTGGATTGAGAGTTGATGCAAAATCAAATCAGGGCTATATGAAAAGGAAACGGAAGTTGAGTTTGTTTACTGTATTTTGTTAGAGTAACAATAATAAGATGATTGTAAGAGCCTCTGTGTACACTGTTACAGAATCAATAGTTGAGCAAAGCTCCAGCAGTATTGAAATAGTCATCTAAGTGAGACTGCCAGCCCATCACCCACACAACTCCCATCATTCCAGGAACTGTATTTTTGTCTTTATATATCTAAATTCTCAAACAGAGGTTTCTGTGCTTAGAAGTGCACAAATGAAGAGTAATATAGACAATGAGATGAATCTCATGCCAATGTCCTTGAAGGCTAGCTGTCCTCATCTAAGGAGAAGCTTTAGATCACTTGCTCCCCTGATGTGTTTGAGGAGACACATGCTTCCTCATGGGGGCCTTGGCAATGCCCCCACCTCCACCCCATGGGATGGTGGTCAGCCGCCAGAGACTGCTGTCACATTCTCCGGGAACACAGTCTGCTCCTGGTCACACAAACTTTACGTTGGCATGAACCTTCTAGTGGCTTACGGACAGCCCTCTGACAGTGCTAGCTGCTCTAATCTAGTCATGTTCGCTTCCTTTTCTTCTCTCTCGTCTCTGGTTTGCTTCACCTTCTCTATTACCATTTTCTTGTTCCCTGCAATTTAAGCTACATTTTTGATTCTGCTTTGTCTAGATGCATCTGTTAAAGTTATTACCACATTCTCATACTTCATCCTCTACAGCGTTTTTAGAATCCAGCCTTTTCCTTGTTTTCTGTGATGCTGAAACCTTCATATCATAGCTTAGTATTTTCTACTTCTACTCTTGCAGTTAAAACACGGTGTATCTGAAGAAAGAGGAGGGTCAGATAGAAGCATTAAAATCTGGTTCCAAATATTCGGAAAGAAACATGCCAATTTGAGGAGAAAGAATTTCAGTCAAAACCAGTCCAATTATTTACAATAATGAGACTAAAGAAGAAGATTGGCGTGTTTAGCTTTTCCTTTGGGTGGCAGTCACAGCAGCATGCTTTGCAGTAGAGATTGTAGCTTTGGCAGGAAAGTAGTTTGTTCCTTGTTTAATAAAAAATGGAACTCCTCCCAAACTTGGCCAAGTTGAAAGCTTTTGGGACAAATAAAACTGTTTCAAGGAACATAGTGAAGTGTCTTTGGTTTTTAACAATTAAAATATTTGATTTCTTACTTCCGATTAGATTTTTTTTTTTTTTAATCATTGCAGTCTCAGGCTGCATGTATCATAATCCTCTTGAAACATTGAGTGTGCTTCAGCTCTGAACATATTTTTCATAGTACTGCACAGGCTGTTCAACAATGTGTAGCTGGCGTGATTCAGCCAGGGGACTGGAGACAAAGCCAGGCTTTTCCTGTAATGGCTGCTTGTGGCTGGGCTAGGCTGGAGCTGAGCTGGTCTGTGTCATGTGACTGCAGTTTAATTTTTCTACCTTGTCCTGTCACTCCATCATGTCATGTAAGAAAAAAGCCCAACCCGCTGTTTTTAAAGGTAGATAAATTCTCTTTTAAAAATAGATAGGGTAACAGCTGGGATGAAGGACAGACACAGATTAGAACAAGGAGTAAGAGGAAAGAAATTGGTACTGTGTCAATGCAGGGGGGAGTATGGGAGAAGCTGGAGGCTGTTGGAGAAGGAAGGATGGAACTTGTAAGCTGAGAAGACTGGAGGAAAGGACGTAAAAGCTAGTGGCCTGGAGTCATAGTAGTGCTAAAATGAGACAAGAAGCTGGGGAGATGCTGGTTCTGCTTATGCAAGAGACTGAAAATCATTGTGGAGTTAGTGGGATGCAAGAGAGGAGGAGCTTGGATAGGAATGGCAATTTGCACAAAGAGACACAGGTAGAATTTTACTGAGACTGTCTGAATAAGGCAGAGCTTTGGGACAGCCAGTAAAAGTTCGAGATGTGGAGAATGTGGATGGGTCAGGCACTGAAAAGTGTGGGAGCAGAGCTGGAAGCGTTTTGCAGGGGCATATGGAGTAAGGGTTGGAGAGAAGGCGTCAGGAAATATGTCCCCATGTGAACTCTGTCTGGTCCAAGACCAGAAATATGAGACAGAAGCTTGTAGATTCTTCCTCTTTTTCTGCCCATATGTACCTGTGATTGGCACTGGCTGTGCTGGCACACTTCTGGCCCTTGTCTATGCTGCTGGAATACTCCAGGCATGAGTTAAGGCTGGTGGCACAGGGGGTTCTGGCGGTCTCAGGGTTTCAGCTGTGCCATGAAACAAGAGACCACTTGGAAATTACTAAGTAATTACTGCTTTTGCACTTCTCTTGATCTCTAAAATGTTGACACTAAAAACAGTCCTGGCAGTAGCACACTGTCACATACAGACGATATAATAGACCCAGTTGTGTGATACAGGATATTTTTTACTAGAGAAAACTGTCAGCTGTGAGGTCCCTGGCCTGTTTACTGCAAATGTCTGAGCTTGCTTAATGTACTGGACAGGGCTTGGAAATACTGATCTTTAGGAAAGATGGGGGAATTCTGGCCTTGCCTGTGTGGTTCAGCAGCTGAGCAGTCTTAAATCATTTAAGTTAGACTGTTTATAGGTTGTCACTGGCTGGTTTTTCCACTCTTCCTATTTGCCTTACCTAGGACTTGGGGTTTGATTGTGGAAGTAGCGAAACCCACACAGTTGGAACTGAATTTGGTGGCAGTGTTGCTTGGTCATACAAAATGCTATATAAACACAAAGTGCAATGAAACTTAAGAGTTCTGGTGATCAAATGAGACACTGAATATGAATGAAACTGTTGTGTTGATTTCTGCGTCTTGAAACAGACTGTAAAATAGGTACTGTATCATAATAGCTCCCCATCCCTATGGGCTTTTGGAGGTGAATTAAACAGCTTTGCAAAACGTATGAGGTTTCTTTGGATTTGGTATGTCTGAAAACAGGAGCTGCAGTCTTCATAGTGTGTGTATGTGTGCTTGAATGTTCTAGGTAGTCATAGCAGTCACAGGATCATTCCACTGCCTTTCTGCTTGTGACAGAGAGAAACTCTGTCGTCACTTATGGGAAAGACTTGGCAGATGCAGAGCCTAACCACCAAGATGTAAATCTTATAGCCAGCAAAGCAGATGGTCATGTGACTAGCCTGTTAAATGGCTTATGTACGACCTGCTGCTGCCACTTTCTAGCCTTTCAGATTACTTCTCTGTGGTTGCTGTTTGTAGGCAGGAATTTTCCCATCATGTGTTATCATGGTTGCAGAAAGATTTAGTTAGATAAGAAAATGGTATGTTGAAAATGTTAGCAGAATTAACCTTAAAGCATACTTACATGGACCATTTGCATTTCAGAATGTCTTTCTGAATCTGTGGTTAGCTGTCTATGCCATGTGCACTATATATTTGCTGTGAGGCTTAGAAAAAAAAAGCAGGAAAATCCATCTATGCCTTTTATGTTTCTTTTTTCTTTCCTGCATTCCTCAATGGCTTTTTTTATTTCTTCCCCTTCCAAAGGTCCATACTCCTTAAATGGTTATAGGGTGAGAGTGTACAGACAGGATTCTGCCACCCAGTGGTTCACTGGCATCATCACTCACCATGATCTCTTCACCCGCACTATGGTGGTTATGAATGACCAGGTGAGTTGATGGATGATACTTAGAAAACAAGCTGCAAGTAAACTATGCCTTGGGAGGTTCTAATTTTTGTTGGTAGCACTCAAAAACACACCGAGTTGGTTCAATTCCGGCAGGCTGAGGTTATCACTGCAGTGAAACTACAGCACAACTGTGTTGGACTATCAGTTAAATCCTTCTGAAGCTAAGCATTTGTGCAGTAATATGATTAATACCAGTCCTTCAGTTTGTTCTGCTGTTGCTATTTGACTAGTGAAGTCTTTGAAGTGAAGCAATCCAGTTTGAAGAACTGGTCTTCCTTGTCTGCTCTGTTGAGAATTTCTTCTCACAAGAATGAAATCTTTCAGCACTTTTCCTAAGCAATTGAAATAGTCACTTTCTGCAATTTATTGAATTATGCTTTTACTGCAGCCCTAATTTATATTTGCTGTGGTAGGTTTTAGTTTTATTTCAGAATTTGATGTTACAAAAAGAGTTAATACTGGTACTTTTAATGGCAGTAGTGAATTCTATTTCAGGAGAGTAGAGTAATGACTCAACAGTAATAGAGTGAATGAACCATCTGCCTTGAAATGACAAAACCATGTGTGACAATAAAAATTTAAGACTAGTCTATTACTCAATAATAAATAACTGAATTGTTTCCCTTAATTTGCTCAAATTAATATTCCCCAAACGTTACTTTTTTCACTTTGTACCACATCCTTTGAAGATTTGGTTAGCATTTCCTACTTTATTAGTAACACTCAACAGTTCTAGAGTTCTTCTTTCCAGTTATTTTGGTTCTCTTCTCATAACAGTTTTGCTTCTGTTGAAAGCCATACTGTAATGTGCTTCTGCAGTATAATTTATAGTGTATTAAATTAATTTTATAAAATATTTGTGTATTGTAATTACTACTTAGGGGTTATTCTAATAGCTTGTTAAATCTCAAATTTGCAGATCAGTGAAGGAGAAATGAAAGGATAGTGGGGTACTTTTGGCTTTTAAAAGAAAATTATTTTTACAATGACATGTAAAGACACATTTTGCTTTGGTGTGACACTGTTCCCAGCATTTGTTGTGTCATATGTCAGTTCTGCTTGTCAGGATTAAGTAGGCTTTTCTCTGATTAGTCTTTAGCACACAAAATAGACTGGTGAACACTGGTACAGAAAGTACAGATTAGGCATTGTCTGAACATCTGTGGATTGTTATTTTTTCTCTTTTTTTTTCTTTTTTTTTTTTACATTAACCAGGTGTTAGAACCTCAGAATGTTGATCCTTCTATGGTTCAGATGACCTTTCTAGATGATGTTGTTCACTCTTTGTTGAAAGGTGAAAATATTGGCATCACCTCACGCCGACGCTCTCGTTCCAACCAGAACAGCAACACAGTTCATGTAGATACATTTTATCTTTTTACCTAAGTATTTTTGTATATTGCAAATGTTAAAAATGCATGTTTAAAGACACTAATTAACATTGCATTTAAGTCCATTAATAACTAATTATTTTTAGGGTCATTATACGCGTGCACAAGCGAATAGCCCCAGACCAGCAATGAATTCCCAAACTGCAGCACCAAGACAGAATTCGCACCAGCAACAGAGGAATACTCGGCCAAATAAGAGGAAAGGCTCTGATACCAGCATGCCTGATGAAGAGAAGATGAAAGATGAAAGATATGATTATATAAGTCGAGGAGGTAAAAGTGGTTAAGGAAAAGGGAGGGAGAGCTTTCTAAAACTGTATTAGACTGAAAATCTGATAGATGTGTTTTTATCTTTTGCAGAAAACCCCAAAACCAAAAATAAACACTTTCTTAATAGAAGAAGAAAACCTGAAGAGGATGAAAAAAAATTAAATATGAAGAGACTGCGGACAGACAATATCTCAGATTATTCTGAGAGTAGTGATTCGGAGATTTCAAATAAAAGATTAACAGATTCATCTTCGGAGCAAAATTCAGAAAATGAGTTAAAAAGCAAGAACTCTTCAAAGATAAATGGAGAAGGAAAATCCCAAACTACTGAGGGAGTAGAGCAAACACTAACAGATAGACAGTCTCTATGGGATGAATTACATCCTGATAAAAACCATGAAAAGACAGAAAGACTGAGGTCATCAGTCTTGGGTCATCAGGAAAAATCTTCGCTCCATGCAGCAGAGCAGCGAACACTTCATGAACAGAATGCCGAGGATCCACCTGTTCAAGAGTGTAATGCAGAGAAACATCATACGGTGGAGTTAAAAAATGAGCAGTTTTTACCCAGACCTCCTACTCCTAAGTGTGTTGTTGATGTTACTAATAAAAACAACTCTGAAAAGGAGAATCAGGATAATGCTGCAAGTACCTTTGGTTTGCAAACAGTTCAGAAAATAGAATCTTACAGCAGTGATTTAAAGCAGCAATTTGCAAATGCAAATTTCCTTGAAGCAAGAAAACAGGAAGCTGATCAAAGTTGGGTTAGCAGTGTTGGTAAAACAGATTTGATACAACCTGGGGTTGTAAAAACTTTACCGGTAAATGAACACTTAAACTCTGAAAAAGTGCAGTATGGCTCATTTATATCTTCGTTAAATGTAGCTTCTCTAGCGGAAGAAAGTAAACTGCATAAACAAAGTCCAGTCCCTGATTCTGTGAAGTCAAAATCTAGTGCTTCAGTTGATCATCCTAAAACAAAGTCACCTGATGCTAAGCCTAAATTCACCCAGTCTTCTGATACTGTGAAGTCGAAGGTTAGTTCCCAAAACAGCCATGCTACTGGATTAACAAGGTCAGCCAATAAAACTGATCATGATTTGTCTAGGTCTAGTTTTCATCCAGTTCCAGCTAGAGTTAGTGCTCTAGAAGCCACTAAGAGTCCTCTTATCATTGACAAGAATGAACATTTCACAGTATACAGGGACCCCACTCTGATTGGACAAGAAACAGGAACTAATCACATTACACCTTACTTGCATCAGCATAATTATCCTCTGCATTCCTCATCCCACCGAACCTGTTTAAATCCAAATGCGCATCATCCTGCATTAACTGGTTCATCCCATCTGCTCGCTGGGTCTTCAGCTCAGGCTCCCTTGTCCGCTATTAACACTCACCCCCTTAGTAGTGCATCTCACCATTCTGTTCATCACCCTCATCTACTTCCCACAGTGTTGCCCGGAGTGCCTGCTGCCTCCTTGCTGGGTGCCCACCCGCGACTAGAGACTGCTCATGCTAGCAGCCTAAGCCATTTGGCATTAGCACACCAGCAGCAGCAACAGATGTTACAACACCAGTCTCCACATCTTCTCGGACAAGCTCATCCTTCTGCTTCCTATAATCAGCTAGGGCTTTATCCAATTATTTGGCAGTATCCAAATGGAACACATGCTTACTCAGGACTTGGTCTGTCCTCCTCCAAGTGGATCCACCCAGAAACTCCTGTTAATGCGGAGGCTTCCTTGAGAAGGGTAAGTTAAGATCCTTTCGTAATGATGTATTTTGCTGAGCCTGGTGTCTCCCAGCAGTGATTTCCTAGGTACAGATGTAGTTTGTGTCACACTGAACATGCTGTGATGGTGGGGTTTTTGAGTACATAGAGAACTAGGAATGGAACTACAGCAGTAGCCACTGTCTCATGGACGTGTGTAGGAAGTTTTTCCAGACCTTGATTTCTAAGAATTCTAAAGAGAGATGAAATGTTTGATTTTAATTTATGACTAAAAGTGACATCAGCCAGCTTCTTTGGGAGCTCAAGTTCACAGGGTAAATATTGGCTACCTTGAACTATGTAAAGTGAAATATTAGGAGAGGCTGGACAGTCTTCATAGTGAAATTTCGTGCATATTTTGTCAATAATGGTGAAAGACAGAGAAGGAAGGAATACTAAATCCAGTGGGAAGTATTGAAGATAAATGCTCTTGCATTTTTAAATGTTTCATGCAAACTATACACACATTTCTCTTGTCTTTGTGTACCCTTTCTTGGTGTGTCATTTTCTCCCCTTCTGTTTCTATTGATACTCACCTCTGCCTTCCTATCTGCTTTCTACTCCTCTGTATTCAAGTCAGGGTGATTCCTCTGTCTGTTTGCTGAGTGTAACCACTGAAGTCTCAGAAGTGGTTTGTGTTTTTCAGCCTAGTGCCCAGTGCAGTGGTGGGGTTTGACAGGCAGATGTGGCAATTACAGGAAAAATTTTCGTAGTTCCTGGAGGCTTGGGATATGGCATGCTCATTGCAGGCACCTCAGAGGAATAGTTTAAGATGAAGTTTGTATAGTGCAGACAGAAACTTTGGAGAGCTTTAGTGCCAGCTTCAATTAAACCGCTGCTGAGCATGTGCATACTGATCTTTAGAGGCTTTCAACTTGGCCTAATTTGGGCAGATTTTCACAGGGACTGCAAAAGGCCTGTCACTTACAGTGGTCCTTCTGCCAAATTGTAAGCCTTTGTGTCAAAGCTTGGCGTTCTGAATGGTAAAAAGGATTTTTCTTTCTTTTTCACCATGGAGAAGGCTGTCCCTCCCCAGGTTCATTCTTAAAAAAAGCCAAACCATTGTGGCTATGTCTTTCCCTAAACAATTGGTTTGAGCTGGCCTTTTGGTAAGAAGTGAGTTTGATATAAAATGTAGCAGTGAAGAAAAGCCTAAGAGAAAAAGATAGGTGGATTTATCTTTTCATGTTGCTGCCTGCTCCACCCCATACAGAAGTCCATTTTAAAAGAACTCATAATAGATGTTGTTTTCACTTTGGCTGCCTGAAGAATGCAGCTCTGCATACTGAGGCACGTAACTTTTTAATTATGTTGATATGTGGCAGTTGTCTTGTGGTGACTTGTCTTCTGCCTCTTGCACTGGAGGCTTTTTTAAAATAGATCTTAGGAACCCAGAATGGGCGTTTCCAAGGTCGGTTTGCATGGATGCCACAATCACAGAAAGGGATCTGTGTTTCAGCTGTAAGAACAGCAACAGCATCCACCCTTGGCTCAGGGCTGAGCCATGTCTCTGAGCTGAAGGAAGCGTGCCCCAAGCCCACCTCTCGTACTGTCCTTGGGTGGCTGTGGCAGCTCCCATATTTAGGCTGGACCAGTAGGTGATTGCAGGTAGCGTCACGAAGCTGTTTGAGCAATGCTTGGTGCTCAGGCAGATGTTCCCTAGCTCCTCTAGGGAAAAGGTGACAGGCCTTCTTTGCATAATACTTTAATACAGCTTACAGGCTGTTCGTGGGAACTCACCACAGCGTGGGAACTTCTGGCCTAGGAAACGTATGCACTAAAACTGTAAGCACAAACTCAAGTAGCTGCTTTAAATATTCAAAAACACAGAAATCATAATTTCAAAGTTGTAGCACCTGCAGATCTATTCTGTGCTGTGTGCATATGTCATGAGAGCTCTTGGCTCCCTTTGTGCTGCAGCAGTTCCCAACTGGGATTGCCAAGTCTGGGGAGAAGGATAGGTACAGACTGGTGAGGAGTGTAGGGAGGGGAAGAAGGTGGGGATGGAAAAGCATCACAAGGCTTTGGGGTCCGCTCAAAAGCTCATTCTTGTACCCAGTCCCTTCCTGGTTTGTCCCCAGCACTTGAGCCCCACTTGAACAGATGTCCTGCTTTTCCACTCTGCTGTGTGCACTTCTTGAAAGCTGGTCTCCTAAGCAGAGGTGAGAGATAGGGCAAGAGGAGAGAGTGAGCTGCTCCTGGTCCTTTCTGCAGGCTGTTACACAAGTTTCAGTAAAGATAAGAAAACAGAAATTTAACAAAGTAGTAGATTAAAAAGCAGTTTCATAGATCAAGATTTACCAGTGTGTCTAAATGAGGAGTGTTTAGATACACAGCATAAAATTGGGCTGTGTGTTTGTCATGCTACACAGTATGGCAAGTGTGTACATTTATAGTTTTAATAGTGTGATGATAATGATGATCAAGCCAAATAAAAATGCCTGAGTAAATAAAGCAGATTAATTAGGATTATCATACTTAATCATTTGGTTGGGGCAGGAAAGAGATATTTACATCACTATCCCTGGAGATAAAATTGCTTCCAGAAATATAAAGCCATATATGTATTTTTAAAGAAATACTTCTTGCAAGTCTTTGAAGCGATAATGGTCTTTTTACTAGTAACTGAATTTAAGTGTCGTCAGGTTGTCATTGGTTTGTGAATTTTGATGAGCTTGAGGTGCTGTTCTAGAATTAACTGCTCATGCTGAGTACTTAAAAATTAAATGGTTTTAAGAATGCTTCTGAAATGTGTAAACTGTTTTGTATGCTAGAAGTCCAGGGGGAGTACAGTTGTGTTTTAGTTGGTCAAAAAGTGACTTAATGTTAAATTTTATTTACTATCTGTGATTTGATACTGAAATACCTTACTTCACTTTGATCATTGGTAGAACATAGTAGAGTTACCCTTGTGGTCCCATGATTATTTTGAAGTCTCATTTTATTTTTTGTTTTGGTTGGTGTCAACAGAATACTCCCAGCCCCTGGTTACACCAGCCCACACCAGTGACCTCAGCTGACAGCCTTGGTTTACGGAGTCACATTCCTGTGCGACCATCCAGTGCAGATCCCCTTCGGCCTCTCAAACTGACAACACATTCCAGCCCACCTTTGTCCAAAAGCATTGTAGAGCATCGCAAAGAGTAAGTTTGCTGTTGAACTCTGTGTGTGAGGGTACATTTCAACAAGTGATGTTGCCTTTTAGCTTCCTTTTAGTTTATTTGTAGACACGAAATGCCTGTGGGGGACACAGGCTTGTCATTATGTTGCCTTGTTGACTTGGTATGGTGCTTGAGTTCATGAGTCATTTGAAGACTTCTGAAAATTGTACTTAATATAGAGGAAAGTTTATTTTATGTTAATAGATGACTTTGTTCAGGGCATGGGAAGAAAGGTCTTTCATCTAGCACATTGTACTACATTCAGCCTAACCTGTGTTTGCTTAACCTTTCTTCAAACAGAGAACTGGAGAAGAAAGCTTTTGTTGAACCTCTGCGTTCTGTTACGACTGCACCAGTGAAGAGTGAGCTGGAGCAGAGCAGAGCGCAGACAGCAAAGGAGAGCCATATGCACAGGCACTATGCAGATCCAATGTTGAACCAGCTGCCAAGGCCACCACAGGAGACTGGGGAGCGACTGGGCAAATATAAAGAAGAACACAGACGGATACTCCAAGAAAGTATTGAAGTTGCTCCATTTACAGCTAAAATAAAGGCACTGGAGGGAGAGAGAGAGAACTACGCCAGGGTAGCATCCTTATCTTCAAGTCCCAAAAGCCATTCCGTGAAATATGACAAAGATGCTGAACGCTCTATGTCAGAACTGTATAAAATTAAGCATTCAGTTCCACAGAGTTTGCCACAGAGTAATTATTTCACTACCTTGTCTAACAGTGTAGTAAATGAACCACCAAGATCATACCCATCAAAGGAAGCTTCAGGTGTCTATGTTGATAAGCAAACTAATTGTCCTTCAACTGCAGCTAGTCCCCAGGCTATCCCCTCCTACATTTCTTCCCTTTCAAAACCGCCACCTTTAATTAAGCACCAACCAGAGAGCGAAGGCTCTACAAACAAGATTCCCGAGCAGCTTTCACAGTCAGTGCAGTCTCACTCTGTCAATTCTTTCAGAAGTGACAGCAGGAGCCCTACTCAGTTGTCAGTCTCATCTTCAAATACACTCCGGAGTATGCCTGCCTTGCATAGGGCCCCTGTGTTTCACCCTCCTGTGCACCAGAACCTGGAGAAGAAGGACAGCAGCTATAGCAGCCTTTCACCTCCAACTTTAACTCCTGTTCAACCAGTTAATGCTGGTGGCAGCAAAATACAGGAGTTGCAGAAACCGCCAACTTTAGTGCCTGAGCCCAAGGAAGCCCAAACTGGTTTCAAGGGCACTTCTGAACAGAATTTATCAGAAATGTGGAAGTCTAATAATGCCCCGAATAACGAAAAAGTGGATTGGCACAGCGAAAGAATGAGTGGAAAGTTGCAGTCCGCTACAGCATCTGTTATTGTGCGTCCTCCTTCTAGCATAAAATACGAGAATGTACCAGTAATGCAGTCTGCTTCGAAAGATCGAGTTAGTGAGAGATCTTCAGCTGTGGCAAATCTAGCAGATAGCCTGAAAATGGTGGAAGCCAGGGAGACTGGAAGAATCATACTGCCAAATATGAACTCAGACAGTTCTCACACACAGTATGAAAAGAGATTTGCGGCTGTCTCACAAGGCAGCATTCCACGTGCTGTCACTCCTACCACAACTATCATCTGTAGCACCAAAACAGATGTCACTGCATCAGCAGCAATGATGACCAGCATATCAAGCCAGGGGAGCTCTGAAGTGACTTACTTGGTCTCGAGTGCAGTGTCCTGCGCACTGCTGGAGTGCACGGCCCCAAGAGCGGCCAACCAGGCGGTGGTGCAGCCTCAGGAGTGCAAGGTCAGCACTCCAGCTCTGGTTACATCTGCTGGCAGTGCTGCTCAGCCCAGCTCGGGATTCTCCACCTCTACCGACTTTGTCCATTTGAAAAAGCACAAGGCAGCACTGGCTGCAGCTCAGTTTAAAAGTAGTAACACCACTGAGACAGAGTCCAACTCTGTGAAAAATCAGACATTTTCAACCTCTCTCTCCCTAGACAGCGCTATCGTCTGTAATACAATAAACAAAGCGAACTCTGTAGGCAGTGGGCAAACTTCCCAGACAAGTCAGCCAAACTACCACACTAAACTAAAAAAGGCTTGGCTTACAAGGCATTCAGAGGAAGATAAAAACACTAATAAAAAAGAGAATTCAGGGAACAGTGTTTCAGAAATTATTAAGCCGTGTACTGTCAATTTAATAGCTTCTACATCAAATGATTTCCAAAATAACATAGATAGCAAAATCTTGGCAGATAAGTTTGTAAAGGAAGATAAGTACCCAAGGAGAAAAGGAAAGCGAACTTATGACTCTGGCTCTGAAAGTAGTGACTCTGATGAAAATGAGAGCAAGTCAGAGCAAAGGACTAAACGGCAGCCCAAGCCAACTTACAAAAAGAAACAAAATGATTTGCAGAAAAAAAAGGGTGATGCTGAGGAAGAAGTGAAACCAAATGGTGTTCTTAGCAGGAGCGCCAAAGAAAAAAGCAAGCTGAAGTTACAAAGCGGCAGTAACAACAGTGAGTATATTAATCTGATTTCGAAGACACAGAAGTGTGTGAAGTCCAACACTGTTAGTCGTGGAGGGTTTGTCATGCACAATAGCTGGGAAAAGAGCTAAAAAACATGCCTGTGTAAATGAGTAGGTCCAGATTTATCTGTCTTGAGGCCATTTGAAATATCCTGGTGTAAGAAATAGAGGATTTTGTATATGTGTTAACAAACTGGTTCTTCACCTAAAAATAAGCCGTAAACCATCTTGTTTATGCTGTCCATCAGAATTGAGCAGGCTGGTGCATATAGTTGTGCCACTTGTATTGAGATATATATATATGCACATACATATATACACACATATTTTTGTTGTTTTTTTTTTTTATTTTAAGATCTAATGGATTTATTTTTAGAGCACTGCTGGAGGGAAAGATTCTCTGTTGTTGAACTCTAATTCATCCTTTGATCAGAAAGCCAGAGGCAGTTCCTTGAGACCCTGATGCCACTCAATTACGATTTGGTTAATTGAACCAAATTTGGTTAATGAAAGGTTTAAGGGAGAATAATTTCACACTCCTAACTAGCATGTGTAGTGCATGGTGTTAACATCCCGCTTGTTTAAGGAATAAAAAAAGTTCGGGAAATACAAATTTCCATTTAAATGTAATACTGTAATGTGTAGCAGATTGTAACTAGATTAATCTGAAAAGAGAAACTGGTCTGCCAACATATGGGATTTTATTTAAAAACTTGCCTTATTTTTTATCCCAATTTATTCTTCTTTGTCTTTGGTCTGCTTAAGTATTAGAGAGTCTACCATTAAATTACTTCTTGTGAGACATTTTAAGTACAGGTAGCAAGAAAATGAGCAATACTACCTCTAATTGCATTCTGTGGCTTTTCACTGTCTGGTGTATAAAGTTATTCTTCTGGTATCTGACAGTACTTGATCCCTGAATTGTACTAGGTGCTGAGAGTGTCATAGTCTGTCTGAAGTATTCTGGATATTTGGTCCAGTGGTAACAGTATTACTTTTTCTTCTGCTCCCAAGTAAAGGAACGATGGAGGCTAACATGCCTGTAAAATCTTCTTTAGCTTCCCTTCTTAAAGTAAACTGTAAATACATACATTTAACATGTTACATGTTTATGACCTTTCTGTTGTTGCAAAAGTTTTTTTCATGGTAAATTCCTGCAAGAGAACTGGTCAGAGGTTTTTCTTTCAAAAAGAACTTGCCACAAAGTTTTACACAAAATCATAATTAACCTTGAGGAGCTTTCAAGAAAGATGGTGTTCCCTTGGAATAGCTTCCTAGGTTCTCCATAGGTGGCTGAAGGTAACTAACTCTGCTTTAGGGTCTAGGGCTCAGTAGCAGTTTTGCGGCATGGGTGGTATGTGGATTCTGCCAGGGTTGAAGAGTGCTTTGTCCTGATGCCGTTTTGGAAAGCCTCCCCCAGCAGCTCCTGTGCTAGCCAGAGCCCTCAGAGCTCCAGGCTGTGAGGCTCCCTCCTGCAAAGCAAGGCATTTCACAACTCTGCCAGTGTTGGGGGTCTTCCAAGTGCCTACCCACAGTCTAGCAGCTCCCAGATGACACCCAGAATCTCTGCTTCCAAGGCAGAAAACATTGTTTTGGACTAGTAAACCTGTACTTGGGCCTTTTTGGGTTTTAATCCAGTTACTGTCATGCCTTGGGGGTGAGTATGGAGTGTGATTTCTAGGCCAAGAATTGAGGCATAGGTAGTCTGTCACTTGCAAAGTTTGTACAAGTCATCTCTGGCAAAGTCCAAAGTTAGCACCCTGACCCTTTTATCATCCTACATCAGATCCCTGTTTATAGGACATGAACTTTCAAGAGCAGTGGTAGATGAAATGACAGATAATTCTCTCTGTCTGCAGATATGAGTGGTGCCACTTTCAAGACTCCTTAAAATGAAAGCTTGGTTAAGTAACAACAGGGTTCAGTTTCAAAACCTGTGTGTGAAAATTGCACTCAGTAGACTTGCTCCTCATGTTACTTCATGTCAGATCTGCTGACTTCAGTATCAAAAATAGAATTACACTCCTTGGCCTTGCAAAGCCAACAAAACAGACGGAGTGTAAATGGATTCTTGAATATAGCTGCTATTCTGTAGTCACAGCTGTAACTTTAAAAAATAAATTTTGAAGGAGTTGGAATTTGGTTTTAGGTTGGTTTTTAAAAACTCTGCTTTTACTCATTAAACTGTGGCCTTCTTTGGCTACACCTTCACTCGAAACAGTTAAAACTTAATTTTCTTGCAGTGTTACATGTCGTTGCTTTTTTTGTCAGAATGAGATTCTGATGATGGTTTTAGTAGAATATTTGGTGAATGATACACCTAATATAAGGGAAAATGTAGTGTCTTGGCCGCTTAGCAGTCACTTAATTGTGCTCCTGCCTGTGTAAGTTTAATTGGTCCCTTTTCTTTTTTAACTTCGGTGCTGACAGGCAGCCAAGTGGAAATAAAAATGAAGTATGTTATGCAGGTAACAAATGTACCGGAAAAAAATGTTGACTGCTGACTGTCTTGACTGTGATCTGTGAGGAAGCAGTGCCAGTACCTCATCTGAAACTCTCCTTACTTTTGCAGCTGGTATACCTCGCTCAGTGTTAAAAGATTGGCGCAAAGTAAAGAAGCTGAAGCAAACGGGAGAGTCCTTTTTGCAGGATGATTCTTGTTCTGAAATAGGACCAAATTTGCAAAAATGCAGAGAATGTAGGTTAATAAGAAGTAAGAAAGGAGAAGAACCATCTCATTCACCAGTATTTTGTAGGTTTTACTACTTTCGGCGGTAAGTATGCCTAGTTTCCTGGTAATGTGGTGCTTCAGCTTTTAAAAATAATATAGACAAAGGACTGGCATACTTGAAAGCATGTCTGATTTTTCTGGCTCAGTCCATCCAATAAAAGATAGCATCTATTTTAACAGTATTTACATTTGCATTTCTTTCGTGGATTGACTTCATTGCTGTTTAAAGTTTTATAGCAAAGACATCAGAACGTCTGCCTGATGAACCTTAGGCAAGCAGATAGTACTGCACATCACCATTACACAGGTGTCTTAACATTTGAAGTGGGATTTTCAAAAGGCAAGCTTCAGTTTTTCAGGACAAGTCATACAACTGCAGAGTTGCGCTTATGTCAGTATATGGTGGGAATGTTGCTCAGGGTTTTCTGGGAGTTTTCTGAGGACAAGAGAGGAGTTGTGACCTCCTTTTTTGCAGTTAATGGCCCATCAAGGAAAACTCACAAGGAAAAAATTTTCTGGGGTGCAGGAAGCACCAAGAAAGGGTAAAACAGCTTCAGTTTATGTATGGATCGTGCTGTTAGTATTAATCCAACTTGTTATCGACAAGAAACTGTTTCCTAAATGGGGTTTCATTTTTTATAATGAATCTTCAGTTACAGGACTTGGTAGATCTATAGGAATCATTTCAAGGCTGGACTCTGAATACCTTCTCTGTAAGAATATTTGCTTCCACTTTTGGCAGAGTTGGAATTTTGGTTGATTTCTTCCCCCTGTATAAAGAAGAGAACATAAAGGCTTGCCAACACTTAAAAAACCCAGTATGGAATAGAAAAACTTGAATGTTTTTATTGTATATTGGTAATTTTTATAGCAGTTTAATTATTTTCATTGTGTTTAGATAGTAGGGCTTGAACTGCAAAAGTTTAGACTTCTTTTGGAAATTGTTTTGAAAGCTGAAAGTTGATAATTTCATCTTGTTCATTTGAATAAATATCTAAATGTTCTTTTTGGTACTTCTGAATTCAGGACTGTTTCGCTGGCATAAATTCCTTAACTGTTATATCTGTATACTGACTTATCCTGTTTTGGATAAGATGGAATGATTAATTGTTACCACTTAAAAATGGGCTAAGTATAGCCAGGGTTAGTGGAATGGCCCTGGGTAGAGCAACAGAAGGCCTTTTACAGGTCAGAGTTTAGTGGATACAAAAATGTTAGCTTCTGTTGGTGATTTGTTTTGCCTAGAAAAATTTAAATGTAGTGTTTGAGCTCATGTTTTCTCAGTATGAGAGCAGCAGGATACAAAAATCTATCAAATATAAGTCGGAGTGAGTGACTGATGTCACAGACATTCCAAAAATTGAAAGTGAAAGGAAAGGAAAGTAGGTAAAACCAAACTTTGACCAAAATCTAAAAGAAAAAAAAAAGCAAACATTTTTCTGTCTGCAATTTTGAAGGAGTAATAAAGGCTAGAGAGGTAACAATGAGTGAATGGGATGCAAAAAAAGTTCCTAAAAGATTTGTTTTAGTTTTCATGCTTCCTTATTGATAATTTTAAAACTATTTTCATTAGTAGGACTTGTTTTAAAATTAAAAAAGGATGTAGGTTGATAAGGTGAAAAGAAAACTTTGGTGTAGTAAGATCTAAGCAGCAAGTAAATTGGAAGTCCCAGAGTATAATGATACATGCAGTCAAACTATGTTTTCATTTTTAGGTTGTCTTTTAGTAAGAATGGAGTGGTTAGGATAGATGGTTTCTCCTCTCCTGATCAATATGATGATGAAGCACTGAGTTTATGGACACACGAAAACTATGAAGATGATGAACTGGACCTAGAAACTTCTAAATACATTCTAGATATCATAGGGGATAAATTTTGTCAGTTGGTAACATCTGAGAAAACAGCCATGTCCTGGGTGAAGAAAGACGGTAAGGAATCCTCAATGCTCTCAAGTGTTTTGCGGTTTTTCTTGGATGGCCATTGCTTCCTTTTGCGTAGCTCTCTTCCCCTGGCTGTTGGGTTTTTCTAGGCTGTTTGGTAAGAGGACATGCTGGGAAGGGTTCCTTCCTCAGTGGGCCAGCCTGCTCCCCTTCCTGTGCTGGGTGGCTATGCTAGGCCATGGCCAGGCTCCTGTTGGGTTTGGAGAAGCCTTCATTCTCAGCTTGGCCTCCAGCTCTCTAGCCACAGCAGCTGACTCCCAGCCAAGGCCTGTGGCAAGCCAGGTACTGACTGCTGCTAAGAAATGGTGTGTTTCTGATGCGTCTCCTTCCCAAAACCAAGGAAAAGAATGGAGCAGCGTAGGCCCTGCAGAGCCTGTGCTAACATTGTCACCTCCTCCCCACCAAAGCCACCATCCATCCTTCTGGCCCACAGCAGATGGGCACAGACAGTGGCTCTACTAGTCCCAGGCTGTATGAGGATGAAGTGGAGCAGAAAACACATACTAGCCAGGTCTCCTAAACAGGCACCTGCCTCCCATCCTTTCAGGTTCAGCTGTCCAGCTCACTGGCTTGGCTGCTCTTTAGATCAAACATGTCCTGTGGCAGTCAGGTAAAAAACCCTCTTGAGTGCATGGGGTTAAAAGTGTGTGCTAAAAAAGTTCTTCATTCCTGTAGCAATATCTTTCTGTATTACTTGAGTCTGTGTTTCCTGAATGCTTTATTTCTTTATAACATGTTGATAGTAGCACTGAAGAGGATGATGTGTAATGGACCTAAGGGGGTAGCTCTTGATGGCCTGTTCATGATGGATCACTTTTCTCCCCCAAAACCCAGTTGTATCTGGGGGGAAACTTATGAATGCTTCGTGTATAAAGACTACTAATTTTGTGCTTTGCATTTAAATTTCAGTCTTTTTATTCTGCTTATTTTGTATTTCAGCCAAAATTGCATGGAAGAGAGCAGTGAGAGGAGTCCGTGAGATGTGTGATGCATGTGAAGCCACATTATTTAACATTCATTGGGTCTGCCAAAAATGTGGATTTGTGGTCTGCCTAGATTGTTACAAAGCAAAGGAAAGGAAAAGTTCTAGAGGTCAGTTCTTTATGAACTAGAGTGTTGTATAGGCTATTTATTCTTATTTGTTGCAGAGCTGCTGATCCACTAGAACTGTCTTTTCTGTAAAGTGTTAAATTACTTCTTGTGTGTATTGGTTTCTCTTAGATCTTTTTTGCCTCCTTTTTTGTCAGTAAATATAGAATCAGTCATTCAGAAAGCAACTGCCGTTGGGGTTATTTCAGCTCTTTGTCCACATTTCAGTCTTTTTGTGTGGATTGTTGTGCCTTGCACCTCAAGGTTAAATCTTGTTCTTTAGTTGTGAGGCTGGTGCTCAGTCACACCTCCCTGTTTATGGTAACTCATTGCTGTTAAGACTTGCCTTGATTTGAATGCTTTCTGGAGTCCTCTCTTTGGAAATGGCTTGTCATACTGAGATAACATCCTATTTTATAGTTGTATCATAGAAAAAAAGAGATGGAGAAAAATACTTTGTGTAGTATTTAAAATGAATATTAGTGGGAGTTTCACAATCCGTAAGCCTACACATATCTGTAGTTTATCCTGTGCTCTAATGGGAATTCTACTTTAGTCTGGAGAGGGAAGTATAACAGGACTGACTTGCAAACCTCTGATTTCTGGGTGACCCAGCTGGGTTGCAGTTGAAAGGAGAAGTTACTTGGAGGATTGATTTGGGTTTGGAGCCCTTGGCTGTGACACTGGCGTGCAGGCTGCTTGGTGGAATGCATTGCCTTACCTGGGAGGCAGGCATTGTGTCCTGGCACAGTTCTGGAGTCAGATGCTGTGCCAGGAACTGATTCAGGGATAATGCTGTTTTGAAAAGCAGTTCCATGTTTGTCATAGTCACATCATGTCACAGATATGAAACTATTCGGTGTTTAACTATTAGGTGTCAAAGCTTTGCCAAATGGAGTCTCACCCATTTTGTCCCTGTCTTGCAGTGACAGGCCTCCTACACTGAAGTTTTTAGGGAGCTAATGTCAGTATTTTCCCGCACTGAGAACAGTTGTTAATGCTTTAATGCTGGAGGCTGCTTCAGCAGCACTTCACTGGCTGAAGTCTGTGTGCGTGCGTGTGTGTGCATCCATCTGACGTGGCTTGGGATATATGCTAAACATTATTTACCCTGGTGGGAACACACAGTCAGAGGCTTTTTATAGTATGTGTTAACCAGCCAGGAAAGTTTCAGTAAAATGTCTTAGAAGTTTGGAACAAGCAGTATAAAGAAGGAGGCTTCTCTTCATTTTTCTTACAAGGAGTACTTTCTCCTTTCTGTTGATTGCAATTCTGCATGTGAAAGCAGAAGTACGACAGCTTCCCTCACTGTGGCTTAATTTCCGATGCTGTATGGTGCATGTAAACTGTGTTGCTTCTTTGGCGCTCTCTTAAAAAACATTCAGAACCACTCAGCCATCTCTATATAATAGGACTTTATATTACACCATTTTTTCAGGGACCAGTAGCTGTTTTTACAGTTGCTGAATGTAATAGAGAATCCCCTGGTTTTTCCCTTTTCCACCTGCTTCAGTAGGCGTGTTAGAGGTTTAAATATTCCAGATTCAGATACTTATCAATGACGTGGCTTATCACTTAATGATCACAGGAGTGAATGAATACGCAACCATTGTTACCTTCAGACAGTTCATGGCACCATCAAGTGGGATTGCCATGTTACGATAATTCTGTGAGAAAATAGATTAAGTAGATACATACAGTTTGTTGTCTTGATATATTTATGTTTGAGACCAGTTTGATATTTAGATGTTTTAGGTGCTACAAAAACTACTGAGTAGCTTAAAAATTTAGTATTTATCTGAAGGAACATTTGAAAACATTGTGTACCTACTACAGTGTAAAAAAAAATGCCTTAAATGTGTTAAATGCTTCCTATGGTGTGTTCCTTAGTTTAAATTGCTGGAGTGAGCAGACTGGTAAAAGGCTTGGAAAAATGTCTTAAAATTAGCAGTTTAACGGATAGGACACAAGACTGGGGATTGAGAGAGAAATTGTGTTCTTTCTGCCCCAAAATCACATACCAGGTTGATAACCAGTTGCTTGGCCAGACGTTTTTTTCTCTTGTTGTTCTTGTGTGTTTTCTTTACACTGCATATTTCAGGAGAGTCTTCCTTAAACTTTTGAGAAAGCCTCTCTCTCTCCTACCAGTTTGGCCCTCTCACTGGCACAAATGATTTTCAGCCAGTTTTGGGGTTTCATGGTTGCTTTAATGTGACATAAATCAGTGATGCAACTTCCCTTTCATTTGTGCCGCCAGTACCACTGGTGTAGCTGCGTTGTAAGCTGAATCAGAGAGATGACTTGTTTAGAAGATCATCTTTTTGGCTTCTCTGGCAAACTTTGGTTGAAAACAGACCCTTCCAACTGGAGTGTGGATTGTGTCAAATTAGATGAGCCATACAATCACAGCTTAATTATGTCTCTTTTCCGGATTCATCAAGAGAGGCTCATGGCCTTAAAGCAACTGTAAAGCATTTCAGCCTATCGTAAATTGGCAACTCACTAAATATGATAAAGGGAATACATTTTGAAATTTGGAGGTAATTGGCAAGGGCCTGTGTTACAGATGCAGTATTGCTAAAACTCTTTCCGTTAATGTGAAAAGTAGCTGTTGAATGCAAGTCCTTGTCACACCAGATACCCAGACAGAAGGCATGTATGTGCAGAGAAATGTTTCTAACCAAAACCAGCCTGAAAGACCTTAGCTCTGTCTGTATGCAACATAAGGGAAGTAAAACATTGGCAGTACTATTTTGCAGATAAGGAGTTGTACGCCTGGATGAAGTGTGTGAAGGGACAGCCTCATGATCACAAGCACCTGATGCCAACACAGATTATTCCAGGCTCTGGTAAGACCATATGCGAACAAGCAGAAGCTGTTTTTTCCCAGGTCTTTCTCTGAAGAGAGGCCAGACTTGTTTCTTCAAACTTCTCATTTTCCATTTAAAAACTGGGGAATTGGGTTAAATTGTTGCAAGAAGGCAAGTGGTTCTGGGCAGTTGCCAGCTCTGGGCACAGATGATGATGAGAGTAAGAGGAGTGTGCTGACAGGTGTGTAAAGGGGTTTTGGGGACAGGCAGTGAAGAAATTGAGGGCCTTTTTTGTGATGGATTTTTTTCAGAGCAGACTAAAACAATCAGAACGTACTTAATAAATCTGACGTTAGCTGTTAGAATCTTTAAACAGTACTACTGAGACAGCGGATTTTTGGGGATTTGTTTTTCACTATTTTCTATCCCATACCCAAAAAGAAAAGAAGGGTTTTGGTTCAGATGATTGAGCAAAATGCAGTGAATGAGCTCATGATAATTGAAAAACTAAGCAGGAATCATAAACCCAGCCAGATTCAGAATTCTGCTTTCAGACAAATAAGTTCTCTGAAGTAGTGCCATTAGGTGTGGTGTAGTGGTTGTTAGCATAAAATTTCTGTCAGCATTGATACAGACCAGAAAATAGAAAACTGAAGTGTGCCCTTAAATGTACTAAGTAAATTCCCAGGTTATTTTAAGTTGAAAATACAGAACCAATATTCTATGGGTTGTTGCATGTTAATTCAGGTAAAATGAAGGTTGGGTAGATTTCCTAACAAATTCAAATTGGGACATTTCCCAGAACAGGTTCTAGATTGAAACTGGGTTTAGTTTTAAATTGTGAAAGTGAACCACTCATCTGGAAACAGCACAATGAAGTCTGCCTACTTAACCTCAGTTTTGTTCTTATGTGTATACCCATTACCAAATAGCCTTCATTTATATGCATAGATACTGATTTTTTTTTTGTCAAGACATGGCTTGCTTCTGTCTGTAGCTAACGGTTTTATTGAATGAATCAATGATATACCCGTTGAACAATGAGAAGTAAATAACTAATGGCTTGCCTGATGCATTCCATGCAGTGAGAATGCAGACTAAAGCTTACGTTATTCAGAAGAGTAGTGTGCAGTTATTTAATTGAATGTCTCTCTGCACAGGCGTAAAGGTAAACTGGGCAGTCATGTTGGAGTAGTTTTGGTTGGTAAATTCAGCGTTTTTAATAGTTTGAAACATCACAGTGTGTGTGTTGTAAAGAGGGTCACAGAATGATTGACAGCTACTGATGTTTTTCTTCTTAATTGTCTTTAGTTTTGACAGATCTCTTAGATGCTATGCACCATATCAGAGAAAAATTTGAAATTAAATCCCATTGTCAGTGTACCACCAAGCAGAACACACAAGCTGGCAAGCTCCCTGCAATGAATGGTGTGTCTCAGGTGAGTCTAAAGTGTGTGTATATATTGAATCTTGTTCAAGTGTTCAGATCACGGTGGATTTTTGTATTTAAATAGTATCAGTTGCACTTTAGTTTGTGTATGTGGGGGTTAAGTGCTGGCCATGTCTTTGAAATGCATTAAAGTGAAGCTATGTAGTTAAAAATAAATTTGTTCTTTACAGGTTTTGCAGAATGTCCTTAACCACAGTAATAAAATTTCTCTATGTATGCCTGAGTCTCAACAGCAGAATACTCCTCAAAAGTCTGAGACAAATGGTAGCACAAGTCCAAGAAGTGATGTGAGCACAGACAGCAAGTTAACACCGCCTGAATCCCAGTCTCCACTGCATTGGCTGGCTGATCTTGCAGAGCAAAAAGCCAGAGAAGAAAAAAAAGGTATATGTTTGAAATTATCATATCATGTCTGTGACTTTGGGGGCACTACTGGTATGTTGCAGATGACACTAAACTGGGAAGTGTGTCCTACCTTCCAACAGACATTTAGTGTGTCAGTCTGTTGGAAGGTAGGAGCGCTGTACAAAGAGAATGGAAGAGTTAGATGGATGAGCAGAGTCCAGTAAGATGAAGTTTAACAAGTCCAAGTGCTGAGTCCTGCATTTTGGCCACAATAACCCCATGCAATGCTATAGCATATATAGAATGGGGACAGTGTGACTGCACAGGGGAAAGGGACCTCGGGTACTGGTCAACAGCCGACTGAAAATGAGCCAGCAGTGTGCCCAGGTAAGAAGGCCAGTAGCACCTGGGCTGTATCAGGAATAGTGTGGCCAGCAAGACCAGGGAATTCATTCTTCCCCTGTATTTGTTGCTAGTGAGGCCACACCTTGAGTGCTGTGTCCAGTTGTAGGCCCCTCAGTTTAGGAAGGATGTTGAGATGCTTGAACATGTCCAGAGGAGTGCAAAGAGGCTGGTGAGGGGTTTGGAACACAAGCCTTATGAGGAGTGGCTGAGGGAGCTGTGTTTGTTTAACCTGGAGAAAAGGAGACTCAGAGGTGACCTTATCACTCTCTACAACTTCCTGAAAGGTAGTTGTAGTCTGGTGGGGATTGGTCTGGTCTCTTTTCCCATGCAACAACTGACAGAATGAGAGGACACAGTCTTAAGCTGCACCAAGGGAAATTTAGCTTGGATGTTAGGAAAATTTTTTTTACTGAAAGAGTGATAAAGTACTGGAATTGTCTGCCCAGGGAGGTGGTGGAGTCACCATCCCTAGATGTGTTTAAAAAAAGATTGGATGTGGCACTCAGTGCCATGGTTTAGTTGGGGTGGTGTTAGGGCATCAGTTGGACTTGATCTTAAAGGTCTCTTCCAAGCTAGTGATTCCATGGGATTCTGTAATTCAATTAATAAAAAAAGTAACGCCATTTGCTGTTCACAAAAAAAAACAAAACAAAAGATAGTGTTCTTTTCTCTGCTGATTCCAACCTTGAAACTGCAATGCATTTCCTGGTAGCATCAGAATCCATCAGCAGAAGATCCACAGGTGGAATGCACGTGTGCTGTGGAAGTACTTCCAGCTACAGCATATCTCACTCAGTACAGGTACTCACTCAGCTACACGTCTTAGATGCTGAGGAAGGCCTTTGCTTGGTCACATGGTTTGACTGTGTTTTGAAAGATGTAGTTCATCCTCTGGTGTGTTTCCAGGTGAATAAAGCACTAGTGCTGCACAGTCTGTTACCACCACTAGGAAATGCAGCATACTGGTGCTGTTCCTATGTGTGCACCATGATACAACAGTGTAAACTTGAAATGATTATTTTTGTTCTAGAGAACAAAGAATGTCGTTCTGGAAAACATTCAAAGGAAGGGAAAGACCAGGATAATTTGGAGTCCCCAAACTGTAAAAGTTCCCCTCCTGCATCCCAGAACAACGAGCAGGGCTCAACCTTACGAGATCTGTTAACTACAACAGCAGGCAAACTGCGTCTGGGTTCTACAGATGCTGGCATTGCTTTTGCTCCAGTTTACTCTACAGGAACAGCAGTAAGTGTTTACAAGATGCACAGTTCTTTTTCTTAGGATTTGAAAACCTCTATCTGTACTGGCACATTGCAGTTAGAGCACTCTGATAGGTGTATTGCTTTAGATACTTATTCATAATTAAAACTTCAAATCTGCACACACATTAACGTTTTGTTGTTATAGATGATGATAATTGATACAACATCAGAAACGTTATCTCGTTCAAAAGGAATTGCATTAAGTTGCTTTTACATTGTTTAAGCATGCATCTGTTTTCTAACAGAGTGGCAAGAGTGGAAGGACTATGCCGAACATTCTTGATGACATAATTGCTTCAGTAGTAGAAAACAAGATTCCACCAAATAGAGTGCCAAAGATAAACGTAAAATCTGAAATAAAAGTTGAGCCAAAGGATGATGAGAAATGTATTCAGGATGACTGCAGTAAACGGTACAGTGATATCCAGTATTCGTGGATCTGTGATAAGCATGTTCTGTGGCTCAGAGACCATAAAAACAGCAACAACTGGAAGCTCTTCAAAGAGTGCTGGAAACAAGGAAGAGTAAGTATTAAGCAGGTCGGTTGGTAAAGTGACATCAGCATGAGCTCTGCAGAGTTGTGTATTAAAGGACAGAAATGCCTAACTCCATGTTTGAAACTGAGGACAAAAAATGGTTGTCAGGTATAGCCCACAGATGAACCTTGTGTAGTTAAAACTTGAGTTAACCAGTGAAAATAAATAGGACGTTTCTGTTGTGGAATTTCAGATTCCAAAAAGAGGTGTCACCTTTCAATATGGATGCTGCTGGAGGAAGTGTTTACAGCTCAGTAAGGCCAAGGTCTTTCATGTGTTCCAGACACATTTGTAGTCCAGTTAAAGAATTTGTGTACTTGCAGAACGATAAGTACTGATTTAAAAATATTTTGTTTTACTCCTTACAGCCTGTTTTGGTGTCCGGTATGCATAAGAAAATGAACTTCAGCCTGTGGAAAGCTGAGTCAATTAGTCTGGATTTTGGAAACCAGCAAGCTGATATCTTGAATTGCAAGGACAGTATTATTTCAAACACCAATGTCAAGGAGTTCTGGGATGGTTTTGAAGATGTTTCGAGTATGTTCCTTAAAATGTATTATGGTGTTGATTCTGAACATGATCAGTGTTAGAAACTGCAGTTAAAAATTATCATTATGGATCTTGAGGCTTCGAAGAAACTTTAAGAAAAAGCTCTAGGTAATCTGTTTCCAGAGAATGTGGTGGAAACTTGCATTTTCTATCTCTGCAGAATTAAGGATGCTCTGTTATACTGGCTAGGTCTGACTTAAGAAACCAGACAAATGTCCTTCTTACTTAACTAGCTGAGTTTGATTTGTATCAGTCTTGAGTCTTGAAATAAATTACCTCCTGTTTATGCATAAAATTTTGATTCTTGGCAGGTATAGAGTTAATGTTTATGTTTTAGTTGGATAAAGTAAAATGCCTACAGTATATTAGTTTTTAGTTATTTTTATGTTACTTACAGAACGCCAGAAAGTAAAAAATGGAGAAACAGCTCTACTAAAACTGAAAGACTGGCCTTCTGGTGAAGATTTCAAGACCATGATGCCAGCAAGGTATTTTGAGTTTAATATTAGATGTTCTTAAGTCAATCTTAATATTATTTAATATTTAAACACAAATTCAATTATATTCTTTTTTTCTTTTATCCTCCAGATATGAGGACTTACTAAAAAGTTTACCCTTGCCTGAATATTGTAGTCCAGAAGGAAAACTAAACTTGGCTTCTCATCTACCAGGATTTTTTGTCCGCCCAGATTTGGGACCCAGACTATGCAGTGCATATGGTGAGTTTGCCCTACAAATGCAGCAGTTACCTCTTTCCTTAAACTTGTAGGATATCACACATTACAATGGTTGATACAAAGCTGAGCTTTCTTGAAGGATAGCTGTTCACTGAATGTAGGGGAAATACTGACTGACTTGGCATGCACCTGGGCCATGAGAGTCTATTTGCATCTCCATTTCTTTCCATCTTTACTTATGCTGTTACAGTATTCTGAAGCATATAACTGGCTAGCTGCTGTATAAATGGACAGCAACAGAACTGTCTCTAGTAATGCTATGTGATGAAATGCTTCGTGAAATACCATTGTGTTCACAATTCTGGTCATAACTTATTCTTACTGTATTTTTCATAATTTATTTTGTGTGCTGTACACTCAAATGCCTGTTTAGAAAGGTTGATTTCCTCAGACACTTTGTCTGCTCCTTCTTTTGCAAAGAATTTTGTTCAATTCTGTTTTGCAAATTACTGTAGTGGGACAAGAAATGAGTAGTAATTTGTGACACAATGGCTTCGATTTTAGAAGTTCTCCAAATATCCTGTGAAAGAAGCATAATAACAATAGTGATAATGGCATGGGTCTGAGAGCTGTGTCATTAATGCCACTCAGAGGTAATACTGCTCGACGTGTGTTCCAAAATGACCTTTTGACTTAAGAATGTTCATTTCCACTTCTTAAAACTAAAATTAATGTTCCTCTTTGGGTGTTATTTTGATTAAGAGCACTCTTACAGCCAGACATAAAAGTGACAGATTTGATAACCTTGTGTACTCATTGTACCTGTGTTCTGCCCTGAACAACCTGAAGGGTTGAAGAGGAATGGAGCATAGTGGTCAGGAAGTGTCTCTGACTGTTCTGCTGAAATGTTTTGTTCTGACACAAATGCTGTATAGGAACAGGTACCTGGGCTAAGAGAGAATCTTGAGGACTCTGTTAAAAAGTAATGTTTTCTTGTTTAGCAGGTGAACCGAAACCATGTTTTTGTCTATCTCAGTGATGCCAGTTATACTTCAGAAATTTCTTCTCTGTTGTTGCACTTCTGATTTGAATATGCAATACAAACAGATCTTAATTTTAATTATCTTGTAACATAGGTGTGGCTGCTACTAAAGACCATGACATAGGAACTACAAATCTCCATGTTGAAGTTTCTGATGTTGTGAACATCCTTGTTTATGTTGGCATAGCGAAAGGAAATGGAGTACTTTCCAAATCAGGTAATGTGAAACTCACTCACCGTAAGAGGTGTAGATGGACTAAATGTTCTGCCCCTTCTAAAATTGACACTGTTCTTCGGAAGGCAATGAAATAGATCCATAAGAACTTGCTGGGAGATTCTTTGTTTCAGGGGTTTGCACACACATCAGTTCTATATAAAATACATTGCAGTTCATAAATTATGAAATGGTATTTCAAACTCTTTCCACTTTTTTTACCATTATGTATAATTGATGCACCATTCCTGTGCTGGGACTGGCATAGCTAATGGAAGTGCAGGGTTAAGGATTTTCTCTGGAAGCTGTGTTGGTTCTAACAGTTATGTCAGGATGATGTATTTGCCAAACCTTCTGTTTGTGTGGCTTCTTCGGGATGCATTGTGCTTACTCTATTGAATTTGAGTTGTAATGTAATTTTTCAACACTGGAAAGCTTAAATTGGTGTATGTTAGTCGTCTCTATGAGGTTTACTGTTTATGTGAAACAGTCTTTAAATCAGTGAAAGAGTTTCTCTAATCAACAAATGTAGATTTGGGGTGTGACTCATAGAGCTGCAGCGAGGTTTGTCTTTCATTTGCTTTGTTTCCACTTGCGTGTGTATCGAGTTAATAGCAGCCAACTTGAGCATCCTTGGAGAGCTCTGGCTGCAAAAACAGCTAAACAGTGCTTGTGCTGACTGCAGGAAAACACCTTTTTCATAATCTCATTTTTTGGTACTAGCCCCCTTTGTTTTTTTCAGCTAGGAGATTGTGTTCTGTTGAATTCAGGAAATGTGAAAAAGTTAAATGTAAAAATTAAACGTATTTTTAAGGTATCCACAGCACTCATGTTCTAGTAACAAGTTACAAACACGGAACAGAAAGATCAGCTGGTGGCTTCTGTTGTGTTCAGCAAACTTTTATCTGCTCAGTCTCACAAAATAAATTTGAAAAGAAGGTATTTAGTTTAAACATTTTTTCTCCTTCTCACATTTAAAGAATATTTTTGTTGAACCCTAGGAGTTTTGAAGAAGTTGGAAGAGGAGGATTTGGATGACCTTTTAAGGAAGCGGTTGAAAGATTCAAGTGAATTACCTGGTGCTTTATGGCACATTTATGCTGGCAAAGATGCTGACAAGATAAGAGAGTTTCTGCAAAAGGTTAGATTTATTACACGTAATTTATAAATATAGCCTAAGTAATTGGTAAATCAAAGGGAGCTGGCAAAAACCACAAACCCCCACCTCGATATTAGAGAAGGGAGGAAGGCAAAATTATTTCCTTTATAGGACCTAAAATAAATGATGCTTGACCTGCTGCACTACCAACAAGTAAAATGTGTAACACGTATATTTACTTTGTAAGAGTGACAGGTGGCCTGTAACTGAAGGCTCAGGAGGGCATGAAGATTTACTCTTGCCCTGCTCTAATACAAAAGATAATTTGTGGGATGATGTTTTTCTGTCACTGATCCATTATATTATTGCTGCCGAATTTTTGGTGAATTTTCCCATGCCAAATCCCGTGACTTCACCACCCAGTGGCCACCAGTCTTTCCCGGGACTCTGTCACATCAGTGAGTGCAAGGAATGTGGCTGGGCTCTTGATGAAGTTGGAAGCAGTGGGATAAACTCCCCAAAACTTACCTGGCCACATTGCAGATCATCCTTCCGGCAGCATGTGATGACTAAGTTAGAGCCACATCAGAACCTTTCAGGTTGTTACCTAGGATGAATATCTGTCAATGCATTAAATGTAGGGGTACATCTTGGAAGCAGTTTTCTGTACTCTGTCCTTAGCATGTTTGTGTGTTCTGGAGGGAGGCCTTGATAGATGACACAGAAATGCCAAAATTTCATTGAAGTGATTGCTTGAGGAGATGTCTTTACTATCTTCTTCTGTGAGGAGAGATCAGATGAGTTTTAACTGGCTGCAGCAAAGGGGTCCATAAACAAGCTTGAGGCTTAAGGGCTCTGTGTGAGCAGGGAAAACCTAAGAAATTTAGCAGTGAAGATTCCCTTTGACAGTAAAGCAGTGTTTCTGTACCTGGGCAGCTGCCCTCCAGTGACTCAAACATTTGCTCTTTGGCAGGCTGAACTGTGGGGAAAAATGAGCACTGGTAAGTAAAACAAAGCAAATTCTAGGAGATTATGAATTATACAGCAAGACTTTTTTGTTCATTCAAAAAGTAGATGCTCATAAGTTAGATGGTGACTTTTCAGTTCAAAAAAGAGAGTTGTGAACGAAGTCTTGAATGCAAAGGAATAGATGGACTTAGGGAGTATTCAGCATTTCCTCTTTCAGAGCACTTACGAAACTATTAGGAATAGCTGTGAAACTGTTTGAGCAGCAGGTTTAAAACAGAAGCATTTAGGATGCTGTGTAAAGAAGTTTATTATTTGCTACCACAGTTTGCCCCGGTATCCCAAATGAGTTGTGTACCCCCATGTGTTGTAGGCGTGGTAGTGTTTGGGAAACACTGAATTGGAGATTAATTGATGAGTAAGCACTGGGACCGCTTTGCTGCTGATAAGATATAAAATCTTGGTATCTTGTTAGAAGGGTGATAATACTCAAGGAGAGTTTCAAGCTCTGCATCACGTATTATATTTGTTTAATAAAAGCAAAAAACTATGTTTCAATGAGATACTTGTTTCATGTTTCATGACAGGTGGATTAGGTCTGTGTTCTTTTTATGTAATCACTGTTTTCTTTTAGTGACTAGGATTGACTTAATAGCAGTTGATTAAGAGTAATATTTGTTCCTCTGTGGCTCACTTGATGAGAAATGGTCACACAATTCCATTTACAGATGTCAGGGAGTATTTTTATGTGTTCATAATTTTTTTCTGAGTACCTTCATAGTATGGTAGGAAAGCAGCTTCTTATCCCAGCGTGGTTGAGGTTGGAAGGGGCCCCTTGACGTCCCTGTGTCCAGCCCTGTGCTCAAGCAGAGTCACCTGGAACAGGTTTCCCAGAACTGCAACTCTTGGCTTTATTGGCTGCTTTTTTCCTGAGCCTAGGTAGTGATGTTGCTTGTCTCTGTCAAAACTGAAGAAGGTTGTAAGACAGAGGAACTGGCAGCATAGGAACTCCTGAGCTCAGATCTTATTTTCTGGATGAAAGAAGTCACGTGTAGCGCACATTGCTTATTAATAGATTATTGTGCTGAGTTCTTTAAAGATCGGCATTTTGGAGTGGGAGATGTCTTCAGTTCAGTGAGACTTCCCAGATCCTTCAGGGTCAAAACTGAATCCCTAGGTAGAGTTCTTGTTTGGGTATTGGGAACTGAGTGATGTTGCTTGGCGAGGTGGGTGTACATAAAACTTATCAGCAAAAGGTTCTGTTCTTCTGTTTTTTTGGTAGTGATTTGGGATATTTTTTGTACTTAACAGATAGCAAAGGAGCAAGGCCTAGAAGTTTTACCAGAGCACGATCCAATCCGTGATCAGAATTGGTATGTGAACAAAAAACTTCGCCAAAGACTTCTTGAAGAATATGGAGTAAAAACCTACACAGTTATTCAGTTCCTTGGTGATGCTATTATTCTGCCAGCAGGAGCACTTCATCAGGTAATCTATCTTAGGTTAAAGACATACAGGATTAAATAGCACATTTGCTGTAAAAATAACTTTTTTCCAAAGACGTGGATACATCTGTGCTCAATTGCATCTTATTTTTTTATTAGTACTTATTAGGATGTAGAAATGTAAAATAAGGTATATCTGCTGGTGTAGCTTAGCAAATTGAACATACAGCAAATTGAATGCCTTAAGTATTAGTTCCTTTTTTGCTTTGCAATTACAAATGAAGAGACCATTATTAACCATTGTTTTCCACTTTTCGTTTCTGTAGCTAATTTCTAAACAAACTGAGTCTAGTTATGGCAGAGCCAGGTTAGTAATCTTTTTCTTCTAAGCCAGAAGTTAACTTAAGGAAGGGCAGGAAGAGCAACTTGAGCAGGTAAAAACACCTGGATGTCAGGTGTCATTGTTTTTGTCTTTAGCTGTAAGAGGATTGTAGTGGGTGTTCAAGTGTGTCTGTGACAGGTATTTGGTTATTTTCCCATGCCACATTTAAGTTCCTTTTAACACAGAAGGTGCATCAATCACTGTCATCATTGTCTCTTCAGCAGCTTTTCTTACTATGAGAGTGATACCACTCTTTGCAGCAGCTGAGCTGATTTAATCTGTAGTTGGGTAAGGAAAGTGGCTGCCAGTGGGGCAGTTCTGGAGAAACAGGATGAATTTGTGTTAGTAAACCTCGGTTGCCCCTGGCACAAAAGGGTTTGTTACTGTCTTTAGGCCTTTTTTTTTTTTCCTCACAGTCTTTAAATTGCTGCTCCTTGGTGAAAAGAGGAAGAAAGCTCAATTGTATAGATGAGATTTTTGGGCCGTTCTAGATTTATTTCTTTCCTGCTCCAGCAGGAAATTAAGCCTGCTGGCTTACTGTCTTGCCAGCTGTCAAGCATCACTAATGAGATCGCTGACTGTCAAGGAATGAGGAGCATCCCCACCCTGTAGTTGGTTGTAAACCATCCTGATGTTGAAGATCTAACATTGATCTCCATGTGGGTTCAAGTGAGGCCAAGCCTTCCTGAAGAAGGAGCTGTTTGGTTTCCAGATTTGCAGATGAGCTTCCAGCTGTGGCAGAGAGGAAGCAATGGCTCACCATGTCCGTGTGGCCAGGGCAGTGGGGTTTTCTCTGTGAAAAACTGACAGGGGTGTAGTGATGGCAGGGGTTATGTCCCTGCTCGATCTCTGGCTGTGTCTGTTGGGTGGGGCATTGAAAACAACTGGTACCTTACTAGGCTCCTCCTCATCCCACTGAGTTTCTGGGTGGGTTTGACATGCTAGTACATAGCTCTGGATGGTCTGTGTGGATTTGTTTCCTGGCACAGGAAAGAAGAAACCCAGACAGCCCCAAAGAGACCTTGGTGACCCAAATCTAGGGGGGTGTAGGTTGCCTTCTCCTGTACAACATCTCGGGGCCTGATACTGTTTCACAGATGTGGAGCAACATCTGACATTGCTGCTGTTCTTGGCTCCTGTTAGGTTAAAGAAGCTGGCACTCCCAGAGTCATGTACTGCATCCTCCAGCAGCCTTACTCTGATCTCATGAAACAGGAGAGATATATCCCAAATAGAAGAGTGGAAAGGGAACCGAAGAGAAATGTACTGGGAAATCTGTTCGGTATAGCATGTGCCATTATATAAAGGCATATAGAATATAAAACATGCAGTAGTGGGACTGTTCCAGACTTCCATGTACTTTATATGTTTAAGGACCAAAAATAAGACGACTCTTATCTTTATCTCCTTGGCTTTAAACTGCAGGTTGTGTTTGAAGTGGTAATGTTCTAGCTTCTGGCATCAATGAGTTAATAACATGGTGTTTTCAAACCTTAGTGGGTGAAGCTGAGAACCTTTTCATCTTCAGTTAGAAGTTCCTGTGAATCTGCCACGTAGGAGGAAGTAAAAGCATCGTGTTCTTTCATGTATGTGCATAGCGCTCATCTAGAGATGTGTAAATACTGACCTTAGGGATCAGCACGAACACTTGAGAGATACAAAGCACATTTAAAAACTGAAAAATAAGTCTGCACAAGAATGCATACCATGTTAAGTGTACACATTCTGTTTTAGATTTACACGCACTTTTAATTATTAAAACTGAGTAAAAGTTGATGCTAAATTTGGTGGTAAATTAACATTTTTATTTGCTCACGAGTCATGTTGTGGAGCAGAAGAAATCAGACTGAGGGCTGGAGCTAGGGAGCCTGGCTGCCTGTGATCACTGTGTAAATGTAGTTGTGACACTTCCATTCTGGAGCCAGTCATAGTTGTTGGCACACTGCTGCTTCTGATGTGCTGGTTTAGAATTTACTGCCCTAACATGAAGGAAGTTGTGCGTATTTCTTCTGTATATTGTTTTCCCGCCNTTCCTGGCAACATACAGCATTCCTCTTGCTTCCTAGCATTCTCCCCCTCCCTGTGTACTTGCAGACAGCAGTCACATCTTTCTTGGGATCACTGCAGTAGGCAAAGTCAGACTGTTCCCGGGTGGGATGGGAGGAACAGCCTCTCCTGTGAGCTGTGATGGGCAGGGCAGCCTTGTCAGTTCCTCTTGCAGAGGGAATAGCTCTCTTGGGAGAATTGAGAAATAGATACAGTGTTGGACTGGTTACCTCTGCAGATGTTTCCCTGAATGTTCTGTGAGGGGCATCTCTTTTCTTCTTGGCTGTACAGGTTGGGAGCTCAGCAGTGTCCTGTCTTGCTAATGGTTTGGTCTTGTTCCCTCTGCGGCACTTGTGAGAGGGACCCAGTGAGCTCTCTGTGGAACCTCCCCAGTTAAAAAGGGGTGTTGGTACTGTTCTTTTGAAAGATTCACTCTTTCTGCTGCTCCACTGCTGTATCATAGACATCTCTAGGGATGGCCTCCTCAGATTTAACTTGATAGCTCCAAATCAGTAAAATATTTAAAATAAAAATAAAAAGCTAGAAATACTGGAGTCTGTAGTTGAAATGTGGTGTTCAGACACCCTGCAAAACTTGTTCATAGTGGAGCAAGTTATTATAATGTTGTTTTTTTATTATAGAGGCATTATCTTGATTTAACAGCAGGATTATATATTGTAAAGTAACATGCTTGGAGGTAATGTAACATCCTGGCAATGTTCTGATAAGGATTGTAGGATAAAGGTCTGGGCGTTCGTTGCATATGCTAAGCTCTGGAGCTCAGCGTTGCAGGAAGTGGCTAATCCTGCAGCCATCAAGATGGATGGGTGGCCCTTTCTTCCCTGCCCACTCACCTTTCCATGTCCCAGCCCAAGTCTGAGGCTTTTCCAGCACTACAGCTGCCTCCTGGGCCCTGCTGGAAAACATCTGCTCCGTGTGGGCTGGGCTGTTCTCAGTTCAGCTGGAAGTGGCACAGGTGTGGGAGTGCTGCACTCCTCACCCCACAAACCTCAGGGGAATCGTTGCTAAACGTTTTTATGTGTGTGTCACTGCATCAGCTTGTGTTATAAATATTATATTTATATATAAATGACAGCCTGGGGGCTGTCAGTGGGGCATTCCCATGCTAAGTACCAGACCAGCCAAGTAAAATCTGTCCCCGCAAACTTCCATATGGATAAGATAGGCCCTGTAAGGGAGGGAGAAGAAGGCTTTAAGGCACAGCAGAATTAAAGGTCTGAGGGAATCAAATGTTTCCTATTCTGCCACGGAGGGATAGGGAGTCAGTAAAACCTTGTCTTAGTGAGGAGAAAGTGAGTGAATGGTGTGGGATTTACATGGGCTGGCAAGAAAACCAAGGGCAGGTAAAGACTTGAAAGAGGTGGGAAGCCCGTGAGGGAGGGGAGGGGGCTGGAGCTGCCAGCTGCAACAATGCAGAGGCACCTCACCCCAAGCTCTAGGAAATTCCCTGAGTGCTGGTGGGAGCCTCCTGGTGGCACAGCTGCTGCCTCACCCCAGGCTTTCTGCTGTTTGCATATTGTGTGGTATCAATAAACCCTCCTCATGTCCAGAATTACTTCTGTTTTGATTAATTCTCAGGAGGGCCCAGCACTGCTGCTGATGAGCCATCAAAAGCCTTGTGTGCAACATGACTGCTGAGCTGGAGGGTTAGCTGCTGGGATTTCAGCTGTATGGGGCAAGCTGCTTTGTAAAATCAGACTTGGGCAGGGATTTGGAAGAAGAAAGTAATTCTTAAATGAAGTCCTGTTCCTCAGCTGTGTAGACCCCAGTGGTTTAATTCAATGTCAGGTACCATAATGGAAATTTTAGAGTATGCATTTAAAAACTCTAGATTTTGCTAGGTTTCACTTGAAAATACGCAGATCTCTGTCAATCTTGAGCAGGGTGGGATGGGTGTTTCATGGCTGAGGGTCTGCCTCCCCACCCCCAGGCTTCGGGAATTTGAATTGATGTTACACAGCTGTGAGGAGCTGTTGGCGTTTGGGAAAAAGAGGGTTTTGGCATGCTGAATTACAAATTACAGTGTAATTTGTAAGGGTTTGGGGGTGAAAATGCAAATGTTTCTGAAGGGAACAAACTGGAGTTGGTCGTTGAGTCACAGTGAGGAAGCAATTTCCCTTTCACTTGTTATCCAGGTATAACCTGAGTGGCAGGAGATAGTGTCTGTTCCTCAGTAGTTATCTCATGCCAGTAAGAAGAAATGTTCAGAGAAAGAAGGAAGTGCTCTTTTCCCCCTACTTCTCAGCCTCCCCCTTTCTCTGTTCATAATTGTTTCTTTTAAGTATTTCCACTGGCAGTTCCTTTTCCATGAATGTGCCAATTTACAGCGTGTATGTGTGTGACCAGAGGAACCAGGTCCTGCAGGGCAGGGCTGCTCCCAGGTGGGTCTGGCAGATCCAGTGCCTGTGCAGTGCTAGGGAGGCTGTGGTGGCAGCAGCAGTGCCTATGCAGCTGCTAAAGGGAGGAACACCACGTCAGTGTGGAATTAGTGCCAGAGCCAACTGCGAGAAGCGCCGGCACACAGGCAGCTGTGCAGTGTTGAAAGTGTACCTTTTGCCAGAAGCCAGCTTAGATAAGTCAAACACACAATTGTTCTCTGCCTGTAAAGATGCCCATTGGTCTGATAAGGCTGTGATTAAGGTATCTCAAGAACCACTCTTTCCTCAGGTACCTCTGCCAAAGAATAATCCCAAATACTAATTATCAGTCTCTTCTTGTTATTTTGGATAGGTGCAAAATTTTCACAGCTGTGTTCAAGTAACAGAAGACTTTGTGTCTCCAGAACATCTTGTACAGTCATTTCACTTAACGCAGGAGCTGAGGCTGTCAAAGGAAGAAATCAATTACGATGATAAACTGCAGGTAGGAAATGAATGCTGCTCTGGAAACAGCTGGAAAGGCAGGGTGTGCTCAGGTTCATTGAAATGCCGAGCAGTGTGTGAAGCAACTTCCTTGCTGCTGTTCACACAGAATAACAATGAGCAGCAGCATGGATGCCAGGGCTGTAAATGTGACTCTCCCCTTGAGCTGCTGGCTTTACTTCACATTACATTTTAAAATGTGTAAAAAGCTGTTCCTTTTGGACGGGCTTGATGAAGCCTTTCTTTTTTCTATCCACTAAGCTTAGGGCTCAGTCCTAAACGTTGCAGAGTTCCTCAGGTCATAGGCCTTACTAAAATCTGTCCCATGTTCTTGCAGGTTAAAAATATTTTGTATCATGCAGTTAAAGAAATGGTGAGAGCTTTGAAGATTCACGAAGGTGAAATGGAAGATACAGATGAGAACTGAGCACACTCTGCTTTTTGGAGGTAGCATCACCCAGAGGTTATTTCACCTGATCTATGAACGGTATACACACTAATTTAAGCTTCACAAACCATCAGTGCCAAGAAAACACAGTCATCGTATTTACTTGTTAATCACACTGCAAAGGGGTAGAGCTTCGTATCACAGCCACTGTGATTCTATGTTCCATCCACTTGCAAACAGTTGAGCAGCGTTCTGCTGTCTGTATTATAATGTACATGAAGTTTGTGAAATGTCAGAGATTTAAGATGATGTATTTATTTTTGGAAAAAATAACAAAATTCTACGCTATATTGTTGATCAAATGTAAATGTGACTTGTACAGTTTGCTAAAATAATTCAGATCTTTTTCACTACATTGAGACAGTTACTGTGAGAGTAGGACACAAACACCAGCTATTGCCTGCATTTGGGATCTTGCTGAGTCCGCACAGCAGTCATGTCATAATCTGAAAATTACTGCCAAATAATTGTAAACTTTGTAAAATATAAAGTATATAAAGTAGATGTTAAATACAGACACTTCAGTATTTTATTGAAGCTATTCAGTGTACAATTAAACGTTTT
The DNA here is from genome assembly GCA_013397075.1 of Rhabdornis inornatus. Taxonomy (NCBI): domain Eukaryota; kingdom Metazoa; phylum Chordata; class Aves; order Passeriformes; family Rhabdornithidae; genus Rhabdornis; species Rhabdornis inornatus. The sequence continues at coordinate 224,559 of VWZS01001464.1, forward strand.
CAAAAGGTGTAATTTATTTAAAAATTGTCTCATTTTGGTAAAATTTGTGAACTTTTAAAGCTTAAATATTAAACTTAATATGCTATGTAAATATATACATATATACATTCAATGATGTATTTTTTTAAAACATTGGCTTGCTTTAATTTGTTAAAAGTGCAAGTGTTACACATGCTTTGTACATTGAAGTTGAAAGGGGTTTTACATTTTCCATTAAAATGACTTTGTCAGACGTCGTGGTGTGGATTTGTTGTTCATTCCGCTGGTGCCAGGGCAGCCGAGTGCTGCCCTCTGCGGGTCGCAGCCTGGACTGCGGGCGCGGCACTGGCAGGAGCCTCTGCCACTGACCTCCTTCCCTTTAGGAATCGGCACTTGAGCTGCAGGAAGGGGAAAGGCTTCTATAGAATGAGTACTTCCTAACATCTTGCCTTTAATAGTTCAAGTAATACTACAAAATAATGGGTGTTTTCAAAATATTTTTTTGGTCTTTTATTTAATAATGGTAAATGTGAGCAGTTGAGCAGAATTCTGGGTTTTGGAGGGAGTTTGAAAAGCTTCACAAGAAGTGTGCTTTAAGTTACTAAAACTCTTCAAATACTTAGATTGATTACCAAATGTTAGGCAGAGCCAGTGGCCAGCTCATGAAGTGTCCAAAAGGCGATAGTAATTAGCCTGGTTACTGCTCCCAGTCTGATACATCTGTCTCTGTTTGGGGTCACCAAAAAGCCAAAATCCCATGTAAGTTACCTTTCAAAATAAAGTGCAAAAGCAATTTCTTATTTAATTGGATTGAAAACTTGAAATTTGTCAAGTTGCAGAGAAATACCAGGGAGTTAAAGGTGCAGCACTTACCAATTGCTTCTCAGCTTTTGTCCCCTGTTCCATCCATTATCATCTTTATTATTCCCTGCAGCCTTAGCACATTGGCTGAAAGTGGAGGATCTGCTAGTGTACATTTGCTTAATGAGAAATAGACTCTAGCTGTACATTAAGTTTTTCTTTAAGTATATTCTTAGTTTCCTTTTTCAGTTGAGTTTTTGTGAGGTACTTGTAGCACGTGAAATTTCTGGAGGCTGCTGAAATTATCATTTTCACTGCAGAGAGTCCCATTACCCTTTGCTCTTTTCCTGCAACCAAGAGCAGTTGCTGGGCCTGGGCCATGGCTGCCATCACTGCTCACCCCTGTGCTGGTGTGTCTTGGGCAGTTGAGTGGGAAGGCAGGGGTTGGTGTCCCCTGAGTTACTGTCCAAAACTGTCGTGTTGCCACGTGTGCCCTAGCCAAGGCCATGGGTTTCCTGCTCTACCTCTTCTCCAATGCCTGTACAGCTGACAGCGCCTATGCCTTGAGGTCTGAGCTTTGGTACCACCCTTTGGGCCCCACTGGCAGCTGCCCCTGCCACCCCAGAAGTGCTTAGAGACCTGGGCAGGGATCCTTGGCACCTGGCACCTGCCTGTCAGGCTGAAGATCTCTCAGTTCTCTCCTCAGGGAGAACTGGAAGAGTGACTGAACAGTGCCAGAAGTTTTTAAAGTTCACAGGTTCTCCAAATATTACTAAAAGACACCAAAAAAATTGTTTAAGTACTTAAGGTACTGAGTAAGCAGAATAGGCTACGCTAAGGTTTCTTGCTCTGTTACAACACCACCAAGCTCCCTGCTCCCTGCAGGAAATAGGAGTTGGAAGTGGGGCTGGCATTGTGCTCATGACTGTGAGCATGACCGAAGGTGTTCATAGCTGATGTCTGACACCAGAGAAGGGTTTGTGGGAAGGTGTTTTGTTTTCAGGTTAGTTTTTCCCTCTTGACCATTTCCATGTTACCTGAGGTGCTACTGGGCATGTTTTTTCCATCTTCCTTTGTTAAAGACTCGTAGGGGGTTTTCTGCTCTACAATTTCAACTATTTTAATACAACCAAAAGCATTCAGTGAGATCAGTTGAAGCTGTTTCAGTGCAGGAATACAGCTGCTAGAACATGGATATGAAATACTGTGTGTCATCTTTTGCCACCTTCCCGTTGAGCACAAGCTCTGTGTTTGTCTGCTTTGCTCTCCATGAAACTCCTTTTTCCTTTCCTGTCCTTCAAAAGATCACACCTCAAGAGTCAAAACTGTGAGCCCTGCTCCCCACACCTTTCCAGCTCCTAATCATCATCTCCATCCTCAGCACTCCTGTACAATGGCCACAAGCAGTTTCTTTTCTGTTGTATCTGCAGAGGTACTTAAGAGTAAGTTTTTAGCAAAGAATGAAGCAGGGCTGTGATGACCTGAAGTATTTCAGCACAGATGGTTGCTGTGTTTATGGCTTAGCAGAAGCAGAAATTGCTGGCAGGGAAATGGTGGTCCCTGTTGTGGAGGTCAGACATAGGGGTTTAGAACAGTTTGATTTCCAAATCTATTTATTCTACTCCCCCAGGTTCATGCCAAGTTGCTCAGATCTGTGTGTGCAGGCCATCCCCCATCTGATCAGCACTACATTCTCATGCTCTCTGACCTTTTTGGTGGGTGGTAATTTTGTTTGTACCCTCCCCTGTGACATCCTGTCAAGCCTGCTCTCGCAGCTGACGGCCTTTCCTGCCCTGTGCCTGTAACTGGCAATGTCCCTTCCTTCCTCCTTCCACAGCTACCATTGCCTGTTCTGCTGCTTTCCAGAGCAGGATGGTTGTGCTGTCTCCCACATCCATGCTGGATGAACTGCCTCACCCCGTTGAGATTCCTGGAGGGGGGCTTTGCTGTGCTTTTCCCCTCCTAACCCCCACCTTTGCTTCAATGTCAGCTCTGCACTGGGCTCCTGTTTTCCACGCTTCGACCTGTGCTTTGTTGGCTGGAGTGCTGTGTCTCCTTCCTGCTGTGGTGTTGCCATGGTCCGTGTGCCCCAGCAGGCAGCAGAGCATGCAGTGGTGTGGGGGGTCCTCAGGTGCAGTGGCCACTGACACATTCTTTTCTTCCCATCTCAGCAGGGTGGCCCAGGAAACTGCTCAAAGAGCAAATGCCCTGTGGCGTCAGCAGCACACACAAACAAACCTGTACTTTTTTTCATTTCTTCTTACTGGTTTTGAAAAGGAAGTCACTATCTATAAATAGCTAGTAGGAAAATCTTGCCTCATAGCAAACTGAAGATGTGATTTACCTGATGTGTTGTGTGCAAATAGTTGCATTTTGAAACATAACACCAAAAATCCCTCAGGCTACCACTTACCTTTAGAAAGTGTAGTACATGTTTAAAGTGAACATTTCTGGTATCTTCCAAACCATGTCAAGGCTTTACATTCTTGTCCCGGGTGCCTGTTTCTTTTTCCATTCCCTGGGTCTGTGCTACCTTAGTGAAAATAGAGTAGGGTTTAGTAGCTCTGATGCAGGAAATCCTGTGTTCTCACAGCTCTAAGGATTTCATATTGTTTGATCTCAATAATACCTTAAGTCCTGCAGCAAATGGGTCTGGGGAACACTTCAAATGATTACAAGACAAAAGCCCTGAGTAAGGTGCAGTTACTTCTGGTAAAACAAACATGAGAAAGGATGTGGAAGAAAAGATGGCCATAGCTCTTGATTCTTTAGGGAACAGTGAACTTGTAATACAATTGAACTGCACAGTCCTCATACTCGGGCAGAAAGGTGTGGCAAATGATGTCCAGCCTGTACCTGGCTTCTGGCAGCCACACCACTTGCTCTGATTTATTTTGAACAGCTTGATTCTGTTTTCTACTCTCCTTTTAGCCCAGCTCAGTACAGGATGTTATTAGCTGTTGTGGCTGTATTTGCTTTTCTCCATGTACAGAGCTGGGTTGGAAGGGATCTCTGAAGATCCCTTTTGTGGGAAACTGAGTCTAGATGAGGTGTAGCTCCTGTCACTGAAAGCAGGTCACCAAGAACTGCAGATGCCTGAAGAGCTGCTGCTGAGAGGACAGTAGGAAGGAGTTCACTACCAGAGCTCCTGAACATGGAAATGTTCTCAGAGGAAGGAGTCACAAAATCGTTTTTTCCCCTTTTAATAAAAGCAAAATGTAAAACCAAACACTTTGTGTTTTGGTTTTAGCCATCATTTTAAGTAGCAGCTGGTAGTGGTGAAGTCTGCACATTTTATTCTCAAGAGACTCCACATTGCTTCTCAGTTGCCTTTCTCTGGTTTCTCTTTCTGTGGTGATACAGCCAGAGATTGGATAATTACAGTTTCTTTCGGTATAGCATATGTTGGCAATATTCAACAGGGCCAGTATTTCTGTGTGCCAAGACAAGGGTGGTTTCCGTGGTTAAAACGAAGTCTATGAATAGAAGTCAGTGTCTGGATGTGTATCTAAAACTGGTTCTTGGTGAGACACTTTGAAATAAGGGACCACAGGATTCTTTAATTCTGTCCATTATAAAACAATGCAGCCCAGACTCAGCACCCCTGGGAATGTTCCTGTGTGCTGTGCCAGGCTTTGGTGACGTGGCGTGTGACAACCAGTGACTTACGGCTTCGTTGTTGCCACTACAGCTCTCTGAAGATCGGTCACCTTCTGCATTCCTGCACCACGCCTATTCTTTACTCTCTCCAGGCCCGGGCATTGAGCCCATTAGTTTGGCGGTGACAAAAGTGGGAGGCATGGCCAGAGAGGGAAGAGGTCCCCGCGGCTCGGCAGGGCCCGAGCCGGGCACCGGGCTCCCACCAGGTGGCAGCCGGTGGCAGCGAGTGGAGTGGGATCTGGCTGGACACTGGACACCGGCTGCAGAACCGCAGAACCGCGCCCGGCCACACCCCACTCGAAAGTTAGTAACTTCAAACAGTTTTAAACTGTTATGACAAATTAATTGCTGACAGCCATGGGAGAAGAGTTTCCTTAGGTTTATTGCTATGAATCTGTAAAACCTGTCCTCTAGTGGTGAGTATTCTCGGTACAACCTACCTTTCTTCCAATGCACTAATTGCTTAGCTCTGGATTCGGACTGAAGAATCCCTTACTTAAAATTCAGCGTCACTCACAAGAGTGGAACACGCCCGTGCTCAGCCTTACTGCCTGGAGTTGGGATTCCGCAGCAGTCGTTGAGTAGGCATACTGCAAGAGCAAACAAACATTTGCATTGCAGGAGAGAGAGAAATTTCACCACTTTCAAAAGTGGCAGTATGGAGTTTTGCCCCTACTTGGCCATCATTCCCACAGAGAAGCAGCTCCTTTCAGACGTGGTATTTTGTTTATGCAGCTACACGTGAAGGGACAATTCAGTTTTAAAATCAAGAAAGTAGAGCTTGCAATTCCCACACTCCCACCTCTGAAGAATCCTGACTTCAACAGATGGAAAAATTGCTTCCTTCTCCTACAGCTACCATTTGTACATACCATGTCTGTCTTGTAGTTAACAACCCTGAGCTACCACCCCAGCAGTGGCATGAAGCAGGTGCTTAAATAATTTTATTTCCATCTTGTAAGCACATGCTATTTTCTTTGTTTTACTTACATGACTAGAAACACCATGCTCCTCTGCCTTACTTGGAATAGTCAGCCAGGTAGGGGCCAGCAGAGACTGGGCCTTGCTCTGTGGTGGGAGCAGTGAGCTGGGCCTGACCTGGAACAAGTCACCTCATCACAGATGGAGAGGGCTATTTGCTAAGCTGCTCCAACTGAAAAATAACTTTTTTATTTCCCCAGCAATACTAGATTCCAGCTACAATTCAGCACAAGGCACCTCCTCTAATGAAGTTGTCTTACCTCTGTTTCTATAGACCTTTTCTAACCTCCAGTCCCTATGCTCCTTCAAGCACAGAAGACGCCAGGTATACAGAGGTAAGGGGAGAATTTGCACAGCAGTAGGATGTTCTTGCTGCACTTCCAAGTCTATTCTGAAAGAAAAATGCACTTTTAGAAAGCACGTTTAGCTTTTAACAGTGCAAGTATAACTTAAAATGGCATAGCTTGCAATACTGAACACTTCACTAATCAGGAACAGCAGAAGGTAATTAATGCCTCCACTACACACTGCAACACCCCTTGAGAAAGCCCCAGCTGGGCTCCAGGGCAGTGACTGAGCCATGCTGGAAGGGACGGGTGTGAGGAGACTGCATGGCCCTGCTCAGACCCAGCATCTTCAGAGTTATGCACAGTCCTCCTCAGACCCATCACCCTTGGAGGGTATGCACGGCCCTGCTCAGACCCAGCACCCTCAGCATTGTTCCTACAGCTCCTGCTGGGCTGCGTCCCATCAAATCCATGAAGCTGCTCCACTGACGCTCCAGCACTCTGCAGGACTGGAACCCAGCTGTCAGCCAGGTCACTCCACAGGTGGGCAAGGCCCTCTGAATTCATCTCAGCTTTCTTGAATTTGCTGGATGATGAACATGGAAGCTCAGCTGTATGTGTACCCTAACACTTAGTAGAAATCTTAATTTGTTCTTTATACTTGGCAACATTTGTACAGATGTAACAGACAGTGTCAAAACAACTGGTTTTTATTTTCCTATCCTTTTTGAATCAGGTTAAGCTGTAAACAATTTCTTTTTTAATCAAATACTGTCAGCTAGAATTACTTCCATTCATGCATCACTGAAAAAAAAAAAGGGTATTTTACCTTAAGTATAGATTTTTCATTTTAAACCATGTCACTTTATACAGAAACCAATAGCTAGATTCAATGCACCCTGATTAGTTATGTAAACAGATAACCCCCCCCAAAAAAACCCACATTGACACATTGGATAAGTTGGTTCCTTCATAGTATGGAAATTAAAATCTCTCCTGACTTGAGGTTAATGTGGTCAGGAACACAGAGTGTGGCACATAAATCCATCTAGAAGGTGTATAAATTGCACTGTATCTGAATTAACAAAGTTATGCATAATGAAATGCAGGGTTTAAATTCATTCTAGAAAGCATTTATCAATATGAAGTGGCAGCTGACTGGCAACTCTAACAGTTAGGTCCTGTGCCATCATTTATGGCATTATAGATAACTATTACTTATGGCATACTTTAAAACTCTGAAGGATTGTATTACTTGAAACATTCTCCAGGAAGTCATTTGGTTTGAAACATTGGGAGAAAGACTAAAGAGCCCACCATCTTATACCAACTATGGTACCTTTAACTTCCATGAAGTAAATCAGATATGATGTGTATTTCACAGTAACAAAGTTGCTTAATGCCTTTTCTCCAGCACTAGTATTGTGGTAAATGTTTCTGCCCTCAGATCACCACTGTCCTGGTGGCTTTCCCTTTTCTGAAGTTTGGGTAACTACACTGAATACTTTTCCTGGGTTTTAACTATTCATCAGTCCTTTCAGTATATCGTCGGAGAGTTCCAGTAGTGGGAGCTCAGGGGACGGGATATCCAGGGGGGGAAGACTGGGTATTGGAATGTCCTTTGCCTTCCCAGCAGTTGTTGCAAACTTCTGCCAAGTTGCAGCTGAAGAAGCAGATTCCGAGTGCTGCGGCAGACCCCACAATTCTGACTTCTCGACAAAGTCAGTGTCTACGTCCAACTCCTTGTCTACTGGAGATTTTTGGAGTCTAGCTCTTTCTGCTTTTAACTGCTTATTCTCTCTCCTTAATCTCTCATTTTCAGCTACAAGAGATTCTATGAGCTGCTTCAAATCTGCAATTTTGGTTGCCTGCTCTTCTATTATTGTTTTGTCATCTTTTGGCGCTTTACTCCCAATACATGCTTCCACTGGCTCTTTTTTTTTCTGAAGCAGAAATAAAAGTGTATCTGGGTCCCTGTCAAAGACACCCCGAATATCCTGTGAATGTTTCTCTGTGGAAGAGCTGTATTTCTGAGCAACGGGAACCAGTACGTTTTGATCATCAGAGTCTTCAGCAGATGGCTTGCAAGAAGTCTGAAGATGTGCAACTACTTCCTTGTCAGCACTCTGCTGGGCTTTCAGCTTTTCCTCCCTCTTTGCCCTTTTCCACCTCTCCTGGATGAGCAGTAACTGTTTCGTATGACTATCCCTTTGTAATTCCAGTGATAGCTGAGCCTGAGTAAGAACAAGATTAAACAATTTAGTTGGTGATCCCTAATCCCACCCAAATATTCACACACATTGAATTACATTAATGTAAATATTTATATAAACAGCATCACCACATGCCCGAGGGGCGAGCTTTTGTTATTCAGACATTAAATCCAACAGGAAGTGCTCTCTGCTTGTACAGTGCAACAGATTCAGATATGTCAAATTTAGCATAACTACTGGTCTTTTTGTTTGTATAACCACTGACCAGGCTACAATACCTCTGGGCAGAGGCACTCGGAGTGTAACTGACCTATGACCAACACCAAGAAGGAAGAGATTCACTTGGCATGCACAGCCACGCTCTGGCTTAATAATGCTAACTTTTTGTATGGTTCTATGATGGTATCTCTGTAGACATATCAGTAACACCCAAAATCAAGCAGATAATTGCTCCAAGGCCAGGTATGGTCCCAAATGATTCAGCCATATTTAATGAAGTAAGTGGCACAGCAGTTATTAACTCATCTGGGTGAATGACCATTTTTCTACAAGAATGACCTGTTGGAGCAAAGACAGATGTCTGATCTCCAAGGGTTATTTGATTTAATAATATTGGCTAAATTCAAAGCCTGCTGGTACAAAGTCCTGAGCAGACTACACTACTACATTCACGGATAAACTTGTGCCATGAATAAAAAGAAGTGTCAGGGCTGTTCTAGAGATGTTCCACATACACTTGGAAAAACTCTCTATGAACAGTATTACCACACTTGTGAAACTCCTGGTGCAGTTGCCAAGGGTTCAGAAAATTTTGCTGAGGCTAATGCCCAAGAGGGGTGTGATCAGACACAATGGGACACATGGGCACACCACAGGGCTGTGGCTGGTTCTGGCATCTGCCGCACTCTGGTCTCACCTGCTCCGACTGGGTCAGCTTCATCGCATCTGTAAGGTACCCTGCGGGACAGAACATTCATCAGCACTTACAGCATGGCTGAAAAACCTGAATACTTCCAGAAAAGCTAAGAAAAGCCTTCAGACCTGTGTGCTCAATCCCCACATAAAGGCAGCAGTCTAGAGGGAAAGTATTTACCAAATTACAGTAGCTGGAAACACCTGCTGTTTTTCAGAAATCTGGAAAAATTACTATAAGATCTTGTAATACACACTACACCCTTCCCATGGTATCCTGTTGACTTGGGTCATTCCAGTCTGTTTTTAAAATAGCAGCAATTTCCAGAAGGACTTTGAGCATATCTTACTAGTGCTGAAAATGACAACGTATGAGAAATTCTCAACCAAATTTAGAATGAGGCAAGACAATGGCATAGAACCACCAGACAAAGAAAAGCAAGAAATATTCAGTGTATTTTTGGGTTTTGTCTTGGCATACGAAGTGAAAGAAAACAAAAAGTATGTATTTTAGAATCACTCAATTTATAAGTATTCATAAATACCAAAGAAACTATTAGTTTCTCATTTTATGGGGTTTTCTAGTATTTATGAATGGAGTGAGAATGGCTGGTATCTAGGTTACCATGTTCAGAGCAGCCACTTACTTTGTCTCCACACAAGACCTGTCACTGAAAATGTTCTACTTGTTGCACCAGTTCAGACCTCCTTTCTTCTTCTGCTAAGTAGCTGCAGGCTGTCAGAGAGCTGAGGGACTCCAGCACAAAATATTAAGCAGGACTATTTAAATGGACAGGTAAATGCACAAGATCTCACAGGGGAGAGGCTGTCCCTGCAGTGTCGAGGTCTGTGATGCAATCTGCTGTTTTGCTTGAGTTCTGGGGAGCTCATCACCTGTTCTTAGCTGCCTTGATGCAGACATTATGAAAGGGAAGTTTTGTAAGCAAACGTTTCTTCTTTACCAACAGAGTAACATTTACCACTGTGACCTCGCCTATGAAAGCAGTAAAGAAAATGCTAAGTGTACAGTGGAACTGGCTTAGAGCAGGTACAAAACTTCAGTCTGTGCATACCACAAGGCTTCATCTTCAGTCAAGAACTGCCTTCACAGTGATAATCACCCCCAATCTAAATAACTTCAAAAATGTCTGACTTCAGCTGCTCATATGAGAAAAAAAAAGTTTTCAAAAGGGTTCTTGATCTGGACTGAAAAACAAACTCAGATTTTAAAAATAAAAATTTTTAAAGTAACTAGACATTCTACTCACAGCAGGACCATTGAGGCCAGCTCCTGGCCCTGTGTAGGACACCCTAAGAATCCCATGTGCCCAAGAGAGTTGTCCAAACACTTCTTGAACTCAAGACAGGTGCAAGCAAATCTAAAAACTGATTTTAAGAGCTGAAATGTGAGAAATAACCTACTCACCAGCAGCTTTTTTGTGACAAGAAATTGCTTCTTCATATTTCCCTGCTGCCAACAAGCGGTCTGCTTTTCTGCTTTGCTGGTGAGCCTTAAAATTAAGAAAAGAACATGACATCAATAAGGGTTAACAGACAAACAGTTATACCTGTCTTAAAAGTAACCAGTACATCTGAAAAACCTGTACTGATTCAGTTCTCAGGCTTTTAGGCTCAAATCTGCACTCCCTTCCAAGCTTTGTAATTGAACTTCTTCAATACTACCTTACAAGAGTCTGTTCTGGTAAGAATTGAAGTTTGTTAATGCAGCAAAACCGGTGTGTACACAACAAAATACTTTTGAAGCTGCTCCTCAGAAAGCACATGTTCTCCTTTCTAGGCAGGTACTTACCATAGTGATGTAAAAAGAACATTAGGCCAAAAGAAGTTATGAGAAGTTGTAAGTATTTTGGACTAATTTGCATGGCAGAGAATGCAAGATATTTGAATTGTATTACATCTTACAGGTGATTTGACATTTTCTGTTGCCCCATGCCCAAGACATTTTGCCTCCTGGGTGAACAACTTGCTCTTTTTCTGTCTGCAGCTTACACCAATTAATGGTAGCAGCACAGCCATAGTAACAAGTATCAAAGTCACGTTGTTGTTGTACAACAGTTAAATCTATACTAGGATTTGTAAACCACTAATGTAAACCACCAACACAGACTAAGGTTGCTACTGAAAGCATGCATTTGATGCAAGTATTTGCATATGCTCAGTGATAAACTTTTGCATAACCAGGACTGCAATGTTCATGAAAGCAAGTCTTTTTTGTCATTACTACAAGACATGGATTTTGTGGCCCTTCCTCCAAGATAAGCTGTGTAATGTGAAAGGCTACAAGTGCTAGCTGGTGAGATCGTCAGTTACACACACTGTTCAGGAATGCTTTACTATATGTTGAGCTTGAAGTAAGCAGACATCAGGTACTGATACTTACACAGTACTGATATTAACATCCATTTAAAATACAAGTCCCAAAATGCAGGTCAGTTTGTCATTTTTGTCTGCCAAGTGGAGTTATGCCCCACAGTATTATAGTAAGTTCAGTGTTCTACCAGAATCTTAGCAGATCTGACACCACAGAAGAGAACAACTTGTACAGAAAACACCTGTTTGGGCAACAGCTGTCATTAAGCAATCCCTGGCAGTTACATCACTCCATGAAGACATTTGGCTTTCCTAAAACTGATTTCATATGCTAATATGGTATGTTCTTAAAAAACCTAAAACACAACTCCTTGATTCTTCACAAGAAATATTCTTTGTTATATTCCTCTTCCTCACCTTCACTGAATTCTCAGAGCATTGTCAGCATTTCCCATTTCTTCTACTCTGAGGTTAAATAATCTCTGAAGAGGAAGAGTTCTTCTACTGGAAAATCATCTTTTTATGGCCTTTCTCTATGGACTCCTACAAATGACATATGCCAGAAAGATAACTTATTTCCCGTTGATAAGAACAAACAGTATCAGCACAGATAGAGTCATGCCATTGGTTATTCCTGGCAGCTTGTCCCATTACAAATTAGCTACGTCATGGACATAAAAACACCTGAACTAGTTCTTTGCAAAACAATTTTTCAGTAAATTAGTATTGACACAGCTGCTTCTGCAAACTGCATGGGCAGGTCTGAAAAAAACAGGGAAAGAGGAAACAGAATAGCCAGAGACAGAAGAGCTGAGAAAGCAATTCAACAAGTCAGAGGACAAGTTCCATTTACTAGTTTCTACACATAAGAATTTGAGTCCCATTGTTTTCAAAGATTATTCATGTATGTTTTAAACAGCTGGAGTATGATCTTACTCAAATCACTTAAGCACATGCAGAACATCTGAGGACATTCAGTTCTTATTTGATTGAGCAATTAAATTATTTCCATTCTCAATTAATTTCCAGCGAAGCTAAAGGGAGCCTGAAGAAGTTGGGCTGGACTGTGAATAAAATTAGGAAAACAACAGTCCACAGATGCTGGCAAAACCAAAACCTAGGGTCCTCTGATGACAAGGTTACAATGCCTTTCTTGCCCTTATATCAAAATATACATGTCAGCCCATCTTACTCCAATGCAACAGATTTCCTAATGGAAACAACAGAAGCCACGCCAGAAAAATATCAGTTTTAAGCACAGCCCTGTGTGAGAAAACTAGCTGTTTTGCAGCTAGTCATAGGCAAGGAATTCCTATTTTTCTATCTTTTCCTGACAGGTTGACAAGAAAATACTTGCTCATTTATTCTAACCCATGTTTGTTCCAATTAGTTGATTGTGGAAGGACCAAGGAATTTCTCCCACTTTCATGGTAGCTTATTTATCAACAAACAATTCGAAGAAATTAGTGGTACTGTTTCCTAGCAACAAGTGATGAAGCTGCAACAGAAGTAGATGCTTACTAGCCATTATCATGGGTGAGCTGCTACATCTTGTCTACTCTGACGGTTTATTCTTAGTGCTCAGTTACACTCAGCCATGCAGCCTCCAACCATTGTTAGAATATCTATTTTGAACTCAGAGTGGTCTGTATCCCATTATAAAACTAGCAATGGAAGAATTGGTCCTCTGTCATAAAGAGATTACCCTCAAGTTTATCCCTGGTCTGATGTCATGCTAGAGGAAGGTATTTACACAACAGCTCTGGAGCTGTAATGCTGGTTCCCAGCAGATTCAAGCAGGATTGCTTTGACTTTGGTCTTGCTGCTGTTCTGATTACAGAAACATCTGCTTCTTGACTGTGGTGGGTTTATAGATCTGATTTCTCTTTCCTCTTCCACTTGCAGTGCTGGAAATTAATGTAGGATGGAGTGTAAGAATAATTATAATTTATTAACAAGCTATAGAATTGAGAAGGGGAAGCAGGTTGACAACTACTTTCAGATGTCCCTCCCAACCCTGATGAGCAAGTATTCCCAGTAGGCACAGACAGATGCCTACAACAGATGTAATAACTTGACTCTTGTAAGAGGAAGCAGGTGTGAGTAAAGGATGGCCAAGCTAAAAAGTTTCCTTACCTTGCTCCAATATATTCAGTACATGAGAGATTTGTGTAAGCCTAACTGTATGACTTGAAGCACTCTGGACTAACTGCAGAAGGTGAGGTAGATGTTTTCCCACACAGTTTCTAAATGTAGTTGAGATGCTGAGAGATGACACTTGCTTTAGTAAGTTTATACTGCTATTCTAGGGAAGAGTTATTTGATCTTTCCACCTGACTAGCCCAAATAATTGCCTATGTAATCTCTGAATAGCAGAATAAACCCCAATCAAACCTCTAGAACAGCAATGAGAGTCTTCTCTTTACTTACAGCTTCCTTTAACCAAAATTCAACGCTCCACTTCTTTGTTGTTTTTTTTCCCACTATAGACTAGATAATGATGTGACTGTAGGCTGTGAGAAATGAAGCTGTAAGGCCCACTTGCCAGATTTATTACTGTTCCCTCAAAGGAAAAAATAACAATGTTTTCTTTCTAGATATAGCCTACTGTTACAACTTAAAGGGCTACCACAGTATGATTCTGGCTTAGGTTGCAGGGATAAGGAGGGAAAGCTGCTACTCTTCCCATACAATTATAGTTGATGGCTACCTGCTGTGGAAAGGAGCATAACAGGAAAAAAACATGTTTGATTCAATAGTATTTTTAAAAGGCAGATGTAGTAGTACTCATTTGCAGAGTAGGCCTACTATCCTCTCCTAAGAGCAGTCATTTGCAACAGTGGTCCTGTAGCTGAGACAAGCATGTTTTGTTTTTCTCTGTTCCACTAATGGGAACAGCTCTTCACTGGACAAAGCCTTGCATAAGATGTTAAGCTTACAGCCTTCTTTGTATATTACAAAGGACTCAACAGAAAATGATGGATTTTAATGGGATTATGGATCACAGATTACAGCACTTTACTTAAAATGACAAAGGCAGGAAAAACCCAGCTGCTAAAATGATGAGGCGTGATGAAACTGCAAAGAAGTTTCTGTTTGTAAACGTTTTAAGTGAAACCACTGTTTGATGCTGCTATCATCTATATTTTATGTTATGGACTGTGCATACCAGTTATTCTTGCCAGAAAAGATTAATACCTGTGCTCTCCTACTGCTGAAAACAAGGAGGAAGGTTTTCTTTGAGAGATAAGGGATCTATTTTAGGATTTGTTTCCTGAAGGGATATAGGTCTGATTTCTATTTTGAACACTCAAAGTGCACACTGCACTGCTTCTCTATTATTGAGAAGAGTGCTAAGTGTTTTCCATGTGGTTGTTTACAGCAGCACCAACAAACGGTAGGATGAGGTGGTGCACCATGGTTCTTCTCACCCCACACACACTCTGACAGAGGCTACACCAACAGAAGCCTCTTTCAAACTCATTCTTACAAGGAAATGGTGAATTTAGAAAGGTTTGAATGTGTATGTCCTCACATGCAATGAAAAAATGTAATGAAGAGAGAATACAAGTGCAAAACCTGATCTGAGAGGTCCAAGAATAAACTATGGCCATCCATTTATTTTAAAAAGTGCAACCTTGATCAGGGTGACAATAGAAAATGCTTGTATTTACTGGCAGTTGCACTAAAAGTAAAAATAATAAAGAGTTGTACTGTAACTTATGCTAAATAATGAGAATATATTTGCAGTAAAACTGAAGAAATGGTAATGGTGTAGCTTTACCAAGAGAAGCAAGCCCCCATTTTTAAATACTTGTATTCTGTAGAGAAAGATGACTAAAGATCAACCAAAAAATGGCAGAACCCATTGTGGCTGTTCAACCAAGACCACTAGTTACATGCTAGCTCGATTTTCTGTTTTTGAAAGCCTGTAGCAAGGTTGACAGAACAATGACTCAACTGTGTAAGTTATAGGTTAGTGTTCCTGTAGAGCAAAGCAAGTATGTGACACTATCATGAGAATATTAATGTTGAGAATACAGACTCCTCACTCACTTTGTATTGAATTGTAAAGATGTTAAAGTTCAACTTGCATGTAAGCAACAGTATTAAATATATGGGTAGACAAGCAACCAGTTGCTTAGGCAACCCCCATTAATTGACTGAAAAGCTCTAACTGACTATGTGTGTGTTTCCAACATATTCCGAGTTTCAGATAAAATGGTTAGTCTGAGTTCCTCACCATGCAAATGCAATTAAAAGATCTGGAATGAACCCAACTTGCATTATATACTGCTCAGGCTAGGTGGAGTCTTCAAAACACCATACAGGTGGAGCTGCAGCCCTTTCCCTGATCACTTGCACCTTCATTAAGGTGTGGTATCCTTTTACCTACTGCATAGTCAAATCAAGTTCATTCAGCTCCTTTTCATGCATTTAGTATGATAAAAGCACTAAATGCCTCAACTTGTTTTTCAGAGCCATTTTCAGACTCGCAGAATTAATTAGGTTGGTAAAGACAGTGAGATTGAGTTCAGACTATGAACACCACTGTGTCAACTAGACCATAGCACTGAGGCTATCAAAAGCTTTGTCTAGTCTTTCCTTACCCAGACACAGTGACTCCAGGCATTTTGTGTGCCTACAGTTCTCAGCTGCCTTCGCAATGTTCTTCTTGTCCCTGTATATATAATGTGTCACAACTGGTGCTACACAAGCCTTGCTAACTGGAGGTTACAAGCTAAGTGAGAACCCTTCCATTGCCCTGATAAACAAAACCAGCCTAGGCTTCCGCATGTAGCCCTAAACCACAAGGCTCAAGCTGTTACAGCAACTGAGCTACCTCTCAATAGGAACATCTGAACCATTACAACAAATTGGCCAGTAAACAAGCTTCCAAGAGCAACAGTTTCAAAATAAGTGGGGCAGAAAGGCTTCAGCTGTGCCTTCAGTCTGTCTCACCAGGCTTCTCTGAGATGGCTTCATTTGGGTCTTTAAACTGCAGGTCATGCTTAGTCAGAGCTGAACTCTGTGGCTTGATGACAGGTATGTAATGCCAGTGTGACACAGCAGAAGGGCACTGCTGGTAGGTACCCAAACAGCACAGGTACAGTGAGGAAATAATACCTGTCAACCACCCATCATTTAGCTAATTATATTCTTGACTGGGAGCTGCTGCAAGTTGTTTTATGTGCCACAAAGAACAGTTCTGTGTTGTGCTTTTACAGCAGTTATATGCCTGCACACAACATTGTCGAGCTTTTCTAAGGTGGCTATTAAGCTGTTACTGATCTGGCTGTTCAGCTGAGTATCTGATGCACCTCCAGTCACTTTACTGAGATATGCTGCTATGTCTATGGATTCACACCCTTCGGTTCTCCCACCACCATGGTAAAAACAGACTTTGTGTTAGGCATGTCTATCTAGTGATGCTTCCCATTTTGTTACCTTACAAGCTTGTTCTCTCTAATTTGAGCTCAGAATTGAGTGCATCTGCCTTTTTTTGGTTTTATTTTACACTGGAAGATCAAGTATAGCAGCTGTCAGGTTAAGATTGAAAAAAAAATCCGAGAAAACAAATGGGGCTCCATGGATGTTTCTGTAAATTAACATAATATTCCTGGTTTTCCAATGAAAATGACAGAAGTGCAGTTGGCATTAAGTCTCAAACACATTAGAATGTGTTGTTTAAATTCTCTGGTCTCTGGTATGAACCTTCGTAGATGTTTCCTATTTTCTCCTCTTTCACTTCCATATTGCATACTTATTCTGCCTGTCATTTTGCCTTTGTGTGGATGTAGTATTACCTCATGTTGAAATAATTTGTTAAAGTAAACCATTGATTTCCTTGCAATGGAATGGTTGCTACCAATGGCTAGCAGCGTTAATATTAAAAGCTTTCATTACATAAGATTCTTGGAATACACATTTTGCGCTATTCTCATTCCAGTTATTGGTCTATGCTTTCTGGTTTCCACTTAAACAGCAGCTCTTCAAGCTGGGTCCTTTATGCTTCAGGAAACTCAGAGGTGATAGACAGTCACCAGATTTTGGACTGTATTTTATTACAAATCATACAAATACTACTACCTTGCAGGAAGAATAAAAGGTAGAGGTGGTATGGCTCCTTAGCTACAGGACAATACTGAACTGTTAAGGTAGAATCTGCAGAATTATGAAGTCTTGGGTGTCAAACTCTGTTTAAGGAGCAATTTCTACACTCTTCCAGAGGCTAATATTATTTGCCTTACTTTTACTGTGTTACTTTCAAGCTTCCGACAGTCAGTAGCGTGTGGTTGTGCTTCTTGACTTGTAACTTTTGCTCCTACACCTAAGGGTAAAATTACGTCTGGATGTGGGATCAAAATTCTTTGCCTAAATCAGATGGCAGTAGGAATTGCCTGTATGGTAAGCAGCACAGAGAAGACTTATCTTCATGCTTTTACAGTGTAAGTTTTAAGTTGTAAAAAGAATGTTGAGATGTTTTTGGGTCTGGATTATGTGTGAAATAAATAATCAGCTGGGCTAGGTACCTGCTATATGGCTGCCTGCTGGTGCAGGGACTGCACTTAGTTCATGCTGGTTTTAAGTTCCATGGCATTACCTAAAAATTTTATTTGTGAGGTTGAAGAAGACTCAGTTCCATAAAGATAAAATATCATTTCAGGGAAACGCATCTTTCAGAAATGTCAGAAAAAGAGCCTAATTGAAGCCAGGAGAATAAAAGATACAGCATTAAAGTGTAAGGGGTGGGATGTGGGGTGGGAGTTTTGTTTGTTTGTTTGGTGGTTTTGGGTTTTTGTTTGTTTGTTTGTTTGTTTTTTGTTTGTTTTGGGGGTTTTGTTTGTTTGTTTGTTTGGGTTTGAGGTCATATCAACTGGCCAAGAAAATGAGGACTATATCCATGCTTTCCAGCAACTAAGACTAGATGCTCCAATTCACAATTAATGAACAATTTTTACAAGACAAAGCATGATTCAAGTACTGTGGTAAATTCTAATGAAAAGCCTTAACTGACGAAAAATCAGTTTTGTGAAAATTGGCAAGCCGTGATATATTGGAAGAGGGAAAATATCTTGTATATAAGCTATTGATAGCAATTAAATAAGACTAATGGTTACTGTATCCAAAATCACTCTGTAGTTTAGGTGTTGGGTGATTTGGTGGCTTTGGTTGGTTTTCCCTTTTTTTTGTTAGCTTTATTTTCCTCATTGGCATCTTTGGGAAAAGTTGTCTTTTTCCAATTCACAGGGACTAGATTTAGGTAAGAGAAGAAATTTATGGGAAAAGAGAGCGCAATAGGTAACATTGGATAGTATAAAAAACTTAAAAGAATATTCTTATTTTGGAGGTTGGTACCTTCCCTGAATGTTGTCAATCTAAAGCTCCACAGCAGAGAGGAGCTATGAACAGAAGAGCTTTGCAAAACTTTAGTTACTCCTTCCTGTTCATGTCCTTGTAAAAATGTAGGCATGTTCTAACCATGATACTGTACACATTCAACCCTCTCATCATGAGGAGTTTCCATGGTGCTTGACACAACCTGAATGGATCTGTCACTTTTCTGTATATGATGATCCATGACTATATTGCACAGCAGTTTCAAGTTTTTGTATTTCAGGACACTCCCAGACAGTAGGAACATATTCACTGGGAAATTCATAATTTTGTTTATGAAAGAGTGTAAAGCAACTCTTTTTCCTGTATCATCCATTACACAGAGGTGTCTTGACCTTACTGTCAGCCTGGAGCTAGACAGATATGGTAACTGCACGCTCCTACTGTGGTCACAAGATCATAAATCAGGCTTTAGCCACAGTCAGGTCACTCCTACAACCCTTCTAAGTGGTCTCAGTAAGAAACATTACTGACTGGTGATATTGCCAAAAAAGTTGCTACTTTCAGACATTTACTAGTGAATATACAATTATAATTTTCTCTTTAGAATCTTATGCACTAGACCTACTTTTTAAAAAGGTTTTGACAATGTCTGTGAAATAGCTATAGTTTAGCCCTCCTGTATTACCATGCCATAAGTTTGCCTGACTTTCACCTCATGACATCCACAGGTTACAAGAGCTTTCCTGCTGCTCCTTATTTCAATTAGTCTTTCACTAGACAGAGTAAAAAGTGGGATAGTGTGATGCTAATGTACTCAGAGTGGCTCTGCACCATTGCACAACCTACAGATCTAAATAGACCATTTTCCTACTACACTGTCAGCCCTAATTCCATAGGTGGTCTGCAATGACAGTTGTATAAGTCTTTCTGAAACTAGGGAGAGCAATCCAGAAATACCTGACTGACTGTAGGCAAGGATTTGTCAGGGCTGATGCCATCCCGGCATAAGTAAGCTTTGATTAAAACCTAAACTGACACAAGTCTCCGAGGTTTGCATGGCAATATCGAAACAATTCCTGGATCAAACTTATTCCTGGAAGCGATACAGCTATATTCTCAGTGTGCTACCTCTGGTTAACTGGACTGTTGGACCAAAGCTTGTTTTCTAAGGGAATGCTCTGTGTATCACCACATAGCCAAGATACAGCTTTGGTAAAATCCACAAGGCAGCAGAGAATTAACTCTTCTTGACCTAGATCTTGTCTATGGGACAGAGACCCATAGACCTGCCGATTTAGACTGTTTAACATCTAACTAGTTTTTTGTGAAGAAGCATTTTTTAGACCATCTGTGTTTCAGTTCAGATTCCTCAGAAATTTAGTTTAAGCAGAGCAATTTAGGTTTAAGGTGATTCAAGGTTTTAAAACATTTCACTTTCTGAAATTAAAGGAAACACTTAGCCAGTACTGGGCTCTGACAAGCCTGTAAAACTCTTGAAACTCTCATGGATATATATGGCCTGTGTCATCTAGACCTTTCGTCTAGACGCTTCCTTCCTGAACTTCCTTGTCCCTCGCTTTTGCAACGCGATATCCCCACACATCCCTCCAATCTAAACGAGCCGCGACATGCACCCCTGGGTGGTTCCCCTCTCGCCGCGCTACCGGGCACGGAGCAGCGCTGTCCTCGGCGAGACCGGTGCGAGCGCACCCCCCTCCCTCACCGGAGCCGCCTACGGCCCGGGATGGCCGCTGGGCCCCGCTCCTGTCCGGGCAGGGCCTAACACGAGACATGAACAGGTGTTCGAGGCGGGGGGGAAAGAAGGGCGGCAAAATTCAGGTGCAGGCTGCGCCTCTCCGCCTGGTCACCTGGGGAAAGCAGCCGAGGGGTGTCACCCTCTCCCCGCTGCCTGAGCGGCGCGAGCAGCGGCGGCACCGGCTGACCCGACGCGCCCCCCTTCCCTTCCACTCCCTGCGCTCACCAGGTTGAGGGGCCCCTCCATCACTTCCATGGGCGGCGGGGGCTGCGGGCACATGGGCGAGGGACACTCACCGGTGCCCCCGGCCCGGCCTGGCCCGGCGCGTTCTGGCCCCAGCACGGGGTGTAAACAGGGCGGCCGCTTCCGCCCTGCCCGCGAGAGCCGGACGCCGCCTCGCGAGACTACGGAACCGCGTCGTCGTGGCAACGGGCGCCGCGCGCGCCTCCGGCCCTGAGGGGTGTCTGTGAGGAAGTCAGAATAGGGAAGGATTTGTTCACCGTTCCCATAAGGGTGTGCCAGTCAGCGAGGCTGCAGAAAAATAAAGAAAAACATCACCTTCCTTGCTTCTTGGAGGAGTTAAGCCCTAAAATGGGGAAGAAAAAAAGAAGAAAGAAGGAAATCTTGGAATCATAGGGTATGCTGAGTTGGAAGGGACCCATCAGGATCATCGAATCCGATTCCTGGCCCTGCACAGGACACCTTAAGAATCACACCATGTGCCCAAGAGCGTTGTCCGAATGCTCCTTGAGCTCTGTCAGGCTTGGGGCTGTGACCACTGCCCTGGGGAGCCTGTTCCAGTGCCCAACCACCCTCTGGGGTAAGAACCTTTTCCTGACATCCAACCTAAACTTCTCCTAATTAACCTGCCTTTTTCTCGAGTCCTGTCAGTGGTCACGAGAGTGAAGAGATGAATGCCTGCTCCTCTGTTTCATCTCATAAGGATGTTGCAGACGGCAATGAGGGCTCCCCTCAGTCTCCTTCAGGCTAAACAAACCAAGTAACCTCAGCTACTCCTTGGGCATTGCTGCTTATGATCTTGATTTAAAGTATTTCAGCACTAATGGCTGTACTGTAAGGATGATTAGTCTTACAGAGATTTCTAATCCAAGTTTGTGGCCATGTATGCCTGTTTATCTCAACTTTAGCATAGCTTTTGACAGTCTTCTGTAACATCACTGTATAGGAAGTGATGAAGTATGATCTAGATAAACAGACACAGAGATGGACTGAAAACTGTCTGAGTGGCCAGGCTCAGATGGCTTGCTTTCATTATGACCAGTGCCAGAATTCCACTGGTGTCCAGTGACTAGTGACATGCCCCAAGATATGATACTGGGTCCAATATTATTTAATGCCTTCATTATCAGTATTACTTAATGTCTTGCACCATCCTCCTGCGCGGAAGGCATTAAGTAATACTGATGATGAGCCTGCTGGGGCTTTGCTGAGGGAAAGAACGGGGTGTCAGTGGGGAAAAGTGCCCCCAGCATGGCCCAGAGAGGTTCTTAATGCAACGCCAGTTAAATAAGTGCCTTTTGCAATGCAGCACAGAGAAGATGTAAAGAAACACACATGAAAATATGAATGTCTAGTCAAAACCTTGCCTAGTAATAAGTAACATGGCTCTCTCAAAGAGTCGGAAATAGTTGTGTTTAAGTTGCATCATATTCTGTGCAGTATCAAGTCAGCATTCTGAGGTCTTTAATAAATTTCAGGAGGATATAAATGAAAGTAATGCCTGCAAGCCAATATAAGGCTGAAACTGGCATGTAAAATTTGTGTATAGTCCTACACGGATGTCAGGAGCTAGCTGCTATACTGTCAATCTGAAACCTCTAAAGCCCTGCACCCAGTCACTGCCACACAGAAGCTTAAAAACTAGCATCAAGACCAGCACTGGGTGAGTTTAATTGAAATGCTTTAAAAAGAGAGCTATTTTGCTCACTTTTTGGCTATATTCTTGCTATTTTTCTCTGAGTTCAAGTTACTGTCATTAGCTCTTTCTTCCAGAGGGTGCTTATTGATGGGAATAGAGCAAAATGTGAGGGTAATAAAAAACACTATGCTAATAAATGCTTCTATCCCGTGGGAACTCAAAAAACACTCTAAAAGTTCTAGGTAGAGGCTTAAGGGACAGACACCAAGGGCTGTGATGAGGGGTGAGTGGGATTCCTGTGGGTAAAAGTTCCCCAGCAGACTCATGAAGCAGTAGAAGTGCAAGGGCTCCTCATGGCTTTTCATTGTGGAATTGGAGTGCATGGAAACAGGTGACAATGGCAATGGTACTAAAATTGCCATATCACCATGTATGTGCTAACATCACAGTAGTATCAATTCTCCCACATAACAAGTGATAGAATAGGAGGAAATGGCCTCAAATTGCACCCAGGGAGGTTTGTATTTGATATTAGGAAAAATTTATTCACTGAAAGGGCTGTCAGGCATGTGGTACAAGCTGCCCAGGGCAGTGATGGAATAGCAGTCCCTTGAAGTATTAAAAAAACTTGTAGATGTGGTACTTAGGGTTTAGTGGTAGACCTGGCAGTTTTAGGGTAATGCCTGGACTTGACCTTTTCCAACCTCAATGATTCTGTGATTAATTATTCAAAATGCACTGTCTTGAGAGGGACCAGTGAAGCAGGGCACTGAACATGGTGAGAGTTGTGGTCCACACAACTTTGTGCTTTGTGAAGACCAGAGAAGGATTGTGTGTAGCTTTGTCAGGTGGAACAAAGGGTGGCATGAGTTCATATAATAGTCTGAAAGGGGAAAGAAGGCAAGAAAAAAAAGGGGGGAAAGAAGGCAAGAAAGAAAAGGGAGAAAAGAAGGTAGGGCTGAAGTTGAGACATCCAGAAGATAAGAAGTGAAAAAGCTAATTAGCAGCAAGTAAGGAAAGTCCAGAGTTCCCTTTGTGCCCTTTGTAGCTGCGATCCTCAGACTTAAGTGGCATGTGTGGGTCTCTGAGGGAGCCCAGATGGCCTGGTATGCCATAGCGCTCAACTATGCTTGTGCTGTATGGACTAGCTCTGCAACATGGGAGTGCTGGGGGGAGTTTTCCTTCTAACATATGTGGTTAGACAAGATAGTCTCTTCTGACAAGGAGCTTCCCAAAGACACCTTGCTAGTTCCCATTTTCATTTGCAAGAATTTATCTATCACTTGGTTTCATTATATATCAGCAAGTCAGATCCCATGTAGTCCAAAGGGGTTTTGATCTAGAGCCCATTGATTGAATAGGAGATAGGTGAAATTGTCCTGTATCAGTTGTTAAAGGCATGGTTTGGCCTGGGTGAGGGAGAAAGGGTAGTTGACACTTCACTGTCAGCATTTACACTCAGATATGAGATGATAAAATTGAATTGTTTCATTGCACTGAACCATTGTGTTTCCTACCTAAAGCTAAAACTCATGGACATGCACTCATGAAAAAGTAATATTTAGCTGTTATCTGTAGGAGTATTGTACCCATTTTGACCATTCCACTTGGTCACTGTACCTCTTCAAAGTGATAAGCCCTTCTCTAATCCTTAGCCCTCTGCAGCCTGGCCTTTTCCTCTCTCTTCTGGTAGTGCTACAAAAGAAAAAGTTTGCCAAAGGTCTTTACATTTGAGCATAAAGCTTTGTTGCTCAGTTGCTAATGAAGTTGTACTGAATTAAATGTGTCTACAATTTACTGATTTTCTTGTATCTAAACATCAGATCTAATACTTACCTAGCTGATTATCCTTTTCCATACTGCGTTAATCCAGATAGAAATGTTGATCTTGTTAAACACTATGTAGAATGAGAATTTCAATGCCCTGGAAGTTAAATTGCATACTGTCAAGCCGTTATTTCTAACCCCTTGACTAACTTTTTTTTCATCTTTTGTGATGGAACTGAAGATTTTAATTAATTTATTTATTCAAACTGTATTCCTCATCTATTTGTGTATAATCTTTAGTTTTGCATAAAATATTTGACCTGTGACAGGTAATTGCATAGCTGGTTTTTGCTGTATGATTGTCAGTTATCCGTTAGTCATACCAATTTGCTAAAACAGATCATTAGGTCAAACACTTGTAGAAACGAAACAAACTAGTTCTGAGAAATGCTTTCCATTACTCCTGCTGCTGGCTGAGGAAAGACAATTTAATTTATTGCATTTTAAGAGACAGTCAATGTTCATTTCAAGTCCCATTATCTTCAGTGGAAAAAGGAGAAAGATGCTGGGCCAATTTACCACTTGTGGAATGTGGACTAAAGGATTAAGGGATATTGTATCAACAGAATAAAGATTTTAGGGGCTGGATTTTTGAGTCAAGCCAGTGTGTGGATAGGTAGTACTTTTTGGCTTTAGAAAAATGAGAATATCATTGTTCCCTGGTCCTTCAAGAAACATCATGTTGCAATGTCCTGAAGTGGCTGCATAAAGCAAGTAAAACCTGTGACCTCATCTTTGTAAAATTAGCTTTAATATTATTATTGTTTGTACTTAATGTAATGATGTTATTGCTACTTCAAAAAACCTTAATTTATATGGAAGTTTTTTCTTTACTTAGAGAATAGTCTTGGGGTACTTTGTGTGTTTTTGTCCAAAATACCAAGATCTTGGAATGCTGAATGTCACATATTCATTCCAGATTGCATGCCAACCTCAGCTGCACTGGACTGAGAATGGCTACTGTTTTCTGCCAGAGTCTGCAGAGTTGATCCAAAAGATAAAAAGTTGCCCTCCAGAAAAAACAAAACTATAGTAAACACTACATTATCTGCAAATTTATCAATGAATGCAGATTGAGTATTTCCGTTATCACCTGTGTTTTGCATGTTTTGCTCCTCCCAAGGGACTGCATGGGAATAGCATGTTGACTATAAATATAAATTAAATGTTTGTCTAAAAGAAGAGCTATTAAAATGTAATCCTAGGCAGGATGTGCCTGTCAGCAGGAAGCTTCCTAAAATACCCTGTGTTTTAAGGGTGGAATTTTAGAGTAGGAGGGAAGTGTAGAGTTGCTATTTACCTGTCTGATGCTGCTTTTGACACACATGGTGAGCCGGCTTCATTTGACTGTCACTTCCTTACGAGGCAGAATTCCTCGGCCCACACTTTGCTTAGCATTGACTATTTCTTTATTTACTCTTTGTGTCTTTGCGTTTTATCTGGACTGTGCAGTTTCAGTGCAGCTCCAGTTAAAGACAGGCTTCTCAGTCACGGCATTGTAGGAGGGCCCACAGAGCCTCCCACACAGTGCCCTCCTCAAAGAGAGATAGGGATGTCTGTTTCTTTGAAGAAGCACTTTTGAAACAAAAGGGATTCCCCTATGCCTCTGACAATTTTTTTTTTCCCACCACACATGTACAGAGCCATCAAACTGATGGGCCTCCTTCCATCTGTCAGATTTTTCAGAATAACCAGATTTTAGGATTTCCCCCCTAGGAAATGCTGCATGTGCTGTGTCTCTCTGGGTTGCCTCTGGGGAATGCCTGAGAGGATCTGTGGGCAAGGCAGTGGGTGAAGGAGGGCTTTGACAACCAGGGTCTCAAGGTCTTCAGTGACCTTTTCCTTTATAATTACATGTGGCCAGCAATAAGAACCAAAACAGCAAGTCATTAAAATGGGCAGAAAACTTGCAATTACAATGCCTTGGCATGAGAATTTTGTCTCTGAAAGAACTTAAGCACAGCTTAGAAATCGGCAACCACAGCTTGGCACTTTCTTAGCTACCAGTGCAACTGACAGAATCTGAAATCAGATTCGCAGGGAGGAAAAAACTGGTGAGTTTAAAAACAAGAACACGGCAAGACCATGTCTGAGTAAATTTCTAGTCGTCTGTACGTAGACCATTTATTGAGAAAGATAAGAAAAACTGAATTTTCATAATCCTGATTACATGCAGAGGATTGACCCAGATGCATGATTTTAGCTGTATTTATATTTAAACACAATGAATGCCTTCACATGTGTTTACTGAAATGAGGATCCACAACCACCAAAATACCTTTTAAATATTCCTGTTTAAAAAAGAAACTATTGGATTCATGGATATTAAGAAGTAATATATATGGCTGTGGTGCTCAAGAATTAATTAGGTCTCTAGTTTTAGAATCAAGAAGATATTTTCTCATTGCTTGCAGAATAAAATAGTTAAATCCTCTGCTTAGATCTGAAAGTAGTTTTGCCCACAGCAATCAAACTAATATTTTCTTTATAGCTCATTCTCTCTGTAAGCCTTATGCTGATTTCATTAGACTTTAGATCAGGTTCCAAGTAACTAATTATATTTATAGTGTGATTTCTTTGCTCAGAATAATTAATTTAGTTAAAGGAGATGGTGGGAATGGTGAAAAGTTAAGTAGTATTCCTTTGCATTACCTTGTCCAGCTGCAAAATACTAGGAAAACTGTTTGTTTTTGTGTTCATAAGCCCTCAGTATTAAGCTGAGCAGCAACCTTCCTGTTTCCAGTATTTTGCGAGAGCATAGTGATAAGCAGTTGATATACTGACTTTTTCTTTTATATTGAGTAGGGCTGGTATTTTTGGCACCAAAATCTTTTTGGCAGTCAAAAAGAACTGGCCATCTGAAAGTGATGAGAAGTAAAAATGTGAGGATTTCCATTTTTTTCACATATGCTTCATTGCCCCAAGTCTCTTCCTAACTAGTAACTCTTCTCTAATCTATTATTTCTTAATAGATTTTCTCTCACACAGCTCTATTGTAAAGCCACCACCCTCCCTTTCATCACTTTCCCACCCTTGCCACAAATCCTCTCTCACCTACAACACACAGGCCTGCCACTATTTCCTCAACCCAGACTTGCTGCTCCACTCATGCTCATCTTTGAAAGGGCCTGCGCTGCATCTGTGCTTCTGTTACTGCCTTCCTAAATGCTGCCACAGGCTTCTCTCAGCTGGCGCTATCCGCAGACATAAAAGACCCTTTCAGCTTTGATTTCTGGGATTTAAAAATCTTGGACAAAAGTAGGTTTGTTTAGCAGCTTTACTTTGCTAAAGGATATGAAGGTTTCATTCTTGCATCACTAGCACTGATTCTCTTTCTCTAAACTGGCTCTCTTATCCTGACTCTACAGCTGTGTTTCTCTGGACAGTACATTATTACTTTCCTTGCCCTTAGAAATTGATGCATTTTCAACATACAGTGAACATCACATATCCAGACCACTCAGTCAAAAAATTTCTGAATTCTTTTGTTTTTTCCTCTTTGAAACTCTAATGCAAAGAAATAGGCCCATTTCAAGCTCACTTTCTGACAAAAGGTCTGGTATTTGACACAAATCTGTAGACTACAAAGCTCTGTTGGGTCATTAAATGCTGGATCTTGTTAACATTCTAGTGGAAGCCTGCAGAATTTTGAAGGCCTGAGCCATAATATCATGCTCTGATCTAAAGTTTACTGAGAACCTTAAGTTACCTCCTTTTTTTTTTCCCTCTGGTATGTTTCCATCCCTGAGAAAAGCAAGAGCTGCAAGACTGGCTTATATATCCTCATTCAATTAATCAAGTGAGAGTGAATCAAACCTTTCCAGACAATTTTGTTTGAAGTGTCTGCACTTTTCTCTGTATCGCATGAGGTGCCAACACCAGTGGGAGTTTGCCTGAGGTAAGAGCTGTGGGTTTGGATGTATTCTTCCAATTTTATTAGGCCTTACACTCACAGGAATTTTGTGCTTTTTAATCTTGTAACTGTACAAAACTTATCTGGGTATGGAGGAAAATAACTTTTGTGAATTGCTTTAATTATTCTCATAGCTGTTCACATTAGGTTTTATGAGCTAGTCACACTTAAAAAATTCCAAACCCACTTTTATAGCAAGAAGGTGTTTAACTAAAATTCTTGTGCCATATATCTAACCAGTAATAAACCAGTAGCTCAGCCGAGCTACCAAGATACACCAGTATTTTGTGCTTCTTCCCATTTGGTCCTTAATTTCATTGTATCCATTTAAGCATTTTAATTTCTTTTTCTGCCTTTATTATCTGTATGCTTTCCTTTGAAATCCTTTATATGGAATGACTTCTAGCAAAAAGCAAATTGTCAAAAAAAAAAAATCCAGCTAAGTATGTTAAATATTTATTGCTCTTAATATTCAGAGTATCACTGCAGAATTGAGTAGCATTTATTTGCAGTGCAGTAGCACTGAGATTTCCCATGCTGGTAAGCATAATTAAGGCAATCTTACACTCCCTGTAATCTTTCAAAACAAGAAAAGGGATTGAAGGTGAGACCAGGACATGAAGAAGCAAACAGCATTTTGGAAAGGTCTTGTGGCAAATACTATGCAATGCATTCATTTGTGAATACAATTAATTTTGCAGTTAAGCAGGACTTGTATGCTACTTCACATAATCAAAATTAGATCCAGTAACATCTGGTATCTTGGCATAAGAGTCTACCAAAAGGATGGTAATATGATGACTGTCTCCCTTTTATTTTTATATATAAGGTACAAACAAATGAAAGAAGAGACCTGTTTAGTCTGTTCCATGGGACTGTAATTCAACACAAGAACAGTCATAGATTATTACATTGGAAGTTTTGACTTATCACCTCAGACTATCTATTTCTAGGAGCTCTAAATTCTTTGGAATAAGTTTTTCAAGGCAGGTTAATACTAGAAATGTTTTGTTTCAGTTTTTTAGCTACTCCCTCCAGAACTGGTTTTTAGGATTCATCATTTAGCTTCTAAAGGGTCATCTAACTTTCATGAGGTGGAGTTTTACTCTGAATAAATAACTTGTTTGTTATAAAGAACAATGCTCAAAATTGTAAGTTGGATCTTTCAGTTATGGGAGTGGGGAGATGGATGTTCTATGCAGACATAGGACAACATAAGCAGATCCCATCTGAAATTTTACCAGAATGGGAAATGTAAGTAGATGAATACAATTAGGTCTCTCACAGCTTCAAACACAGCAGTGAAAAGACAGTTCAGTGTTTTATTTCCTGTCTGTCAGTTAAAAGTGCAATATAGAATTATGGCCAAATACTAGTACCGAATTTTCATATGGTCATCTTAACAACGGGTGTAAAGCTGAAAAGAAAGCTGCTGTCTGCTGCAGTAAAGGCACATTCTCTGGTGTTCCAGAGTGAAACCATCTTACATTTGTAGATCTAGGCTGTGACCATCTGTCTCTCTGCGCACCTCCTGCAAAGCCACGAAAGTGTAATTTAGGTAGGCCGAGTGCATTCCATGTGCCTGACACCTTGCTGCTCAAGTCAGAGCAAGGTTTTAAATAAACTGGGCTAATTCTTCTCAATTGCAGTGGGGAATAATGGTTTTTTTTCCCTGCATCATCTTTTGGTAAAGGCCCTTGTGCAGAGTATAAGTTAATCCATTCTTTTTAAAGAATAAGACAACTTGCAATATAAAAACTCAAAGCATTCATGTCAGAATGCTATCTAGTTACAGACACTGGAATACTTTTGATGGATCTAATATTTAGCCTTTGGCTGGAAGGCAATTTTAAAAGAACCAACTAGTTAAACTTGAGATACTTCCATTTCCTCATAAGATTTACTTCTTTCTCCTCCTTAATCTTTAACTCCATAGTGAGTTTCTCCAACCATCAATACAACAGTACAGCAATATTGCCTCATCAGTCATGATTTACTTAATGCTTTTGAATTTAGAAATATTTGATTAAAATTTAATGTGAACATATCATATCATGCCACATATATTATTGCATCCATTAATCAGGTAACTATAATAATGAAATGTCGGAAGATTGGATGAAAAAGGAGCTGAAATCTTTGATATATGTTTGGCATGGGTTTGTGAGTGATTAACGAAAACATGCCCAGTCAATTGTGTAAAGCTTCATTAATATACATTTACAATAATCTATGTACTGTATCATGAGATATTTTTAACCTTAGTTAAACTTGATTTTTTAATTTACTGAATGGCACTAAATATTAATAATCCTGAAAAATATATAGGATTCTATTAACTCTCATAATGCCGGAATGATTCATAATGTGTCCTAATGCTTTTGTAGCAAACTATATACTAAAAATATGGTCAGAGTTAATGGATCAATTTTATTAAAGGTGGAACAACAAATGCTTTATGCATGGCTCTATAAACCTCAAACTACACAATCATATTAAAATAAATGTAAGTTGGTGTTTCCATCTACTTTTTTAATATGCAAAGTTATATATGATCTAATCTAGCAAAGCATCTACTCTAGTTTGGTAGAGGAGATATTGATAACAGTAACACCTGAGTTCATACTCATAAGTATTTTGTTAAACATATGAAAACTTTCTAGATTAAAAAAAATCCAAACCAAAGTTGAAATCCTTAGGCTTCAGCTCATGAAGCAGGATTAGGACATGTTCTTCAGGTAAACTTTGAGAAACATGTCATTGTTTTCTTGGTATTTGTGAAAAGAAACCATTAAAGCAATAATCCTACAGCCTAGATCCTTGTAGGAAGTTCTTTACTGTGTGATGGATCTTGTTGGGGCTGTTTGTCATGGCAGGAGTGCACATGTGGCTCTTGAGTCGTGTGTGTTCTTGCATTCAGGGCTGGACACAGAACAGATCAGAACACATGTGCTTTGTTGGTAACAATGCCGAATGTTCCCAATGATTTGCAGTGTGTGTGTCCCTCTGACACAGAGCATGCTTGCAGTGTGTCCTGGAGGTACCACTTGAAAAGCTGTAGCTGTTATACGTCTGATATTTGTCTTGTATTTTCTCTCACTTTTGGTGAGAATTCAATTTATTTAGTTTTCACATATTGATTACTGTGAATCATGGAGAACACAATCATTTTTTTTCACTGCAGCTGCAGGTAGCTAAGTACATGTTTACACTACAACAACTTCAGAAAACAGATCTCTTCAGAATAGTTTCAGAACATTATTGCCATTTGTCTTTTAACACAGTCTGTGATTTTGAAATATGTTTGGTTAGAAGCTGGATGCTGATCTCTAAACTGAAATATTACCTCTTTTGAAGGCTGCTTGGAGATCGCTGTTTTGTGTTGTTGATCTGTATAAGCACTGTGCAGTATATTGCCATCCAGTTTAATATTTTTATCCCACAATGTCTTGTCTTCAGCTGATTTAAGTGTGCTTTCTTCAGTAGTGTCAAGTGGGCAAAAGCTGGTAGTGTTTGGGTACTTGGGTAACAGCTTAGCCCTGAGCAAGGCAGATGAGCGTGCCCACCAACCTACTGATAAAGGATCTATGGTTCTTCTAAACGAAATTCAGCCAAAATAAGCCTATGTACCTTCATCTGGTACCTGTTCTGCCAAGAAATGTGAAACTATATATTGAAGGAAAAATTCAGGCTGGTTACTACCAATTTAGTATTTGTAAACAGTCTCACTGAGCACTATACAGAGCCTGCTTACTTGGAGATTGACAGAGACGTGAGTAAAATAATTATTATTCCTCCTAAATATAAAATTATCCACCTGTGCTAGCAATATTATAAATACATGCTTTATAAAAAAAAAATATGTGAGTGCACAGGCTCTGTATTTTGTTGCATTACTTATTTTACACCACCTAGTTCACATACTGCCTTTGGCACCAGTAGATCTCAGCATGTATCTTGAGTGTGCAGGCTGGTGATGAAGAAAAACACATTGTGTACTGTCCTTATGTACCTGTGAAGAAGAATTAAGAAGACACAGGGTGCAGAATTCTTTCTTGGGCTTAGGTGGACTTTGAAAATGAATTTGCTTCTGAGCTCCTGTCAGCAAGAGTAACCATAACTCATTTTCTGTGGCTGTTAATCCTGCCTGTGAGGGGGTAGAGATAGTAATTTTCTTTGTAGTTGAAAGCAGGAACAGCATCATAACAAATAATGACTTTAGGATAAGCCTAAATGGATGAAGTGCAATTGCAGTTGTCCTTCAAAATTAAGAACAGTAGGACTAAAAAATGCAGAAAATATGATCTAAACTAATATTACTTTCAGCTTTTGTTGAGTGCTCTCTACCCTAGGACCTGTCAAGGCTTGCAATTGCTAAGGCAATGGATGTTGAAACATCTATGTTAAGCAGTTCTTCGTTCACTTTTTTACAGGTGGGGAAATCAGAAATATAGGATACAAGTACAGGTAGCAATAATAGAACAGGGGGTTGTACCCCAGAGACCCCAAGAGTCAACCAAGTGGTTGACTTTTAGATACTGCAGTCCATCACTGAAACAGCACATTGAATATAACATACATTCCCAATCTTTTCAGTAAAGCAGGCTCTTTTCTTACACATTCACAGATTTCATATAGGAGAAAACCCATCAGAGATTTGGTGATTTTAAATGGTGTTTCCTCTTTTCATCTTTAGTTATAGCTGGGCAAATGGTGTCAAGTGTAGGTATCGAAAGCCACGGATGGGAACTCCTAAGAGTCTGTGGAAAAATTCTATTTTGGTAATTCTTTTTGATGGAAAGCATGAGAAGAAGTTGTCTTTGGAAATGTGACAACTGATGCAGAGCACAAAGTTATTTCCTCATAGTGGCATCTGTTTTTCAGGAGAGAAAAATGCTGAGATTATGCTACAGCCTGAAGCTCTAGCATGTTGATGAGGTAGAAGGAGTCCAAATAAATTAACTGTTGTCAGACTCTGATTCCAGTGACTGGGATTTTATGTGGTTGGGGGAAAAAATGGTCTTACATATTTAGAAAATTGTAGTCTGCTTTGGCAAGAAGGAAAGTGAGCAGATCAGAGCCTGTTTCTCATGTCATTGGAGTTCTGAGGACTTGCCTTCTGCTGACATGGGAGAGAACTTTCTGCAAAATTGAAAGTGTTTGTTACATCTATCTAAAATGTGTAGCCCTGTTATTGATGAAAGAAGATTTGCATTGCTTCAATCTGCTCTTCTGGCCTAGGGAGGTCTGCCTCTAACAGTTAAAGGACTTTTTTTCAGGAGTTAACTCTGACAGTTCCTTGAGTTTATGTTGCTGAATTATGTAAATATTGATGTGGGACTTGAGGAAAAAGAGCAATGTGAATTTGCCAGTGCTGATGTCCTTGCCCTGTCTTTCTGCAGCTGTCTCTGATATGATGACTGAAGTATTACAAATACTTGTTACTCTTTAATATTATGGGTGCAAAAAAGGGAAAGAGAATGGGGAATTGTTTGCAGCTGACTGCACCTTGGAAGTTGAGAATTATTTGCTTGTGTTCATGCTTCTGTATTTTTATATTCATATCCAGTGTCTCTGATGGGCTTACGAGAATGATGGGGAAATGCCTCTTACACTAAGATTTGGATGTAAAGATTAACTTTGAGTTTGGAATTTCCATTTTTATGGACTTGTACCTTTTCAGCATGGTATTGGAGAATCTAGTGGTGCTTTAAGCACAGGTTCTCCTCACCTTTGCATCTAACTGGGAGAGGAACTGCATGCATCATAGGTCCTTGTGCACAACATGAGTAGGGCTTTAGGTAGGTGCTGTAGAGCTTTAGTTTGTTTATGTGGAAATGAGGGTGCTGCTCTGTGTAAATCAGGGAGACCAAGGTGATGGAAGGTTTCTTAGCAGAGAGTGATTTAGTTGGGACAACTGGTAGATAACAATTTATGCTGCACACTGAGAGCGAGCCATTGAGAAATTTCTCTCTTCTGTAGAAACACACAGCCACTCAGTAGAAATTCATTTGTGCCGCACTGAGTTGAGTTACAGTACCTGAGATTTCAAATGACAAAAGAATCTTGCTGTCAGACTCTCTCTGCTGAGCTGCTCATACAAAGGGCTGTGGGAGGTGAGTAGGAACACCAGTGTCTCCAATTGTTCTCAGACTGCTCTTCACAGAAAGGTCTTCCCAGAGTTTGCTGCATAGAAAGCATGACCCACACATTGTTACTCATTCGTTCAGTTTAAGAGGCTCGTTTTTCACAGATATGCTTTTTCTGTTTGGCATTTGTAACTGAGGATTGTAAAGTGTCATCCAGCTATAAACTGAGATTTTTCAGCTGATTCATGAACACCTTTGTTAACTACAGCATAAAAAGGAATATGGTTGAGTATGGAATGTAGGTTAAGCTGTATTTCTACTCCAGTATATTATACTACTCGGGAAGGGTGAAAAAGAAATCTTAATTAACAGCTCTGCAAAAATTCCCTCCCCACTTTATATCAAATAAAATTAGTAAAGCAATTAGAAGATAGAGTTAATTTCTATATGCTATACTGTATTATTCATGCCTATATATAGAGCTGTACATATATGGATTTTAAAATAATTAACCAGAATTGCTGTACATGGTAAGTAAAGTAAACAATCAGTATATTTGAGTAAGGCTTTCATGTCAGAAAATTGACCAGACGTGATAAGAAAGGGCAGTAAAACTTGGGAGGAGAAAATGAATTATCTCAGAATAATGGGACCAGGACCATTCATGTCTGTATAACAGAAAATTTGTAGAGTTTATAGTAATGTGATCTTGAAAGTTTTTATTTCTACATTAATGCTACAGCCAAGTAGGATAATCACAGATAAGCAGCTGTTTATTGTTGTTCCAGGGAATAATGATGAGAAGTGTGTTATTTTTGCCCAAGTTCTCTTCAGTATATACTTATCATCTCATGTCTAGCTTTAGGAAAAACATCTAGATTAAAAAAATAGTAAGAATGCCTTTTGAAAGTGATTTTAAAATACTTCTTCATACCAAAGTGCAACTGTGAAAACACTTCTGAATTGAAAAAGCAGCTTCCTTTTGGCATATGGATTAAATGTGCTCTCTGATGGTCCTAGTCACATCTGTATCTGGCTGGGTACTCCATCTCTAGGAATTTACACTCTTCAAAAACATTGGGCGTCAATCTGGCTGCTTGTAAGAGGGCTATCCTTGCTTGGGCTTCCTTAGCTCACAGTGAGTTTTTTAAAAAGTAAGGATATTTTTTAATGCATAAGTATCCTCTTAAAAATTGATAACCACATAGAAAATGTTAACCATTAAAAAGGCTAAATAACAGCATTTGCCAATACATTTGCAGCAGAATGAGAACCCAACACATACTCCTGGAAAGTTGGTTTACTAAATTAAGTGTAAAATAACTATTCTGAATTATCTAGTTGCCTTTTCATTCTCAAGGTTTTATTTTATTGTTGCAAGATTATTTTTAAACCTACAATCAAGGATCTAATTTCTGCTACCTGAGCATTGGCAATACATTGGAGAGAAACATCCAGAGGGGAATCAAATTTATTCACTCTGTAAATTGCTGCTGTATTTAACATTGAGTGTTCTGGTATTCTTGAAAATCTTCCTTTGCAGTGAAGTTAGGACTAAAATGTCAGCAAATCAGTTTTAGTGGTATTGATATGATATGCGTTCAGATGGAAAGAATAAGAGGAAGAGACATGTAGATGATGCTACCCCTGCAAAGAAAATATGTACCCTCCATCATAAGGCAAAATGAAGCACCAGAGTGGACTTTTCTGATGCTATGCAAATTGTGGTTGTCCTTGGCACATTCAGTTTCTGGTCTGAGACCTAGTTTTTAAGATCTCTTTGCTACTAGATCCAGACATTCCACACGAGGTTGCTCTCCTTCAAGATTCTAAAGATGACTTGGCTTAGACTGAGATTTACAGGGGTGGGGGCTGTAATCTTCCTGGCAGCTGCCCCCAGCTGGTGACCTCCTGTCTGTCCTGGGGAAGAAGGGCACTAGCAATGTGCCTTTCCAGTCAGTCCTCCCATTACCCAGAGTGAGGTATAGTTGTTATGATTCCTTCCCAAATGTCTACAATGTGTGTCTGGGTCTCATACCAGTGTAGTATAAGGAAGTAGTTCAGGTGTGCTCTCATGCCTTCAGCCCACAAACAGGATGGCTGTGGGACTCCTCACCCTCAAATAAAAACATGAGAGCTCTCTTTTACATTAGCTTTTCTCACAATGACTTTCCCAAATGTGCAGAGCAACAGAGAGCCCTGAAGCAACCCATCTCCTCATCCCTTTTCAAAGCCTCCTTAAAGGGTCACCTCATAATGGGGACTGATTGCCTGTTTGATCTTGGTGAGCCTCAGTTTCACACTAAACCATGCAGATACCTCAGGGGCCACCACAGAAGCACTAGTGATGAGGGGATATAAGTGCATACCTGGATTCCTGCACAGTATCCACTCTGTAGTCAAACACCTTAAATAACCCCTGGGAATTATTCTAGTTGTATTAAAAAGTGGTAGCTTGGCAACTGTGGTTATGGGGTTGGTTTGGTTTGGTTTGGTTTGGTTTGGGGTTTTTTTGGTTTGTTTTTTTTTTTAAACCAAACAGTAGAGGAAGTGAGTTCTAATCCTCTTGAGGGTGCTGTTTATTAAAATTTCCACCATGGAAATTAGTATCTTCCTCTTTCCCAAAACAAATCTGAACTAATTCTGAACATGTTGTTTTAGCTGAGGTGACAGAAATACATGTTAGAGACGGTAAACAAAGTTGGGGTTTTTTTCTAGAAAACTGGAAATATATGAGGTTTGTTAGTGCATCTGTTAAATAATGACTTTATGAGGCCAGATAGGAGAGGATACAGGCTGTTTGAGTGCTCTGTACAATGGGTCAAGGACCCATAATGAGAATTAGAGTGCCTTGTAAATGTGTGGCAGTCAGAGCATGAAGATTAAATGGAATTGCCCAATCAGCAGTATGGTAACAGGGAGTTGATGCTCTTAAACCCATTTGGGACTTTGCTTTCCTGTGGTTGGTAAGGGTTGAATTCCATGGGAAGCGATCTGCTTGTAGGCCATGTTACTGGAGTAGGGGAACTAGATGAATGTGAATTGCCATTTTGGATTTGACCATCTTAGGTGCCCATCTTAGAAAAATAAAGTGATACAGTTTGTTGTTTGGTTTGGTTTTTTTTCTCCTGATGAATATGTATGTCCTCTCTTGCTCTTTTTAATATTAAATGTCTTAATATAAAGCACCTCTGCACAGTGTAGGCATCTAAGTGTCAATCCATTGAAGAACTTCATCCCGTCATAGTGTCCTTGACTTCAAAAATGCTTCCGGCTTTAGGAGAAGTACACAAAAAGCTAGAAATAAAGCTTGGTCTGTGCTTTATTCTGCTGCACCCTGAAATGTTTCCTGTGCAGACAAATTTGTACTTGGCTATGTATCTTGAAATTAGTAATTTCACATCTCAATTGATGATATTGAGTCATTTTCACTATATGTGCAAGGTATTTATAAATGTATTCTGTTAATGATTCCTTTCATATTTGTGACATTGAAGCCAATTAGAAGTCCTTGTGGGTTTTTGTATTTTTGAGATGTCACTGATCCTGGAATGGCACCATTTGTTCAGTTAATCACTGTTTTTTATATCCTCCTTCTTTTTTATAGCGTTTTATTGGTGTTCTTTTGGGAGAGATAGAATTGAGCTACAGGCACTTGGATGCACCTGCAGAATGTCATGGCAGCACAGAGAAGCACATGGCAGCACAGAGAAATTTGTCTTCACCTGGCTTTGCACGTAGGAGGTGCCACGTGGCAGACTCCTATGGAGAGGAGCCTGCCGGAAGCTGACAGACCCTTGAATAGTGGGTGATCACCCCGTATAGGGACATTAAGAAATCGTGTTGCTGACATGGTAATGTGTGATAGGTCACTTAGTGAGAATTGCCATATAGGGAAATACTGTGTCTTGAAGAAGTGTATAAAACCAGCTTGTTTCCTTGAATAAATGATTTAGATTCCCTGCCAGTCTGAGCCTGAGTCTCAGTCATTTACAGTGTTCCCTGTTGCAGACATTATCCATTGAAATTCTGATTACTCACTGTAATAGATTACTCTATTACATACTATAATCATTGCTTCCTCACACTTGTTTTGCACCCATTGGCATTAGGTTATTTGGAGAATTCTTTAGGGAAAAAATGCCAGAATAAAAGAAGGGAGAGAAAGATCAATGCTCAGTGGTCCCTCTTGACCACTTTAAATAGAGATAATTACAACAATCATATCTATAGCAAATATGCTAAATATCAGTAGTAGATTAAAATTGCTGTAACTATCTGTTAGCTGAGCTGGGTCCAAATGTATAGTAATATCCTTGTTATTCTGAAAACTTCTCTTGTACCTAGGGGTGCCCCTTTTCCCTCCACAACATTAACAACGTGTATCCAATGTCAATCCGGAAAGGTTTTTGGACAAAAGGTAAAATAAGGGTAGCTGTGGTACTGAAATAGATGTGCAGGTGCACACAGAAATGCAGCTGTAACACAGGACATGGTAGCACAATCAGCTGGCTAACCATTGTTCCCTACCCAGCGCAGACCGTACCCAGCTCCAAATACTCATACCTGTGCCAAGCCAGTGGCAAAAAAACTGTTTTTCATTGGGAGGACTTGACAGTCTCTGGGCTGGAAGGTGAGAAAGGGTACTAGAGGGCTCCTGGAGAGTTTCTCCCAGCTCTTGCCAAATTGTGGTGGCACACTTGCATGTGTGTGCCATAAACATACAGGGCATAAAGCATTGAAGGCTCTGGCAAAATAACTGTGCCAATCTTGCTGTATGTCATGCTCTGAGGCCAGGAACTCACAGGGGACTTGTGTCTCCAACTCATCACCTGGAGGACTGTAGTTCATAGTGCATAAATTCCTGGAGTGTTTCTTGTTGCAGTGTGTTTCTTGTTAATGATATGTTCTGTTTTTTCCCAAGCTAATGGTTTAGTCCAAAATTATACCCTCCCGCCCACCTTGTCAATCTATCCTAAACTACCTGCCAATCCTGTTTTGTGCCAGCCCCCTGCTTGGAATTCCTCTTTGGAAATCCCCTAAAACTCCATGTCTCATTAGTCCATGTGACCCAGTTTTCCCCCCTACCTCTCTCATTGGACAATGCCTTTGTGAACCCTACCCTTTATCCCTCCTCAGAATTTCTCCAATTTGCTAAGAATTTGTACCTTCCCCTTGAATGTCCCCCATATTTAAGTTGTTGCATCTTCACCATTTTTGTCTTTTGCCCCGCGGATTCCCCAAAGTAATGAAACCTTTTTATCCTATGCAAAAGACCTCCCCCTCCTCCTTGCCGTCTTCTAATGCAATCTGACAGCCAAAATGGCCATGGAGCAATAGCTTGAGCCACATCTGAGGTCTCCTGTTCCTGGAGTGTGACCCACTCCAAGCACGGGACCTTAGTGGCAAAGTGAGTGCAGCTCTGGCTGGTGCATCAATTGGTGTCTGCCATTTGGGGCCCCTGTGAGCAGACCCCATGGATGAACTGTGGATTTTAATCCAAAAAAGTTCTGGCCGTCAACTGTCTCCGAGTGCAGCCGATGGGCTTTGCCCAGCAGCTCATTCGGGGGAGGAAGTGATAACTCTCTAGCACCTGAGGAACACTTCCCTGAAGGAGGATTTTTGCTGCAGCCCCTGTCCAGTGGACCGAAAGGAGGGTGAGTATCCCCCAAGTTAGGCTGAGGGTGCTCCAAGTAGAGGGAAGGGTGCATTGGCCCCCAGGGGTGGAGGTGGGGCTCACAAACCTACAGGCTACAATAGTTAGCTGCGGAGACAGCTCCCTGTTCCTGAAACTAAAACTGGCCCTGGACTCTTCAGTTGCTGTTTCTTTTTGCTGCAGAGAGTGGAATTTTGTTGTGCCAACATAGCTTAAGATCAGGGAATATGGGTGCGAAACTTTAGGCACAGCAGCGGGGGACTTATTTCCTAATTGTGGGTATCTTGGAGGGTGGGAAAAGAAAATTTTCAAAGCAGTAGTTAAAACAGTTTGTTCAATGGCTTTTCCTCTGCTTTCCAAGGGTATCCCCGGAAGAAATACCAACCTTCCTTTTTGGGATACAATTGGAAGCAAGTTGACAGAATTAAAAAATAAAGGGGATGCCTTGATTGCTAAATTCTTATCATTATTTGTGCTAATTTGGTCAGTGTTAGTTGAGGAAAGGAAAGTGGAGGAAAAGCTCAAACCAACCCCCCCAGCTTCCCCGTCCCCTGATCCAAAACCCTTGTCTCCTGCACCGGAAAGTCTGTGCCAGGCAAACTGCAGTGTCGTGAAGGAGACTCACCGACTCCCTGGCCTCCCACAGACTTCTCGGTACCCTTGCCTTGATAGTGATGGCCAGGCTGTCAAGGACCTTTCCCTAAACCCCTCTTTCCCAGCTGTTAATCCTCCAGTTCAAGTTAATAGTCCCAAAGAAGATTCCCAAGTTTTCCCTGAGTCCTCCCTTGCCATTCAGAATGGTCCCCAAGAGACACAAGATGGTGGAAGCCAAATGGCTCAGCCCCTCCCTTGTGTTTCTTCTTCCCAAAATCCCTTTCACCCTGTCCCTCCCAACCCCTTCTTATTCCCTGATCCCACCCCTGCCTACACCCCTCCCCCTCCTCTCCTATCCCCAAACTCCAACCCCTCCCCGGGTTTCCTTTCCTTTCCACCAGCACTATCTCCCATTCCCATGATATCTGTTCCCACGATGTCTCCTGAAAACAATACCCCCCCTTCCAGTTGTTGTCCCATCCCTGTTCCCTCCTCTGACAGCTCTCCTGCTTTTCCGGCTTCAAGTTCCCACAATGTCATGGGAACCAGAAGCGATGAGCCCAAAGAACAAAACTTGGTACAGGAGACCATTCCCTCTGCTGCACCTGTTACCTATACATGAGCAAGAGGAACACCTAGGTGGCAACCTTTTGATTATCAACATAAAAAGGAACTTTGCAAGGCTCAGAAGGAGTTTGGGAGGAAAAGTGAATATTTCAAAGGCCTTCTAAAGGCCACCTTTTCCTCAAATACCCTAGTTCCCGACAATAGCGGGGATTGGTATGCATGTCTCCTAACCCAAACAG
>VWZS01001467.1:0-119164 GCA_013397075.1 Rhabdornis inornatus
AGTCGGGGGCTAGGAGAGAGTCTATTCGACCCGCACCTTATAAATAAAATCTCTCTTGCAACACAGAAGAAACTAATATGAGAACTCAGCTCACAATGAAGGCCTGAACCTTGAGCAGGCTAACATCAAGCAGAGTGCCAAGCATCATTCAAGGTGAGCAAAAAAATTAGAGTTTGAGCTACAGGCGTGGATAAGAGCAGAGACAGAGGGAAAGAGAGAAACAGAAATCACATATTTGAAAGAACTTCACCTGCTTCTGTATCAGATTCTAATGTACCTGCTCAGATATTCTGAGTTCCCAAAAAAAATGAAATAAATCCTCTCACAAGAAGTACCTAAGAATAATAAATCCACATTTTAATGGGACATATGAGTTACTCTGCTAATGAAAACTAGTGCTAAATTTAAAAAATAAAATTTACTTTCTGATATGCACCACTTGCAATGAAAAATCCATCTTTGAAAGTCTAAATGCACATCCCTAAAAGACTGCAAAGTAAACAAGCAAAGCCTTCATGTAACATGTCTATAAATAACTCTTCAGACCAATCTTTGGACTGGATAACATGACACTTGGGCACGTGCTTTACAATTTTTAAAGAAGTTTCCCACATGAATAATCTATATCTGGTTTACCTTTTCGCCCCTCTACACTCCCTTTAACACCAGGTACCTCTTGTGGGAGTTTGACCCTGGTTGGATGCCAGGTACTCACCAAAGCTACTCTATCATTCCCCTCCTCAGCTGAGCAGGGGAGGGGAATTATGACAAAAGCTTCATGAACTAAGGACAGGGAGAGAACACTCATCAATTACCATCAGGGGCAAAACAGTGTCCACTTAGGGAAACTGGTTGAATTTATTACCAATTTAAATCAGAGCAGGATAGTGAGAAGCAAAACAAATGCTAAAAACACCTTCACCACACCCCTCCCTCCCTCCTGGGCTTAATTTTATTCCCAATTCACTACCTTCTCCACCCCACTAGTGCAGGGAGATATGGAATGGACATTGCAGTTAGTTCATCACACATTGTTTCTACTCCTGCTTCCTCTTCAGTGAGAGGAGTCCTTCTCCTGTTCCAGCATGGGGCCTCTCTCACAGGAGACAATTCTCCACAAACTTCTCTAAGTTGCTCCCACATGCTGCAGTTCTTTCAGGATAGGTCCCTTTCCATTCCTTCAGGAACAGGCTGCTCCAGTGTGAGTCCCCCACATGGTCACGAGTCCTATCAACAAACCTGCTGCAGTGTGGGCTCCTCTCTCCACGGGTCCACAGGTCTCTGACAGGAGTGTGCTTCACTGCAGGCTTCCCACAATGTCACAGATGCCTGTCAGGCAACCACCTGCTCCAGAATGGGGCTCCTCCACAGCCAGCAGGTGGATATCTACTCCCCAATGGCCCTCAAGGGGCTGCAGAGGCACAGCTGCCTCACCATGGGCTACAGGGGAATCTCAGCTCCAGTATATGGAGCATCTCCTGCCCCCCTCCTTCTTCATTTGATGTCTGTAGAGCTGTTTCTCTCACAAATTCTTACTCCTCTCTTCCCTGGCCACAAATGTGTACGCAGAATAATTTGGTTTAGTTGGGGTTTTCTTCCCCTTTTTAAAGTAATTTATCACAGATGCATTTGGGCAATCTGGCCATCCAGTTTTTGCTAAGTTTTCATCAGCAGCTAGCTGTGGAACCCATTATAGGGGTCTACCCCAGTCTGAGCTTGCTGACTTCAGGGTTTACTCTTTGTTTTTAGCGTCTTCGAGCTGTTGATCTGTTAAGTTTGCAAAGACATCGGAGAGCTATCTAAGGTTAATCTGCAATTATCAGGATTTTGCTAATATCTCTATATTTGAAGTGCTACTGTAGTTTATACAGTCACAGAAACAGTATTTCCTACTTGAGGACAATGAAAAACGCCCAGAAACAAGTTTACAAAACTTTAATTTAAACAGTGACATTGGAGAATACACCAGACACATACACTGCAATTATTCAGCTGCCAAGAGGAGATAGTAATAACTGACTTATACAATAGCCAAAAAATAATCTCAAAGTCTAAACTCTCTTTCCAATATAAGTCACCTGTGCGCATGCTGCTCCCAAGATTGATCCAGCCCTAGCACAAGCAGATATTACTCAGTTTAGATCCTGCAGCCTGAATGTCCCACTGTGTCTTGTGGCAGATGCAGGCAGATGTGCCAGTGTTGTCCTCTGCAGCCTGCACAGCAGCTGCTGCAGCTCTTCTCATGACAGATGTGATTCGAGCATGCTGGATGCACCTCAGATTCCATGTCAGAAGACAAACAGGAGCACCCCATCACAGATCTCAAGACTGATGCTGTCAGCATATGATTAGCTGTTTTACTTCAAGGACAAATTGAGGATGCCCTAAACAGGAGTGTAAATGTAGACAATCAATCCAAAAAGACTTGAACAAATGTAAAAGTATTTTGCTGGTTTTGTAGATTGAATAAATACATTCTTACATGACACAGCTTCCCCAAGAGGCTTCTGTAGCAGAGAAGAGTAGCATTGGCGGGAATAAAAGGGGCTTTTTAAGAAGCCACAGAAG
This sequence comes from Rhabdornis inornatus, assembly GCA_013397075.1. Classification (NCBI taxonomy): domain Eukaryota; kingdom Metazoa; phylum Chordata; class Aves; order Passeriformes; family Rhabdornithidae; genus Rhabdornis; species Rhabdornis inornatus. The sequence continues at coordinate 2,569 of VWZS01001467.1, forward strand.
ACTCTTTGTGTTATATAACAGTAGATATTAGTTACTTAGCTAGTATTGTTTAGGTAGAAATGGAACTACTTGTGAAACATAGAGACTTCTATTATAAAATAAAGCTGAGAATTTGGTTTTTTTGTGCTTATTACATCCTCTTGTTTTGACATTGACAGCACAACAAACACAACTCGTGCCTTCTCTGCACAACAGAGTTCACAAAGGTATCGCTTGCATGCTCTGAGAAGAAAATCAGTTATGTCTTTTTAGTTCATACATGACTTCAGATTTAGGCTATTTGAACCAAGAGATCCCCTTATGATTGTTCCTATCTAAATATCTTTATCAGACATCTCAATTCTCACTGTTACTACCCTCCCCTCCATGTCTGCTCTTCCCCTAAAAACAAAACAAAAAACCCACCCACAATGCAGAGGCACCAGCCTAAACAAGATAACAGTTTTTTAGACCATGTAAAGTAACATGCCCTTCAGTCCTGCACCTGCCACCATGTTTGATCTCTGAGGTGAAAACGTGTTACACGTGGTCAATGCAGACTAGTGACACCAGGAGAGTAAAAGCCAAATTTTCCTGTGCTGAAACCAATAGGGACCATTCACAAGCCCTATTGTCCGTTGTCACTTGCACCAAAGGAATTTCAGGAAAATATCTAAATTCAATATCAGTATTTTTACACAGATTGATTTTAACAGAACTCAGACAAATGAAAGGAATCAATTGCAGTTTTCAGAACTAGATCTGTGCTGAAAAAACAGTAGAGACAAAGAGTATGAATAGAAGGTGGAATAGTTTGAGATCTGTTGGAGAGGCAGGAGGGACCCTAGCATGTTTCTTTAGCCATTTCCCATTTAGCAGCATTATTAGGAACTAGCTCAGAATGCCATTTTGAATACTATTGCAGCTTGCTCTCTGTTGTGGTTTGACCCCAAGTAACAGCTAAGCAGGCACTCAGCTGTTCATTCACTTCCTGCCCCCAGCAAGACCAGGAGAGAATAGGAAGGACAAGAGCAAAGAAACTTATTAGTTGAAACAAAGATCATTTAATAAGTGAAGAAAGGAGGGGAAAAAACAAGGCATGCAAAGGCAACTCTCCACAACCCACAAGCAGATCAATTTCCAGGCAGTTTCTGCACAACAATTATAATAAATCCTGTGATTTTTCTTCCTACTCATTTTACTGCTGCGCATGAAATCCTGTGGTGTTAAAGTTTGTAATCAAAGGTCTCTCTGAATTTTTTAGAGAGAAATCAGAGTGCAAAAATTAAATCAAAGCCTTTGGATAAATTAAAGTATATTAAGCCACTCACACAAAGTAGAAATGTAAGTTTAAGTTTTAAAATAAGTAAGGAAGTAAGTAAGTAAAAATAAGTTTTAAGTGCTTTTAGAGAGTAAAGGTTGCAAATACTAAAGTAAAAGCACAAGTTCTAGTGAAAATTAAAAAACATAGTCCTAAATACTGGTGTTTCCGTAGAGGCTCCAAGAACATAGTTTTAGACATAATAAAACTATAGTAGGAATATTGCTTACATTTTTAAAATAGAACAAAATAGACCATATGCGCAGTTTATACGTAACCTGGTGTGCTAAAAAACTAGAATTCTAATAAGTTAAGAAAAAAGAGTTCAAGTTCATGTTAGCTTGTTAGAAAGTTTGTATATAAAAATCTATGCATTAGAAAGAAATTCGCCTTTACTTTTTGCCTTTAGCTTTTGTTCTTGATCTCTCACTTCTGTCTTCACTGCTATCATCATCACCTAAAAAAATAAAAGCTGCCGCAACAACATCAGCCCTGCTGGGACCTTCAAGAGCAGCTTCTGCTTCTATTTAAAACTCTATACCAAAACTTTAACAAACTTTAACGTTTGTAACTCTTTGCCTTTCAAAAGTAATGTACATTTACAATAAACAACTTCACAACAACTATTAACGGCTCGGCACTTAAAAAAAATAACCACAACCAAACAAACAGTGCCCTGAGCACCAGTCTATTAGCCAACACTGTGGTAAGGAGTATCCTACGGTAAGTAGTGTTCAGTAGTTGGGACGATCTGTTCCAGCTGTGTCTCCTCCTATTTTCTTCCCAACCCCAGCTATTCACTGGGGTGGGAGGGAATAAAGAAGAAAAAAGAAAAAGCCTCCAATGCTCTGCAGGTACTGCTCAGCAGCAGCCAAACATCAGGTGGTTTTAATCACAGATCCAAACCAGCACTGTATGAAGAAATTTGACTCCATCACAGACAGGCACAGTGCACTAGCTGTGGGGATTAGAAATGAAGGACAGAAATACACGTTCCCCCTCCCCCGTGTGGAGAGGGGATTCCCACACTGGAATAGGAGTGATTTGCTCTTCACTCTCTCATTTCTTTTACTGTTCACCAGCTACACTCTATTTTTAGACTACTCTACACCAGGATGTCATTAACCATCAAACTGGTACCACCTTTCCAAGGTTTCAGCCCAGCAGAGGACAACTAGTCTTTACTTACTCTGATGCCTGATTATTAAAGTACACATAACTTCTGGTCCCACATTCAGTTGTCTTTCATCCAGTTCACTCTATAGCGTCTATGATCAATTGGCAAGCTTCTAGAAATATTAAATTAATTACTTTACAGTCCTTAACATCTTTACCCCATTTGTAAATAAATGTGGAATGGCTAAAAGTCACTTTAAACAATCCTGCTGAAGTTCAAGGGACAGGAAGAAAAATATTTTTCTCCTAAATCTTTTTATGAGTATTTTTACTATTCTTACAGTACTTATATTCTTTCATTACTATTTGAAATGACTGAACAAACTTTGAAAAGGTAATTGCATTCCAGGTTTTAATCTGAACCTGTGCGCAGAGAAGGGTAAATTTTAGTTCCCCTCTTCATATAATTCCAAAACTTTTTGAAAACTGAAGTATTACTTTGGTTACCTATTGAAAGTAGTGAATGTAAGGTTAGCTATTGTGATCAACAGTACTACGGGAAAACCTTAAAAATAAGTTCTGAATATGTTTCCCTGTCTGGACCCTCTTACTGCATCACTCCTGTAGGACTCTATGAACTACGCTAGATTTTGAGTTAATTTGCAGTCAGTTAATCTGCAAATTTACAGCAGCTGGGGAGCTGGACCATTACTTTCTGTTGCTGAATACCAGAGTAACTGTTTCTGTAGGAAGAAGTGTTCAGAAGCAGAAATGAATGGGAAATCAACCCACCTCATACTATTCATTGTATTTCTTTATCACTTGAAATAGAGAATAAGCTACCACACTATGTGATCCTTTGTGAAAAAGCTTTGTGACAGATGCTCCCAAGCATGCCACTAAATCTTAGGAAAGCCATTTCAATGCATTGAAATGGGAATATTTTAAAACTGCTGACAAACACTTTTAAGCTGAAATGCTTATTAGCATATCCAAGTCTGTCCAAAAGGCATATCTTCTGAGGTGTTTGAAGGGGAAGCTTTAACAGAACAGCCAGGCACATAGTTTCTGTGACACTTGACGGTTCCTCAAAATGACCTAATTTCTTTCAATTGACTATCAGATTGTGTTTTCAATCCCACTTTAGCATTTGCAAAAATCTGCTCTTAATCCTTAACCACTATTCTAAACAGAAGTGTAATTGACATTTCTCTAATATCTAAGTAATCCCCGCTTTTCATATTCTATTAAATGCTTCTATACTTGCAAAAGCTGATGTTGAGCATGCTTTTGGAAAACAGATGATGCTTCTGTTAAATCATCTAAATAGAAGCATACAGTTTGAAAATTTAAGCTGCCATAACTTTACTCCCTAATCTCTGCAACATTGCAGTTGAATTAATGGACAAGACCTGAAAACAGTACAGTGTCCTCCTACTATAGAATGGTGGTTTTCAACTTAGGTTCAGAAACATATGCAGGACTATTATCCTTACATATGTCTTAGGTGTCAATGGACCAAACTTCATTTCAAAAACCTAACGATTCATCAACCTCACACAGCAGATACTGTTCTCACTTAGTGGCACTGTAACTTCTCATAGTCCATACAAAATTTCACCAGAGCGAATATACTAATAAGAGTGGAGATGCCCATGAACAACCTGCAGCATACACAATGCCCCCTTTTAACATTTGACTTCACTGATCTTCTGTAACTTGTATCCTCATAGATGAAGCTCTGTAAGGCATTTCAATAACAATCTTATGACCAGCATCAATGCAAAATTTGATTAAAACAGTCCTTCTGGGTTTTATCTTTGAAGTTACTGGATTTTTCAGCATTAAGAACTTAATCACTTTGTTTCTGATGTGAATCCATTTGTAGATTCAACCATCATTTTCTGTTCTCTGGATTACTTTAACTGAAAGCCTTCTCACAGTTAGTTAATGCTCATACTTTTTCATAAGCTGAATCTGCTTATGACACTGAATCTGAGACCTAATCTTATATTGTATCTTTTAAATGTCATTAATTTACCGTGTCTAGGTATATTGTAAAACGCAGTGTTTGCTAGAAGTATAGTCCAATGCCCACACTATTTACTACAGCTGCTAGACTTTATGCCCATTATAAAACAAAATGAGATTTTTAAAGATAACATCTTAGATAGGGCTCAGTTTTGAACAGCACTGTGAAAAATCAGTTTGATTTTGTGTCCTAAGACTAAAAATGCCTAGGGTAGAACGCAGAAATCTAGACAATATATGTAATATACTGCATCCCTTCACAATAACAAAAACAGGAACAACAAGCATTCAGCTCAGGAACCTTGACTGGTAAGTATCTGCAGGAAATGGGCATCATCTCAAACCTCAGCATGGGACAGATGAATTTGGAACAGCATGGCTTCAAAGCATTTATCAGTTTCTGTTATCTCTGATTTTCAGAAAGACAACAAACTCTTTGTATTTATCCTTCCTCTCCAGGTTCACCGTGTGCAGCAGGCTGCTTAAGAGGAGAGTCTTCCAATTTCTCATATTCTACATGCAACAGAGAATTTAGGCTAGCTGTTTCTCATCTTTTTTGGACATATGATTACACTAGTTTTCTTGTGAAAGAAATCTGCACAGGAAAAGCTTCACAGGAGAGAGGATAAAGATGTAAGGTAAACATCCCAGAGCAATGGTTTGTTACTGTAAGAGAACTCACAGCGCCACAGACTGACATCATCAAAATACTCTAAAGGCACTGTCATGGTGAGGGAATCAAAAACTAAGCTTTGCAACAGAAAAACTGAAATACCTTCTAAGTATCCTCCTTGACTTATTTATTAAGAGAAAATTGATAACAGCAAAATAAGGAACAGGAATACAAGAAAATAGAAAGGTGGTCAATTGGCAAATCCACAAGTTACCCAGTTAGCAAATGAACACCCTACCCCACTAGCAGGTATTGGAGGACATGTGTAGAAAAGTGCAGGTGTTGAGTAATCTGAGATACAGTTAAAAGAAAACCAGTGTTCAAAAATATACACATGAACCCAACATTTATTGCCTAGTAAACTTCACTGCATGTTAAAAAATGAAGTAGAGAACCTAAAAAATGCCTGTGTTCCAGATATTAACTGAACTTAGTAAACTCTTGCTTTATTAAAAGTCTATTACATTGGATGAAATTAGTATGTTACGGAATACAAACACATGGAGGCAATTTTCAATTTTACAAAAGTTTTGGGCTATCTGTAGATGTTCAACTGTTGCGGCGTGTTAGTTTAAGTCTACTGTAAGTTGATTTTCCCCTGTTATTATAATGGTTCATCCCTATGTTATTCCCCTGAAGTTGGTCTGCCCCAGGTCTTCCTTTCCTGCCCTTACCCTATCACCCCACCTTAAACCCCTCCCAGATTCATGTCACTCCTCCCTAGCACCCAGAATGTTCCCTGTCCTTCAGCCCGAAGCCACTCCCTGACCCATGTCAATCCCCCCCAGCCCTTCCCAACCTTCCAGAAAGTTCACTGTCATTTATCCTGTTCCAGGTTTATGATTTGTCATAGTAGTATGTGCTCCGCCCAAGTTATATCACATTGGAAGCTGAATTTTTTTTCCCTCCCAATGTTCCTCCCACCGTGTACCCTGATTGGATGTTGTGTTGTGCCCTCCTCTTGGACCTCCCCCGTATTTAAGTTGTTGTTCTCCGGTGGTCCCTGCTTTTGGTGGTTGCCTCCGTTGGTGTCCTGTTGCTGCGCTTAACATTTCCTCAATAAACCTCGTGGACCCATCAAAGGATTCGCCCAATCCTTTGTTCCTCCTGGGCGTGTGTCGTGTCTCTAAGGGCCCTGCAACCCTAGCCGTATTCCCAGCTGTCGATCTCCAGGGAAATGGCCCACTCCTGTCACGGAGCTCCACCCTCGTGGGCTAGCCAGAGTGGACAGAGTGGTCAGCAGGAGGCCAGGCCATGTCATTCAACCAATCTGTCCTGAAAATAAACAGGTAATCATCAGAAAACCAAAAGAAGAAAACACAATAAAAAAGTAGTAATACAATAATAAATAGCAGTAAAATTAACTAGAGGGGTTTTTTTTGCAAGATCTTTAAGTGTTTTATTTGTACTCTTTTAACATACCATTTTTCACCAGCATTGAAAATGGAAAAAATATCATACATTCATCTTCATTAGCAATCAGAAAGAGGTTAAACAGCACAATAATTAAATTAGTAGATGATAAAAAATTAGAAAGCATAGTAAATGACCTTTCCAGAGCAAAGGCACAGAAATGCAGTCTAAAATTTGCTTAAGTTCTACTAAATATGTAGAAGATGAAGAAACTAGATGTTGTTTTTCAAATTATGAGAAAAGAAACTGGACCACCAATATTACTTCAGTACAGTAAAGTGTGAATTACACAATAGAATATCACCCAGAAAGGACAGTGTGACTTTGAGCAGCACATACAGAACTACCTTGAATTATAGGAAAGAAAAAATACTTCATTCTACAACATTAGTAGTATTTAGATGAATGTGTTCAATTCTAAGCACAGTCCAATAGACATTGAAAAGCTGAGGGAACCAAAAGCATGAAGGCAATAAAAGTCTGTGGAGAGAGCAATTTAACAGAAAAGACAAAGCATGAATTACCTATAGATTGATTAAGAGAAAATGCCTAAATAAGTTAAATGAGTTGAGAACTTACTGGGGTCAAACTAAGCAAAATAAGTAGGTTGGGTTGCAAGTGTTTAAAAGAGTTTTTTGAATGAATGAGATTTTTAAAGTTGTGTTTTGTTGGAAACCCTTTCTGAAGTTCAGAAAATAAATTGTTGGAGACTATCTTATCTTTGCCAAGATGTTAATTGCTTGTTACCTCGTATGTAAATTGACCGACACTGAGCAATTTCTTCATAGGCTTCAAAAAAAACAAAAACCAAGAAAAAGCAGCCAAACAGAAAACCCTGAGGGAAAGATGTGGAAGTAACTGAATGTCTAGCAAAAGTACTAGATTTGCAAATATCTAGAAATGCCCATTGAGTTCAAAGGTCTTCAGCTTACTTGCTCGAAAAAGTAATTTACATAGCCTGATTTTTTGTCTCCTTATATGTATCTTGAAAATTATTACCCTAAAAAGCTGCATTGGCTTTGTATTCTTTAAGTATTAAACTTCACCTCTTTCATGACTTTTTTGCAACACAATTCTACATTAAAGTGCAGACACCCATACTACAGACTGACTTGACAAAAAGATCTCAAACTCATCACGCTGATCCAAGATTTATCTTTCAGCAGAAAAAAGCCTTTTTTTCTCTTTTTTTTAAATTATCCATAAGCTTGTCTATGAGCCCAATTTCAGAAATTCCCTATTAATTCCATTTTTCATAATATCTTGTGACTTTTAAACTTACAGAGCATACTTTTGTTACATTGTTTCCATTTCTCATACTATATCAGAAATGGTACTTTGAATAATAAAACTATTCCATGTCTACTGCAATAAGCAAGAGTTTCAGATTAGAAGATAATGTTTAGGTACTTTAAAATTATAAAATATGCATTTTATTATGTGTTCTAAGAGAATGATTAATATTGTGCAATCATTGCATTTGTAGCTCAATGTAAATTAAGATGTTTTATGTTAAGAAACTAGCAAAATCACATTTTTCTGAAAACCTTCTAGACAAAATTGAGACACTTACACCAAATACGCTGCATTGTTGAGTCCCTTAAAATTTTCATTGCAGTTTAGGATGCAAACTAAGTTAGCAGGAATTCATTATGCTATAACAACTAAATATTCATACTCTAAATAAGTAAATATTCAAGGAAAATACATCCTGTAAAATGCCAAACTCAAACAAATTTCTGAAAAGTTAACCACATTTCAATCCTTCCTTTCTCTTCTGGTCTTCATCATGTCCACCAAAAAGATGTCTAAACTTAGCAGCTTTTATTTAGAAGCCCAGCAGGTGCCTGTAACACCAGGCCCACCATCAGCTGCATAGGCTCAGCTGACTCATTAAGCCACACTAATTTAATCACCTTCAATCATGGTCAACTACGTTCAGATGGAGACAAGGGCTCCAAAACAAGCACAATGATTTTCATAGCTGTGTGAAGAGGCACAAGAGAGCACACTTTGAGAAGGCATATTATATAGTATTTTTAGGGCGATGTAAAAACTCTATAATTTTTAAAAGATACGTAGTTTAATTGATTTAAGCTGAAGTGTATGAGGGGGTTTTCCAAGGGGGAATCAATTGAAATTTTTAAAATTTAATTCTATGCTTCCTCTGCTTTGTGTTTGAGAAGCACAGCCTTACCCAGCCCACTCTGTTGGCCTGGCTAAGGCACTCTGGCTGGCTTCTGTTGGTCTCGATACACAGAGGACTGACATGTTGGAGTGCTCCTGTCTGTTTCTAACTACCAAGCCCTCATTAGGTATGTTCACAATGAGGTTGACTGGAATGATTTGATCTCGAATTGGTGTCTCTATTTCCTTCCAATGATTCATCAAGGGTAAGGGTAATATCGCTGCCCAGGGCCACATGGTTTTTGGATAGGAGCCCCATAGTTGCACAGGTCCTTTACCAATTCAGAGCCACGTTCAACAGCTTGTAGCATTCCAAGATAGAGTTAGGTTACTGCAAAACCCGAATGGACCAGATTCGCTACAGGCTTAATTCAGTTTTGTACAACTGATAATCAATACTCTCAAAAAAGTCTTTTCCTGCCAAAAAAAAGGATGAATTTTTACATCATATCAGACTTAACAACACCAGGGTGAGAATTCCTCCCCCCTCCTAGAACAAGGACCTTTTGCTATACAATGAAAGATTTTATATTTGAGAAGAAAAGTTTCTGACCTTCATGCTTGTTAATAAAACAGCAAACACACGGATGAGCTGCCCAATTTTTTCCAGCTCTGAAATCTGAAGATGACAATTTAAAATGTCAGCATTGTTAGCTACTGTAGTGCAAAAAGTTCTATAGTTTTAAGGGTATTAAAGCCAACAGGTATTAATGGGCTAGCATAATCTGACCTGCATAATACATGTCACTGAATTCCACCCATCCTTTCCTGCATCAAATCAGAAACCCTAGCAAGCCGGTGCCTGGACATCTACAGATGGTGCCTTTACCTTTGAAAGATATTGAATTTTGATCCAAAAATTTTCCATGATAAACAAACCATCATATTCCAGAAAAAAATACCCTTACCACTAAATAAAAATAAGCCTGCTTGTGTTTTTATTAATTTTCCTGCCTCTGTCCTTTAATTAGTAGCTTATTTTCTGACAGATTTAAATTAATCCCTCTATTAAGATTTTTTTCGGCACCCAGGAAGCTACAGGATGTGTGTGCACCACACAGGGGAGCTCAGTGCAAATATTCTCAAGTTAATGGATAGTCGGCAAATCCACATAGTTGAGCTTCTCGGTAGGGCTTTTAAAATGCAGATCAAGAGCAGTATGAACACAGCATGAAGGCCAGAAGCGTTCTCTTGCCTTACACGTGTTTCATGAGTCTTTGGATCTGTCAAGTCATGCTGCAGCTACAGAATTCCAGTGGAAAAAAAGCCATTGTCTCAGTTATTACATCCATTTCCTGTATTCTTTATGAAGTTGTTGCAATACTGGGAGAATAAAATTAAAGAGAGTTTATATCTCATAATCCTGGCAACAGTATTCCTCTTTGTTACTTTAACGAAAAACTGAAGCGATAACATTGTCACAGTCTTTCCTTGTTCTGAATCCAAGGTTTCTTTCAAGAGACCCAGGGATCTCTACTCCTGGCTATCATTGCCCTAACCCTTTCACTAAGTGAGGGAAGAAAAAAGAAAAAAAAAAAGAAAAAAAAAAGAAAAAAAAAAAACCAAAAAACAAAAACCAACCAAACAAACAAACAAAAAAACCCCACACTATTAAATCCCTTTAGACTTGTGATCAGTTTCTAGATCAGTTTTGTTCTCAGTCCAGGAAAAGCTTTCTACAATACATTTCTCCATCTCTGGTAGAATTCAAGGCCAGGCTGGAGAGGGCTCTGAGCAACCTGTTTTAGCTGAAGATGTCCCTGTTCATTGCAGAGGTTTGGACTAGGTGACCCTTAGAGGTTCCTTCCAAACCAAAAAATTCCATGATTTTACAATCTTCCTCTGGTCCATGGGAAAAAAAGCTACTGTCCATCACAGCTTTGGCTGTGCTTCAGTTTACCTTGCTTTTCAGTAACCTTCCAGTCTGGCTGTCACAGGAGCATTCTGCAGAGTATGTCTTTCTCTCTGCCAGCTCCCTCTGCTCTCCTCCATACCCATCTGCCCAGATAAAGGTTCTTGTCTTCTGCTGTGAAAGGACTCCACCTGACAAAGCAAAAAGGCAGCCTTCCTATCTTCTCCTAAATCATTACCTTTAAAGCATTGTATTCAACATTACGTGCAGCACATGGTGAAGGAAGATGTTTAAACACAAGATGTCACAAGCCAGGTAAACATTATTCCCTCACAAAAGATCTGGAGGACACATCTGTGTTCAGTGGTGAAGGACTGTATTTGAAGATTTTATAGCAGTCAATTTTTATTCTTGCCTCCACAGATTCTTGTGACAACAAATGCAATAATTTCATCCGTATTATATGAAAGAAGTGAAAACAGACACCTGACTTCACCAAGCTCCTTGCTTATTCTATGATGAAGTTATTCAGCTCCCATTCACCTTCTCTAAACCATGCATGGGTTTATAATCCTCCACAATATACCTTTTGCAAGTTGGAATTGTCCTATATTTTCCCATTATTTAGAAGATTTCTTTGTGGTTCTTATAAAGGAATAGGACCAACTACTCCTTCCAGCAGCTGTGGACCAGGACTCTTCCCTGCTTGACCACTGGACCCCAGCCTGATATGCCTGTGGACCCAGGGTTTCCACCCAGGTTTTCAGGTTGAACAGGTAGTCAAGCTGAGCACATACCCTAGGCACACCCACACACCCACCCACGCACAAGGGCACACATAAGGCACTCTCTGGAGTTACACACATGCACAGATTTTCAGGTCTCCTGAATACCTGCAGAGACCCTCCGCAGCAGCCTGATCCCCTGCCTAAACCCAGGCCCCCATGACTGCTGGCTGCTCCAGCCTGAGGTTTGCTGGCACACCACACCCATCCCAGTCTGGGGATGATGCAAACACTGGCTTCCCCAAAGTTTGCATGAGGCACATGGGCTGTCATTCTCCAGCTGCCACCACCGAGCCGCTCAGTGACCTCATTTACATTGCGACCCACAGTAGCTGGGTTTTTTTGGAACACACACCTAATGGAGAGAGGCAGAGGTGCCCCACCCACTGAGGCAGCTGACACTGAGATCCCACTTGCTCCAGTAGCTGACACCACAGACTGTGGGGAACCCACACTCTCAGTCTGGCTCCAGCTGGCACCTAATCTGCTCACGGTGACCCCCCCCAGTAATTGGCACCTGGTCTTTGCAAGACACATGGGGTAGAGAATGAGATGACACAGAGAGATAGTTAAGAAAGGATAAATATAATGGTCGATCAATTACTGTGTCTGAGGAGGTGTGTTCTGCTCTTTGCCTCCCTTATTTTCATATTTTCACTCAGGTTTGTGTCTTTTTTATGGCTTCTTCGTTTTCTTATTATCACCTTTTGTATTGGAAAAGTGCTTGACTGGATACCCTCAAGGGAGTATCCACTCTCTTAGAAAAGAAAATTGAACTGTTTATGTATTATTTTTAAGTTTCAAATGGCATTGTTTGGGAGATCCATATATGACTGCCTAAATTAGGCAACATGATTGCATTTCCAGTGACACCATTTCTACAAATGTTTGTTTGTTCTAATTTGATTCTTGTGGATAGAGGTCATAGCTATCCTTTTTGTGTCTCGAGAAGAGCCATGTGTTGGTGAATGAGATACTGAGGAATTTCAGTCAGATGAGCTTTTCATATAGCTAAAATTTTGGGAGTCTGACAAGAGAGACACTGCTGCAGTACTAAAATTTAGTTATTTTTCCACATTTTCAGTGGTAGAATTTCAAGATAATTATTTAAGCAGCATGATGGCATTCAACTAGACTAAGAAAGAGGTCAGTAATTAACGGTGATTTTGGTCATGCATGACAGAATTAGGAAACAAAGGCATTATGAGATAAATTCAGGGCAGTCAGAAACATTCATGCTATTTCTACATTAATATTAATTTTATTAATTATTATCATTAGAGAACAATGATATTAGGTTAAAGATTTTTACAAACAAAGATCAAGTGAAGTCCTCACTAAAAGACCTTTTAGTTCATGCAAAACACAGTGGTACAGAGAGTGGAAGGTGTGGTAAAACCATACAAGCACCAAGGCCAAAGTGTTGATTTGCAAACATCACTAATATTTTCTGCACTGGTTTCTGGAGTGTTTTACAGACATATCAAGTCTCACACTTCTGTGATAAGTGCAGTTGTTCACACTTACATTGTCCTATCACATGCTGATATTCCATGTTTGGAACTAAGGCACAACAATGTTTCACTCAGTATCTGATTCCTGTAGAACAGTAGAGATTTGGTGCTGCATTGCATTTGGGAGGTTTTCCTAGTAGGGCTACCAATCAAAGCAAAGGTCTGCGAAAGGACACTTTTTTTTCCCTGAGAAATGATGAGCATAGGCTGGTGCCTGTGAAGTCTGACAAGTAGTATTTCCTACAATGGGATCGGAGATCTAGATACTAAAAAAAGAGAGAAAGGGGGAAGGAAACATCCCAGAGGGGGATGTTTTGTGGATGGAAAGAGAGGGAAATATCCCTGGTCTTTCTCAAGCAGAAGCAGGACAAAGTTGCAACCAGTAGAGAAGGCTGTCCAAGGAAATTCTAGTTTAATGCAATCCAGAAAAGTACTTCACTAGTCTCATCATCTGTAATCAGTATAAATCTATTCACATTTTTTGGAAGCCATATAAAATACTATCTATTTTTAAAAATCAGGATTTTAAATCATTTGGCCGGTTTGCACAGAATGTATTTATAGGCCTGCTTTAGCATAAAATGTAAAGTGAAAATAGTAAATTATTCTAAAGGCAAAATGACTAAATAGCACAAGAAACTTAAATACATAATAACAAAGTACTTTCTAATCAAAGTTGTCATATTTTCATTAGACATTATGTCAATATCATCATTCATAGAATCATAGAATCCCAGGTTGGAAGGGACCTCAAACATTTTCTGGTCCAATTTATCTTGGTAAAATCATGTTCTAGATAATATTAAATTGTGCCCATTACTCTTCTTCTTTTCCACGTGACTCCACATGAGTCTCCATCTTCTTTATGGACATCCTTTAAATACTGGAATATGGCAATAAGGTGTCCCTTAAGCCTTCTTTTCTCAGGCTGAGCAAACCCTGTTTTCCCAGCCTTTCCTCATGACAGGCTTTCTAGTCCATTGATTATGGTTGTGGCCCTTGCCTGAATCCTCTCCAGCCACTCCACACCTTTTTAGCATACAGAGACCAAAATTAACACTGTGTGGCCTGATAGTTGCTGGGTGGGATAACATCTTTATGTCTTGGTGATATCCTTATTAATGCAACCCAGCATCATGTTGCGTTTCTCTGCTGCAGAGCACACTGTTCACTCATACCCAGCTTGTTGTCCACAAGGGCCCCTCGGTCCCTTCCCACAGAGCTGCTCCCCAGTCAGATAGATCCCAGTCTGTGCTTCACTCCTGAATTATGGTTCCTGTATTGAAAGCCCTGGGGAAATCCAGGTAGACAGTGTCCATCCTCACCCAACATCAGCTGAGCAGGTTATTTCTTCTAGATGATCATGTTTGTCAAGTATGATTTGCGCTTTGTGAATCCATGCTGGCTTTTCCCAATCGTGTTCCTCATCTTACTTGTGATAGCCCTTATGAAGATTAATCTCATAACTTAATTCAGTGTTAGGTTACATAAAACTAACAAGCCACTAATGAATGTAACTGAAAAACCAGCAGTCTGGAAAAACTGGTATTAAGGTTGGCTGTAAAAGTTAAGTTTTGTATCATTCTAGAAGAGCGCATTATTTACAGTACACTTTCCTGATATCGATACCTGCACAGGCATACCTATAAAGTTGTAATACCTGTTTTCATTTTAGTAAACTCAAAGAGAAAAGCAAGAATGAAAAAAACTGTCTAGTAATGTATTAAAGGAGAAAATTGCTTGCTGTTAATTATTAGTGTTTTCCATTTCAAATAGAAATGTATTTTATTCTGTTAGAACAAATAGTTACAGAATTTATTCTTTCTTGTAATTTAGTCAAACTATTCTATTTACATTTTTAGAACAGTGCAGGAGAATGACAGCGTGATATCTTTCCATGACATTTTTGAGCATAGCAACATGTAATATGGTCTGTTCACTTACACAAACTGACAAAGTTTAAGCTTAATTCAAACAAGAATGTTTTTTCCACATAAAAGCATCAAAAAACATTAAAGTATCTGATGTGGATTGATGCACCAAAAACCTACTACTTGAGTTTGTAACCATTTAAGTGATATAAAATGTTGACATTCACAGAGGAATATACTCAAACAAATGATGGGTGTACACCAAACAATAATTTCATTACTGTCCTTTGGAGAACTTTAAACAGTTTATTAATATGTCAGTGAATGGAAAAACAACAGACTGCTGTATACTGGCAGCAGAGGGAGTTCAGGTTTATGCTGCTTCTCAAAGAAACACAGTACTTCGAGTTTCACAAGGAAGGGGGAAAATAAAAAGCAGTTTCTAAATCGGTTGCACTTTTTAAAAATGTTACAGCACATTTTCAGGATTTACACTTACAGTCTACCAGATTCTTAGTCCCTTGTACAGGAAGATTTCCTACATGATGGTAATGCTGAAGCTGTAATGCCACATATTTTGCTCTCCTGAGGGAGCATGTGGTAGACATGTGCCTAGCTAATTTCCATAGAAGAAGTCCTCCTGTCCTGGCCCACCTCACCTTCCTTGTGTTAGTCCCCTTCCCATAATGGTAACTGTTTCACTGCCCCAGTTCAATATCTTCCAGGTTGGACCACAAATCTTGATAAATTATAAATAACAGCTTTCACAATGTGACTTTGGGGAAAAAAGAAAAGGTTCACTGTCTCTAATATGCTTTAATCTTTGATCATGGTTTACTACAAAACATGCTAAGTCATTTTTAAAAGCACAGTATGAATAGGAAGGTCAGAGCAAACTTACCTTCACTCTGTTAAACATGGTTTTTCACCAAATATAGCCATATTATATCCATTTGTTAAACACGGAGGCTTTCCCACAGCCTTTTTGAGTTTGATGACTTTTCTGGAGACACTGCTGTGTGGCAACCTGAAAAGCCCTCTGCTGATTTGTTGCCATTTTTGCTTTTTGACTAGCTGTGTGGCTTTGTTTCCACCAGATAAAATAGTTAATTTAAGTTCCACATCACCCCATTCATTATGTCCTTGGGTAAGTATGGTTTCAGTTTTGACCAGCTCAGGGTAGGCACTTTGAGCCATACTCCAGGACTCAATTAGGCCAATTAATTTGTCTGAAGATATGTTGGTCCTTATCTCTATATCATGTGGTTACACCTTCAGTCAAGAAAACAGGGAGAGCAAGTTATAGGCATAATTCCTCCAGCATTTCTGAACAGTGCAAGGTTTCTCCTGTCTTCCTCTTGTAGGAAGTAACAGCATGTGACACCTGCATAAACTAAATTTCTCTTCTCCATTTTTCTTCTTTAGTTTTAAAAAATTGAGGGGAAAAACAGAGTGAAACACAATTTCTTCCAAACTCAAAAGCGGGAATATGGGACTTCTAGTCTATTTGGACAGCTTTGCCTTGTTCCTGCAACCAATCTAGGGAGCCACAGAGTAAATGGTCTTTATAAACTACAGTCTTTATAAACTACAGTCTTCTAAAAGCCGGAAAGGGAAAGAAAATGTGGGGGGGAAAGGCTCTTTCTGGAAAATAAATTCAAGAGAAGAAACCAGCAGAAACTACTTTACCTGGACTGTGATTTGGGTACAAAAGCTAGTGACAACAATGAAACACGAAAGAAAGCAGTTAATATGTGCACAGTTTGTCAAGAAACATAATAAGATGGCTTCTTTTGCCAGTAGCTATCCAGTGATTACGAGTTTTGAAAAACATGAGTCTCAATTCTTCAAGGACTGAGGCTCTTTCTTGAAGCTCTGACAGAGAAGGAAGAAATTTTCTTACCTACATTCTCACTGAAATCAGGCCTCTGCACTGGGAAGTGACAAGACATTGCTGAATGATGAAATAAGAAGTACTCAGTCATTTAGCACAGGGAGGAACACTACAGGCTGGTGGTTCACATTCTTTTCCAAAGATATAGGCACTGGCACTATTGTTCTGAGGCCAGTGGAAGTATATTTTTCAGAGAAGACAGTGTCAGTGACTCACTCAGATTGACTTTGTCAATATCAGTTCAAGTGCTGCGTTTATTGTCTCCCAGCACCTTTGCACACCATCAGGCACTTAGTGAGCACGCCACTTAGTTCAACAGAGACCACACACTGCAAGAGACACATTCATATCCAATTTATGAATTAAGAATATTCCAGCAAAACCTGCATGCAAGGGTGAACACCCAACCCAGCAAAGCCCAAACACAAGGTGGAGCACAAGGGGGAGCACCATAGTCTTCAAGTTTGAAAATTCCAAGGCTATGTAAAAGAAGGAAAGGAAAATTACTTTTCCCCCACTTCTATTCCTTCCTTTCCTTCTTGAACTCTATCTGGTCAGTTTGTTTAAAAAAAAAAAAATAAAAAATTAATCTTCACTGTCTCACCCTTAATTTCTGCTAATCTCCTTTTAGAAGAGGACTTCTTGTTATTTCAAAACACATCCTACCACTTTTGCTCATTCTTTCCTACATTATCAGTCTTGGTGATTTTGAAAACATGTAGCAAAGGTATATTTTATATTTTTATTGATTTGTCAATTTTTCAAAGCATACACTGAGCTACTTCTACATCTAAGGAGGCAACTTTCAGAGCAGATTGTTTTAAAAGGATCAAAAATCACTAAACACAGATCTTGACATTTCATTACAAAGAAAATATATCTCCCAGGGTAGTTTTCTTGCTTCTGGAGATAGTATAATGGTCAACAACTTTCTCAGTGTACAACTTATCTTCCAAGAATTTTTCAAATTATTTTTTGCACCTATTTGTCAGAAAAACCTTCTTTACAGATATTCAATTTCAAATAATGGAGGATAATAATATATTTTCTTGGTTTAAATGACGCAGAGTTGTCATTGCCAGTTCAGTTGTATGTTTTGCAATTCACCTTTTCAGAAGGGAAGTAGTATTAGACTAATCGCATATGAAGAAGAGGCATATGTCTTCCCTCTTTACCTTTCCCCCCTAAACAAATAAAGCAATCTGGGCTGCTTCTTATCCTATGGAACTCATTTCACAAAAAAGTCCCCATCTAGATTTTGTCATAACTCTCTCCCAATTAGTCAGGACTAAGAGAGAATCTCCTCTACTCTATTCTATTCTAGGTACAAAGGCAGAATTCACAGGGGACATGAGGAAAGTGTATGAAGTGTATGAATAAAGAATGAATATTATATTTTCTGTTACAAAACCAGATCCAACATGTGGTCTAATAGCTGGGAGTATGAATTCCAAGTGAGGAAACACAGAAAAGTAAATTAGCATAAGATACAACATCAGAAATAATAATTAAATAGTAACATAACAAACTTTTTGGTTTATTATATGTATATATATATATATATGTGTGTGTGTGTGTCTGTGTGTGTGTGTGTATCTATATCATCTATATCTATATATATTATGGAAAGAAAAAGACGTCTGACTCTACTGATAAATGCTCCCAAGTAGAGGTTCAATGTTCATAAGAGCAAGCACTTTGCTGGGCCAAACCCTATCACGTCTATAACACAGTTGTCCAGCTCCATTTTTCCTAATTTTAACAGTCATTGTCCATCCCAGACAAGGTTTTGAATATAAATTTCTTCATAACAAGAGTTAAATCTTCAGCTTACCACTCAGCTGTGTCATCATCGTGCAATAAAATTACAGCAAATATTACCAAGAGACACACTAGTTTAGGTCAGAAAAAGTCAAATGCTTTTATTTCACAGTGCGAGTGTGATGTGATAGAAAGCACAGTTTTGATTTAAGCCCTTAAGCCATAAGTTAACACCATTCCAAAACATGGTGTTCCTTTTTTTTTTAATCTGCAATTTCCAAGTTTCAATCTATATGATGTTATAAAAAAGAAAGATTTCCCTTTTTTTATCCAGAAGACAATATATTTAAAAATAAAAAACTTTATTAGTGAGGTAGATGTATCAGTTATATAAACATTTAAACAGACACAGCAACTTAGAGTATCAGGAACTGAGGACCATTGAGTACTTAAGCTGACACCATTTTGAGATATCACAGAGCATATTCTTGGAGCTTCCTGAAGAAAATATCTTTAAGATCTGTTTCTCAGGCTGCATTGTCTAAATTTTGGAGGACTCCCAAATTATTACCTCGTAGAAGATTGATCTATTGAGCTAGTTAAACTTTAATTAGGGAAACTAAATTAAAATAGAAATCTGGATTCTCAGTATAATTGTAATTAGTCGTCTTTAAGAAAAATACACACAAACTAGAACTGTTGCAGAGCATGATACTATGATGATGAGGGGAAAGAAGACTTGTTTAGACCAACAGAGTTTATGATGATATGTGTTAGCAGAACAGAGGGACAACAAATTAGTACAGAGTGACTGTGATGAAATTTAGGGTGGAAAGAAAAAAAAAATTAAAAGGCTGCCAAAAAGTACAGGGCTATGGCAGAAAACTGTAGAGTTAATTAAATCCATTACATGATAGATCACAATAGCAGTAACTTCTGAATTAATCTGCCTGCATCCAGATACAATTCCTCCTTTTCTTTTTCCTAAAGGAAAATTCACCTGGCACTCAAAAGGAACGCTTAAACTTTCAAATCTTCACCAACTGAATTACATGGATGGAAAAGGCCTTTTTGGTTATTCATATTCAGAGTTTTTCTGTATTCACAGGACTAGGAAATACATTCAATGTAATTGTGATGCAATTTGGTATAATTCCTGAACTATCTTTGGAAGATTTTGATTATGTAGGTGAATTCATATAATCCTGAGGCTGAGATGCATTCCTTGGACAAAAGAGGCAGTTGTGGGGAGTCATGTAAAAATCATGAGAGGAAATAATTTAATTAAGCCTAATTTAGTTTCTGCTTCAAAACTCTTAATACTGAGCTTCCTTTGTGACCCCTCTGCTACTTAAATATATTGCTTGTTACTATAAATATGACAACATTTCCAAAAGCATTCATTTATGGCTGACTGCTTTAGTGGCTTAGTGATAGTCAAGTGGATTATTTTTGCAATATGTTCCCCTCAATTAAGCCTTCTGACCCAGCCTGACAAGAAACAAGAGTATCCCAGAAGAACTCTAAACTTTAGTTTGAGGAAACCAGTAATGCTGCTGCACTTGGTTTTTTAAACCATCTTTACTGGATAGCAACACTGGCAAAGAACTAGTTTTTTGTTCTTGGCTGCAATTGTAACTGTTTCCAGTCTGAGGCATTAATTTTTGACTTGCTAAACCAGAAGGATTCCCCGGGTGGCAAAAGGGCAAATTCAGCTGCCATTTGCTAAGCTTCATTTAGTTCTATCCTAAATGTTGTCCAGAAAGGAGTTGGAAAGGTCAAGAGAAACAGATAACAGAGAAGTGTGTTCTTTCCTCAATTAAAATGTATATGGTGAGTTCAAGAAGAAGCAGTAACCCTTCCTCTGCACTCTGGTTTTAATCAAGGGTTGTCGGTGATCCTGGTTTCGGTGTAGTCCAGGGTGTAACTGATAGCTCTTAAGGAATGAATGTACCATCTGTGGCCATCTGCTGTAGTCTTCAGGCTATTATGGATAAAGTTGGTGGTGACACTGACTTTTGCTAGACATCATCCTGGCACTTACAGATACCACAGAGCTCGGTAAGGTATCGCAGCCACATGAGAGTTAATTCCCTGTACACTGAGTTAATGCTTCATATTAACTCTGTGCCAATTGATGGGATTCACTTTGAAAGACCTGGCATGGGATACAATTCATTTGTGAAAGAATTATAGCAGAAATATATAGAATAGGAAACAGCAAAGTAGCCATCTTATTCTTGGATGATTTTCATGGCCAAAGGCAAAATGAGAAGTCATGAGAAACTCCTCAGTAAATTAGAATTCAGGGTTTCTCATCATATTCTCTTTAGTGAATATTTCAGAAATGTATTTTTCTGCAACCAAAATCTGCAGCATGAGCCAAAATTTCCAGCTCTATTGCTGCAGAAAGTAGAGAATAAAATAGAAAATATCCTTAAAAATTGCCCATGGCATGGTGCAATATTTACCTCTCACTCTGAGTCAGCATGTGTAGGTCAGTGGCAAGCAGCCAGACTTTTTGGGGGGTTTCCATATAGCATATGCATATAGCTGCTAATAACATTCTAACCTCTGACTTCTTAATTATTACCTTCTACTTACATCATTCAGTAACTCAGTGTCAAGATCCTGTTAACATATTATAAGACATTGATAGAATTTTTTTTATTATTACCAATTATATTTCAGGATTGCTTTTCATATAAATGCCCTCCTGCTAAGTGCATGTCATCTCTTTGATTCTACTCTGATGTACCAACGCAATGTTAAAAATGGCGAATAACTCACTCATGTGACATTACAGGTGCATTTGGTACCTTTCTCTCCTCTGATTATAGACATATCAGCTCATTGAACAGTCGTATAAGAACACTAGCTGAGCCCTTATTTTTAACAAACTACCATTGTGAAACTAAAAGCTAAGCCCTTCTCTTTTAATAAGTAGCACTGCCTTCATAATCAGGGGCTCTAGGAACTGAAGCAAGGAGATCACACCATGTTTCAGCCAGCATTTATTGCTACCGAGGTGGATTTTTTATTCATGTCTGATTTCAAGCATGGTTTTAAATGCCTTCATGTGCCCTTTTCAGGTTGCTTCTTTTATTAAAAATGTTGATATTCACTCTCAGAAATATTACTGTACTTGTGTATGTGCCACATTGAAGAGGATTACTCCATGCAATCATTTAGAAGCTGTATAGTACTACAGATACAATGAAAAACTAGTATAGCTCATAAACATGTGTATAGAAAATAATATAAGTATGTACAACAATATATACTGAAACACTTAGCCAGACTCTAATCTGGAACCTTTAGAGGTCCCCAACAAAACCTCATTTGTTTCTACAGAGAATATTAAAGTATTTCATGTGATTGCTTTAATAAATAAAATCAGTCATTTTTTGCTCCCAGTCCAATTGCATACTAACTCTAAATTGTATCATGGCTCTCATGGGTTTCCTCTCCTGGAGATTTAAAATTATAAAAAGGCTTTAACTTCACCCAGAATTGAGCCTGTAGCCTCTGGAAGGTCCTTTACCCTTACATTGGAAACAGCCTTCTAGCTATTGACATGGTAGTCCTTCTTTTCTGTGTTCTTCAGTGATCAGAAGAAAAACAGATGCAGAAATAAACATGAAGTAAAACACTCTTCCCTTAGAAATTCTTGTCCCTTAGCTATTACAAGGACATGCAGTGATAGGACAAGGAGGAATAGCTTAAAACAAAAGGAGGGCAGGTTAGATTAGATGTTAGGAAGCAGGTGAGGGTGGTGAGGCCTTGGAACAGGTTGACTAGAGAAGTTGTGGACACACCATCCCTGGAAGCGTTCAAGGCCAGGCTGGATGAGGCTTTGAACAAATTGGTCTAGTGGAAGTTTTCCCTGCCCATGGCAGAGGGGTTAGAACCAGATGATATTTAAGGTCTCTTCAAACGCAAATTATTCTATAATTCTGTGATATTCTCTGGTGAAATTTTCCACCCAAGACAGGCCCCCCCCTCTATCTGCAGAAGCTCACAAGAAAATTCAACACACAGACAGTTGTACACAGTTCTCCCTAGGCGCAGCAGACTCTACATGAGCCTTGGCCCTCCCACTTTACACTTGCTCATGACTTCTGTTTTCCTTTTCCTTCCTTTAAGTCTGATTTTCATGCTTTCTACCTCCATGTAGAGTTAGAACTCCTTGATCTCATCACAGCTCACCAACCCTTTGTTTGGCAGTAGCATACCTGCATAACTGTTCACATGGCACCATTGAAAGGTATAAAAAACATTTCATCAGAAATATAGGCTGCAGCAATATAACAGTGCCCATCTAACTTTTGGCTGATTTTCATCACCAAAGGCAAGATGAGAAGTAATAACTAATTCTACAGTAGATAAGGATTTAAGGTTTCTCATCTTTTCTTTGCTGAATATTTAGATAAAACGTATTTTATAGCCAAAAAATTAGAGCACATTCCACGATCTGCAGTTCCATTACCCAAGATAAATTAATACAGTATCACAAAGTGATTCGACAGACTTGTTCTTTTATTATTACCTGTTTCAGAACTCCCAAATAAAATCAGTCAGCTGCAATGTATGCTGTGCTTCCCAGAGCTCTATTAGTTGTTTGGTACCTTAAACATGAGTAACTTCTGGAAAGGGAAAGGTTATATTAATGTCTCTAAATACTGTACCAAATAATTAAGTTGTCAAAAACAGAAGTAACAAACTTATTTTAGGACCTTCCCTGTACTAACAACTTGGAAATATTAGTAGTTAATGAGACACACATCCTTAAGGGCAATTAAATTACTTTACAAATGACAGTCTGGGAAATAACATTATTTGCATTTTAAACTGAGGAAATTGTGGAACAGAAATTCTATTAAACAAAACATAAATGGTGAATCACATTGAAGCCATAAAAAACAGAAATGGTGACACAGATTAATTCAGCTGCATTAAACTGGGTCAAGCTAAGAGTGTAGTCACACCACACTTCTTTTTTTGAGATAGAGAGTAGCCCAGGAAATACATTTTTGCTGTTATTAACAAAAGGCTTCATATTGCCCTTACAGTGCAAGGGTCTGAGAACTTACCAGGGATTGTCTTGGCATGGCTTAGCCATGATATCAATTGTCTAGAAGTGAGGCAACTGTTTTCATAAGTTTCTTCATCTTATTTTTAGTTTATAACAACAAGTGGGTTAAATAATCTAGAACTTTAGAGCAAAAAATTGAAAGGCTTATCTGAGGTACCAGGCTGAAAATGACAATCAACAAGCATCCAACTTGTCACTATACAAGTTCAGCCTCATGAGTAATGTGGGACTAGTTGTAAAGGAAAAAACAAACAGAAAAACTGAATAATCTGAACTATTAAAATAAGCAACATATAGAAAATCTGTGTGAAGAAAACATACAAAAGTAAATCCAAGCAGACGCAAGACTGAAGAAATCTGTGTCATGAACGTCATCATGCTCCATCAGACAAAAACCTCAGGAGTCTGATGACTTTTTATAGTTCCCTTTTCCATTCTGCTTGAGAAGAATTGAAGGGTCAATCTTGGACTCAGAAGGATACTGAAAGGGTGAGGAAAACACCACTGAGCAAGGGAGAAATATTAGGAAGGTTTAGTATAAAAATATTAATACTATTGATGAAGATGCTCTGCATTACTTTGAGTTACCAGCCTTTAAAACATTATCTGGGCTAGCAATTAATTCTTATCTCCATATATATGACATTATTTGCTCATAACTGAATTTTGAGCATAGTGAGATACAAAGCCTTGTCAGATCCTAAAGCACACAGACTGCCATAAGGCACATGGGCCTTTCCCATGTACCAGAGTGAAGCACTGTAAGTTCTCCAGGAGCTCATACATTCCCATCCAGCAATAATACCCTATTTATGGAGTCAGCGATGAATGCTTCCACTATGTTTAGAGGAAGTAACACTACTTTCAAGATGTAATAATTATGGAACATAAGAATGCAAAACTCATTTTCTAATATGGATTTCTAATATAAATAAATATCCATTTTCAGAAAGAGCAACTGAACTCCTGGTCAGTTTCAAAGATAATAATCTGTGAATTTCAAATAACGCTTTTTCACAAAAAGGATTTCATCCTTCCTCATAATGGCTCTGCTGCTTTCAGTCTTATACTACATAGTATTGTTGTATTCTGCCTGCACTAGAATGGCTGTATTTCAATAGGAGTTGAAATAACATTCTTCCTAATACATATGCTGAAAAACCCCTAGCATATAAATACAATGCCATTTTTATTACTAGCTCCTTTCCAGTCCATTCTTTATAATGCAAAATTAGTACTTTTCCTGCAGACTATCACATTGTGAAATATCCTCTTTCTCTCTTATATTTGATATCACAAAATACCATGGCAGATTAGTCCTGTTCAGCAGCATGATGCCCCAGCATGAACGTAAAAGCAAAGATACCCGAGCTTTTTCAAAACCATAGTTCCTGCAACAGGAACTTTAGCTTTCATTTCTTTAGAGTTCATGATTTTTCAGTGGACAAGAATAAGAGTAGGAAATTATTGCTGATAAGCCTAAAACAAAAACAGACAAAATCAGTATTTGGTAAAATCCTGGGCAAGGGACTAATGGGGAAAATTATTTTAGTACTGTAACCAGAGCAAAAACAAACAATGTTGAAGTTAAACAATTTTGAATAGAAAATGTGGTAAAACTAATCTGGGCTTGCATGGAGCTTCCTGAGTATTTCAGAATCAAATAAGGATTGTCCAAAAGTATAAATGGGGGAAAGTTGCTTAGGATGATTGAGAAAGCAGTACAAACAGACAAACAGTACAAACAGACAAAACAAGTAGTGACAAGTGTAAATGTGTAAAATTCAGCGATGAGTAATAAGCTTGCAAACGACAGCAAAAAAAAAAGGAAAAAAAGAAAATAAGATCAGCACAATATACAAAAGCTTTAGAGGGCATGCATGGCAAAATGAAGTAAAATGTCTTGAGTGTCATGAAGAAAATGCAATATTAACAGATAGCATATCAAACATATCAGAGGCAGAAATGTCCTAGAGGTTTCACTTTCTTTTTCATGAAAAGGTTAATAGTGATCAGATAATTCATAAAATTGCTGGTAACAACAAAGGGATGTGAACATAGGCCAGACTAGAACAAAAATAAATCAGAGAATATTTAGGTATTCAGGAAAGTTATATATATTCAAGTCACAAGGCTTGAGAAAATTTATTGTAGAGCAAATCAATCTTTGAATTGTTAGTGATTATCTTCTAGGCTTCATGGAGAATAGATGAAACCTGAAAGGGATGGAGAAGGATAAATATTGATCTTAATTTTAAGATAAGGAAAAATTAGCACCTGGGGAATTAGAGATCAGTAAGCATAACTTTATCATTGCAGAATGATACTGATGTAAATTATTAAATAATCAGTTTATAAGCTCCTAAAAGCAATGAAGTAGCTTTAAGCATCCACTATGCATTTCTTGCAACAAAAGCTTTTCAATGACCAACCTGCTTGTCTTTACTGGCTGTCTCTCCCTTAGTAAACAGTAGAAGCACAGGCTGAACTGGGATGAAACTGGGAAATGTTTTTGGCACAGTCACTCATAGGAGAAAAAGCTGTGTCTGGTATTTTGGTTCTGGCTGAATACAGCTGCCTTGCAAGTAAAAGAGCCAGTTTTAACATCATTATCATTAGGCTGCATCACAATATAAGATCATATTTGTTGGGAGCAAGGTAAGGCTGCACTACACATAAATTCTGATGATCATAATTCTGATAATGAACAGTATTAATAGTGGAAAAGTTCCTTATTATATTTGTAGATAATTGAGCTGAGGGGGTGTGCAAGCACTTTGGAATGTAGGTTTAAAATTCAAAATAATTTTGATGAATTGGTGAAATGGGGTCAGATCAGTACAACAAAATTCAATAACAACACCCATGAAGTACTGCTGGATATTTAAGTGCATGCATATAACAAGGCAAACAAGCAACTAGATAGCTACACTGTAAAAAAGGATCTGAAGTATATAAAGGCTGTAAAATACAGCCTTTGGATACAATACTTGGATACAAGTCAATAGTGTGCTGCCCTTGCAAAGAAAGATTATATTATTAAGAGATTGGCATATAAGAAATAGGAGTCAGCCGTTCTGCTATCCAAGGCACTAGAATGGCAGGCACTGGAGTCCAGTTTTCAGCAGCAAACTCTCAGAAAGATATACGTAAATAAAAGAACAGAGTACTTTTAAGTTGAAAAAAATCAAAAGGGAAGTCAAGATCTAATCTGTCATGGTTACTCCATTGTCTGTCACAATCTTCATGCCTCAGCTGACTCGTCCTGAGTCAGTCTTTTCCTTGACAGTTGGTTTAAAAAAAAATCTAGACTAAATTATTTTATATTACCAGCAAACTAATATCTGGGGAAATTAAAACTGAAACAGCCTACTTCTCCACCTAAATCCTGGTGTCTTACAGCTTTTCTTAATAATTCTGTGACTGTGGTATGTAAATTAATCTACCTTTGAAAAAGCGCAACTAGACATTACTGACTAGACTTAGTTCAGTGCATGATTTATTCACTGATATATTTATGAGCATAAATTGATCTGTCACTTTTAGGACCAGATACTAGATAATATGCATAATTCTTAAAATATGCAAGATACAGATAAAAAATAGAGTCTGTTATCAGTAAGCTATTCTAAATCAGCTCCAAAACCATATCAGTTGAAATCATACTTCTCAGTTGATTTCTTCTTTTTTAATGCTACCTCGCTCCCAGAGTACCATAAACAAGGGATGTATTCTCACAGAAGAAACAGCTCATTTGTGGCACTTGAGTAGAGTGAAGTTTCTTACAAGACTTCAGGTAGATGGCAATAGCACTTAGATTTTATTGGCTGGCTCAGTAAGTAGAGAATTTCAGCAGAAGGTTCATACACCCTTGTTTATATTGGAAGATGAAGCTGGAGGAATGATATCCATCACATCACCCTGTATGCCATGCACTACATGAAGCATTGAACCTTTATGTGAGTGCAGAGAACGTCAAAAGAATGTCAATTTCTTTTTCAGGTAAGAATCAGATAAATGTTGGAAAATTTTCAGACCAAACCCCACCAGATACAGGCAACCTGCAAAGCTGGCTGTTCAGCCAGATAAAAGTGTTTGTTTTCAGACACTTTAGGGTAAGCTTGTATTTCCTCTTCCATTTTGGTTTTCCATTGTTAGAGACAGCATTTCCACATTTTCCAGCACATTTCCATTGCAGACAAGTATTATTTCTACTTTTAAATTTTGTTTTAAATATTCTCTTCTAACACCTGACTAGGATAGAGTGATGACCCACTAAAACTTATTAATAAGAACTAGAATGTTTCTTAGGGGTTTTAGCAGTGAATTTATCTTTTCTACTCTTTTTTTCCTACTTTAGGCTGCGATCTGATGTGACAGCACAAGGTCTTAATTACCTGCTAAGGATTCACAGATAGATGGATTCATAAACAGAGAGAGAAAAGCAGTAAGGTAATTGCTTCTAATGGAGGGGGTGAGAGTGGGGGCAGAAAAGGCAGAGTTTATAAATACTCCCAAATCAGACAGTTTCTTCTCTTACCAGGGCTTGTTCTATTTAGAGTTACCAATGGAGAAAGACGCATATTTTAAAGAATTTCAAACACATCACAATGAAGGAATGAGAAAGTTCTCGGAAAAATGCACGGTTATCATAGTGGCACACATAGTGGGCAGAAGCTCAAACTAGTGTTTGGGAGTGCCACTTATCATATATTTGATTTGTACTGACAAAATAACTTTAGGTAAAATAAAATCTTTCAAACATTACTTGCAAGGAAAACAAAAGGCTGTGATATCTGTACAACAGCGGAGATGTCCTACAGTTCATAACAAAGAAAGCCTGACAGATGCTTGCCAATTTATGCATGCCTCAAGCCATGGCCCTTCACAGAATTTTGTATGCAATGGAAGAGAAGTCTGCGCAAGAGGAAGATGAACAAAAGGAAAGAGTAATAGAAATGGACGTTTTGAGAAACAGAATAGGGAAAAGATGTCAAGTCCATTTTGTCAGATTTTACAATACTAATCTTCCCTGCACTAAGATACCCCTTTTTTTTCTAATTAGATTCCTTATGAAAACACCACTGAAAGCTTTATTTAAACAATTATGAGGTCTCCATCCTTGGATATTTTTAAACTAATTTAGATGAAGCCTTGAATAACCTGGCCTGATTTAAGAGACAGCCTTGCTTTGTGTCAGAGGTTGCACTACAGACCTCCTGAAGTTTCTTTCAGCCTGAATTGTTCTGTGATTCTGCAGTCTTAAGAAACTTTGCACATCAAAAAGTTCATTTGCATATCTGTAAGCAGTCAAGGTGGTGGGCACATTCTGATAAGTTTGTAAACATGTCATATCTGCTGATGTCTCTTTCTTAAAGCTATCAGTTTCAACCGCAGATAAATGCATGGCATAGAAGTTTGGGGTGGTTTTACCTCAAAAACTCTTGAGTTCAAACCAAACCATCGAGCTTGAACCCAAATCATCTTAGAATGTCATTTTGTGACATCTGTCAGTATAAATATCATCAAACTATGACACAAGAAGAGGGTGAGTTTCAGGGAAGAGTCATCCACTCAGAGGAGCTGTCAGCTTCTTTAGCCTGCAGGGATGAGACAGCAGATCATGGACATGTACCAATAGCTCCTTTCTTGACAATTGTCTCTAAGCAGACTCTTAATGTGCTTGGTTTTTCTAGGTTGCCATAACACAGTTGCTGCAAGGTGATGTTTGCATTATTTTTTTTAAATTCATGGTGACTTTCTGAGATGGATTTTTCTGTCAGCAAAACCCACTTATCCCCGTTCTAGCAGCATGAAGGGTATAATTGATAACTGATGAGGATTATGCCTCTGCCAAGGAGCTCTACATTAGCAGAAAGATGTGAAGGTGGAACTGTCACCCCTCATGCTGCCCTGTTTCATTTAACAGATAGAAAGAAAAGTTCACAATAATGGTTCTGAAACAGTGCGTAAAGTCAGCTGACAAATACCAACTGGAGATGTGCTTGGAAGCACAGAACCAATCCAGCAACAGAACACAAAAATTAAAAGTTGTAAACATCTCATTGCACCTGAATAAAGCTCAAATGTAGTTTAAACTCTCATCCCACTGTCCCTGTTTAATTTGGTTAACTGTCTGTGAGTGATTCATACTTTCATTCCAAATTCCTTCACCCCTTCCTACCTTAAAATTTTCTGTAAATACGGAAGAGAATGCAAAAGATACAAAATAATGCAAGAATTGGGAGAAGTCACACAAAGTACTGAAAAGAATGGATGTCCCTTCCATAAATTGAGTGTTAAAAGTGTTGACATGAGCAACAAGAAAGCTTAACTGTGAACAAGATTTTGATTTCCATTCAGGCGAGTAGCTGGTGCCCTTTAGAAGTGGTCATTCATAACACTGGGGAAAATTCTCACTATGCTGAACATGCAGCAACTGATGGGATGTTCAAATGTCATGCTTGCTCTGTGAGGGCAGGAAACTATTGAAGAGTAAACATGTTCAAAGTGAAATAGTGTTAAGCTGGCTTTTATGGGTGTAGGAGATTTGTCCTGAGAACTAGTTTGTTCTTTCCATTTAAGTTATGCCCATGGCGATTAAGAACTATGAAACATTTTTTACTGTATGGCAGACATGCATGAACCAAGAAAAACTAAATATACTAACTCACTTGAAAAGTCATATGAAAATTTACATAAACTCTTCCTTGTAATCTTAGTTGCCATCTCAGCAAGATGGTTATAGTGGTAAAGAATTTTCTCATTATGGTATGGAATGTTATTATAGTATAAACACTCATGGTTTTACACCAATGGTTCTTATTTCCCTTCCTTTGAGCATATTATATATTTCTACACATCATCGATTACTACAATTTGGTTTCCAGAAACAAATACAGGATAGAGATCTAAAAATATTAGAACACGCACACATTGAACACTAAATACAGGTGGATGTTGACCATGAGTCTATTTTCTGCACTGTTTTCTGGACTTTGTATCCTAACATCCAGTCACAATGTGCTGCATGTGTCTCAAATAACATGAAATTAAACAACTTCTCATCTTTCTGGAAGCTAATCTTCAGCTAATGTAAAATTTGTATTTAATAAAAGTAGATCAAATAATGGCACATATTTTGCTTTTTGCTCAGATATGCTAATTGTTAATACCTTTCACCAGTATTTTCCATTTCTAGCATATATTAGATCACATAGGTTAATTTCATCTCGTAGACTGAGGAGATTGTATGGGCAAATGAATCCGCCTTAAGCCTCATTTCTTATGGTTCCATGAAGGATAGATGAACTATTGAGACCATCAGTGGCCATGTCTGGCACTGACATGTAGTCATGTCAGACTACATGTAGGAGCAGAAACCTTTTGTGTGTTAAAGCCCTCAGGATCTAGCTAGGATTCCTATTCTTACTACCGGCTTGGCTTCAACATACAAATTCTTCCGGAAGGCAGTGTTTTATATATATACCAATGTGACATTGTGGTAAGGAGAAACCTGGTGCAGCTGGGAATACTTTAGCATGAACTTGATTAACTATAAGAGAAGTTCCCAATACACAGGAAAGCTATTATGTACTGGCTTGTCTGTGTGTGGTGAGAAATGTTCTTCACAGACAGAAAGGCTGGTCACCTGTCCCTGAGGGATTAGCTCATAATAAGGAAAATGCATGCTGCTGTTATTCAACCCCAGCCAGCAGCTAAGTTCCATGCAGCTTCTCACTTACCTCCCCAATGAATTGGGATGAGAGTCAAAAAAAAGGTGGGTTAAGATAAGAACAGTTTAATAGTTGAAACAAATTTAGGTGATGATAATGATTATAATAAATACAATAATAGTAATAAAAAAACAAATTTAGAAAGAGAGAAAGGAAAATAAAACCCAAGAGAAATCAGTGGCCCAAAATACAGTTGCTCACCACCTACTTGCCAGTGCTCATCGCAATGATCACCCCTCCCAAGTAATTCCCCACAGTTTATATACTGGGCTTGATGTTCTGTGGTGTGGAATAAATGCTTTGGCCAGTTAGGGTCAGCTGTCCTGGCCACGCTCCCTCCCAGCTCCTCACTAGTAGAGCATGGGACACTTAAAACCCTTGACTTACAAACCACAAGCAAAATACCAGTGCGTTTTCAACATTATTCTCATACTAAATACAAAACACAGTACTGTACCAGCTACTAAGTAGAAAATTAACTCTATCCCAGGACAGACATGAACAGATGTCCTTCAAATTCTGCTGGCAACATCAGGTCTCCTTCCCTCCCTCACAGAAGAAAATGCAGCAGAGTCTAGATTTGTTAAAAGTACAAAGCATTCATAAGTCAGTGAAAGGTTTACTGCAATGAAAATATGATTCACCTGTTAAAAAAAAAATAATTAAAAACCCAAAACAAAACACAACAAAAACAATCAATATCAGAGAACTCAGCACAGAGGCAGATCTCAGGCTGGATTTCAAAAAAAGTGGGATTGCACATTACCGTCTTATTGACAGAAGTACAGCATCGCATGCACTGCAACTCCCTCATCCTGTAGTCTGGACCACAAGCCCCATTACACCTACTACAGTTCAACTCTCTGAAAAGTGACACAGCTCATGCTGCTGGGCAGATTATTACTCTTGCTCACACCAGCTCATTGCAAGCTGGCTCAGGCATCTCTTCAGTCTGCCACGTGGATACCCACAGTGCCACAGATTAGCACACTCTGCACTATTAAACTCCTCAGATCAGACACTTAGGCATTCACATAGCATTTTTTCTTGTAACTGTGAATGAAGCATGTTGAAATTCTAAGCAAGCACCATTCTACAAGCACCAATATTTCAACCAAACCCATTTGTGCACTTACTGGTTGATCCACAGCCAACTAGAGACAGTGGGAAGACTGCCATTAACTTCACATCAGACTCATAAAAAATAAGGCAGATAACTTCCATTAATGTTAATGAGAGTCATGCATATAAATCACCTAACCACTGATGGAAAAAGAAACCTTCTTCTGTTCTGCTTTTCACACAGCTCCCACAGTCTGTGATGTTCATCCTCCTCCATTAGCATTGTGAAGACGAAAGTTTTTTCAACAGCCACATCTTTCTGATGATTTTGCTTTCTGTCAATATGAGTCAAGCTTCATGTAGACAGAGTAATGGACAGATTTTTACTATCATTACTATTTTTTTCTAGTTACTTCTATTTGTATAAATATATATGTAAAAATTTTAAAACAAACAGAAATTAATTTTCTCCTTTTAAAATAGAAGTTAACAATATAAAATGGCATTTATCTCATTAATATTTAAAATGGGGTTTTAATAGCAATCCAGAAGCTGCATTTTTCATATACATTACAGCAATGGATGGTCGAGACACAGTGCAGGAAAAATTACTTATCATTAATTACTTGACACCAGCAGCACTTATTAGGATTCTAGAAAGCATTGCAAATGGATTTTTAGTTTTCAAGACTAGACTGCAGCTGCTTTGCTCCACCAGGTTTAGTCTTTCTTTGGCTGCTTATCCTTAACTCCTTAATGTGTCACATTAATTATAGCCTCTCAATGGTTCCATTTCTTCAGGTCCCCATGTCTAGAAATGTTGCCATTCAAATCGCAAAGTGCAAGCTTGCCATCATTCTAATAGTTAAATAATGGCAAGACTATACAATTGAAGCAGCATGAAAGGTCACCTTCACAATATTCTGACTGGCAAAATGTAGCTTAAGGCATCACATTTCTTTATTGTGAATGAGTTGATTGAGTTTATTACTGTTCATGATATTTTGAATCATTTACGAGTTTGAAATAAAGTAAGAAATACCATTTTGGAATTGCTGCAAATTATCAGATACATCAAATTTAAAGACTATTTTTAAAGCATATTTTTTACTATATTGATCAACAAAAAAGTGAGGAGACATTGGAGTTTGAACCAATGACACAGTTTTTGGAACAGCTGGCACAGATAGTCAGAATGAAATGTAAACCTCAGCAGAAGTCCATAAGAAGCTTTAGTCATGAGCAAAGTTCTATTTTCAGGATTTAAGGTGCACAGGCATGGAACAGAGACCTTACACTGGGGTCTTGAGAAGAAAAGTTTCATGCCAAATGATATTCATAAACTGCCTTTGGTATGTATTTTATGGCAGGAACAAGACCAGGACTGAATTTCACATATTTCTGTTAGAAGTAGGACCAGAACCATAATTACCACAATTATACAACAACATGTTATCTGATGAAGCAGTAAAAGAAACCTTAATTTTCTGTCATCTTTATTTTATTCTTACCCAATCCCTTGAAGTTTCACGTGCCCTTTAATGTAGATCTTCAAATTAACTGCAGCTTAATTTTCTGAACTATTTATCTAGAATGTTAAGACTAGATTTACCAGGAGAATAACTTCACTAAAGACAGTGGAGTTAACCCAGGCATAAACAGCCTTGAACTTGCTTTTGTGCTTCCTTTCAGAACTGCTAATTGCAGAAATTGATCAGTTTAAGGTGCTTATGTTACATGCTTTAACAAAAGGTGAGGTAAGATCCAAGCTATATGGACTTGAGCAATAAACACATCATTAACTGAAGTACAGTGAACACTTCAGCTGCCAGTCTTCTGGTATGTCTGTATTTCCTTCCAAGGACGTAAAAATGTGGAAAATACTTGCTACTTTCCTTATACATTAGGAGCATTAGGTAAAGCCCAGGATTTGAAATGTGCTGAATACTTGATCACATACATCAATACTTAAAGATCCATTTTTCAACTTGCTATTAATCTTTTATATCGATATTACCACTGCCCAAATTTCTTATAATCAAATTTAAATCAAAGGAGAGGGCTGGATATTCTGAATGATGGAACACAATCTTACACAGAAGAGCTATAACTTCCTTCACTAATCAAGGTCTATTTGCCTGAAATTAAATCAGTACATCTTCAAGACTCTTTTACTACTTCATCATCTAGTTTCTCATGCACGTACTGAGAGAATGGAAAAACCACAACATGCTGATGAAAGACCACCCAATGATCATTTTCCTGCAGTGATTAAAAAAAGTCACTAATGGATGATACTATTTTAAAAGGTGCCACCAGCAGCTGACAGAGAGACTAATAGATATATAGTATAAATTAATAAATTCATAATAGGATAAATATATAAGAAACTGCAAAATATATCTTTTAAGTGTGATGTTCAGATTGGTGCAAAAAAAAAATTACATTTCCACCTAATAATAAACATTTTTCCTCTAGCTGTCAGGAAAAAAAATCCGAACATAGAAAACAATCAAGATTTTCAGTATTAAGACAAAGTGTACAAGGTAATGCACGTTTTGCTTCCTGCTGAGGATTGTCAGAGTTATTATTTTGCCCTGAAAGGTGCAGGACAAGTGGTGCAGCTTGTCAGCGGTAGACTGTGTGACTCTGGCTTAGAAGAACCGTATAATAACGCAGTCCGTTTCCAGCAGCAAAGGAGGAGGGTTGGATCTGAACTTCTAGGGGCCCTCTATCACATGACACCAAATCTTGGCTTTAGGAAGGCATATTGGCCAGCAAATACACACACAACTCTACCACAGATACTATTTAAACAGCTATGTTCTGTCTTCTTTTCAAAAGGCAGTAACCTAGATGGACATCCTGTGGACATATCAGACATTTTTAAGGCTTAAAGAGCCACACTGTAATAGATGCCCTACAGTTTCTCTATGTCCTTATCTATTGATTTAGGTATAATATTTGATTTGGCTCCATGTAATAAAAAACACCCTGTCAGAATTCTTTCTTTAGGAGTTGGGTAGACATATTTTTCTGGAAACACTTCCTATGCTTTCTCTGGGGTATAGGCCATATTTTACCAGCTACGGCAGTGGTCATAGACATCAGTCTATCCACCTCCCACCTGTCTAATGGGTAGCTCCTGCTAGTGCTCACCTCTGCTACAGGAACACATTATAGTATACCAAATGCTCCCTATTGAAACTAGTTTCACGGTCAGTCTTGAGTAAAAAAACAGAAAATAAATTACCTTAAAAAAGGAAAGAGTCCTAAGTGTAATCAAAAAAAGCACCACAAATGTCCATGTATAATACTTTGAATTAAGATACAATTAGCTTTTTTTTTATTGCTGTATTTAACTGCTATAGATGATAAATAATTAATTAATAGTAGTCAATAGTCATTAAAACATCTCTGCACTGGATATGATCCCCATCCATTAGTCAGATGAGCTGGATAAAAGAAATATTAACAATTTTTTTGTGAAAGAGAAACATGGTATTCATCACAGACATTATGTTGACGCTGAAATCACAAACCCATAACCAAAGGCCTGATCCTGCCAACAGACTAGTTTGGGTGGAACTTCTGGTCATTCCTATTAGTGAAAAGATCTTAATTATAGTTTAAGTAAATACTTGGAAAAATGTAGGAAATACAGAATTGACCTCAAATTAGCAGCAAAATTCCCACTATTATCCGTAAAGCCAGGTTTTAACCCAACATCTAGAAGTGGATTTGAATGCACTGAGATAACAGCTCCATAAATGTCAATTTCCTTATGAAGTAGAAAGAAAGAGTTTGAACTTTCTCTGCTAAGTTTGCTTGTGCACAGAGGTCTTTTATAATATAAATTTAAATGCACAATCTGTTTTATAATGTTTTCCATCAACTCTCCTCTCCATATGTTCTCCCACTAGGAATCTAATGAGTTCTACATATGAGGGATGACAAGGGAATATGCCTGAGAAATAATTCCAGCAATTTTGGCATATGGAGGCATTGTTTTTGAGTCACTTTTGCCATGAACATTAGGCAGAGCATCTGGGACCAAATTATATCTACCTGCCCGTGGACATTAGCAAAATCATCATCTTCCATTTGTAAATTCTGCTGAGGTAATCTGACATAAAGAGAGGACCATTTCATCAGCTTTATGATCAGAGAGGATATTGAAACAGAGTCCATTTATAGTTAGAAAAAAATGCTTCTCTTTAGAAAGAATAGTTTAAACTGGAAATTAAGATAAAATTATAGAAACACATCATCTCTCTCTCTCTTCCCTCCTGTGTTCAGTTCCAGGCCACTATTTATTAAAAACTTTTCTCGTCATTACTGGAATTTCGAAAGAACTGACTGGATTGCAGGACACAAGAAAATGACCAAAGTAAAATAAAAAGAAGAACAAAAAGATGCACAAACTCTAAATAAGTAATAGTAAGGATTATAATCTCTGTGCCCAAATATGACAAGGCATCAATAATTAATCATAAGGAGGAAATAGACTTAAAAAAACCTACTTTGTATGGAGACATAGTGACTAAAGTATTGTGCATTTTGTAAGTTCTGATTTAAATACTAAGACATAAGGCTGGAGATTCAAGTACAGTTTCTGTCATGTTTGTGATGACAATAAGGAGAAAAGAGTTCGAGAGATTCAACCAATATGCTCATATGGAGTAAACTTGCAACTCTACACATTTCTTATGAAAAATGTCAAGAAAAATGTCTCAGCAATGTGAATAACGTAAATATTTTTACATGCTGTTTTCCCAGCTGTGCAGTTGAAGCAGTGAAAGCCATAAATCCCAAACTACGGTGTTCCTTAGGTTACCCCACTGTTTTAGCACAAAGAAGAATGTCCCTGCTGTTATACAGGATCTAAACCAAATTTTACATTTTACAGTTATGAACATAAATATGATTTGAAGACCTAATATAGAAGTTTTACTGTTAGGGTTACATATAAGCAGTAATATTTCTATTACACAAACTATTTATTTAATTTAGTTGGGCAATAAACTGGTTTTCAGAACTGAAAGTCAGATTTATTTCAAGTCTTTTGGTCATGGCTAATATTGATGTGATTAGTGATATTTAATCAAGAGAATCTATTAACAAGGAATGACTGGATTTCACTTCCAATTGCTACACAGGTTGACCTGTATACTTGCAAGGAAAGAGTGAAAATAGAGAGTAGTTTCTTTAACCATTAACCTGAATAGGGATATGTGAACTTTAATGAATTTGCTCAATCAGAATTTTCTGAATAAGATGCTAAACATTCATCTGCATCTGACGGCCTTATACAACCACACTGAAATCACCAAGGTGCTTTGCTATTTCTGTCATCTGGCTTTGGAGAAAATCCCAGAGACACAAGCCACACCTTTCCTAAAACCCAGAGAACAGGTCTAAGGTCTTATTGTTACCGCCACAGGTTCAGGGTGCTGACTGTATCCCTGTGCTCACATGCTGGATCCACTTCCCCAGACCCTAGATCTCTGGTGATGAAACCATATTATTATTGTTTGACTCTCCCAGCATCCTATTCACAGCAGTCTGATAAAGAACTGTCACTCCCTTACACAAGACTTTCCAGTGTCAGCATCAGAGGCCCTCCTGCCAGATGGTCTTAAATTACTTTTGCATAAATAGACATTGACAACACTTGTAATCTCACCTGTTAAAACAAAGTTGTGGGAAATTCAACCTTTTAATATACTACCTCTTCTGTAGTACAGATGAATACAGAACATACAAAAAACCCAGCCAAATTTTTGCTAAAATACTTGCAATTACTGTCTGTAAAGTAGTGTACAAAAGTTACATAAGCTCTTACAGAAACAAGCCCAAAGATGTAATCTGGAAATATTCACTCATTCTGAGAAAGAATAAACAGAAAGGTTTTTCAGGATACCAACTGTGTTATAAGGACAAAGTGATTAGGAAATTCTTATTTTTTAATTTAAGACCACTGAATCCATGAGAAATCATTTAATGGCATCAGATTGTTCAGGTGTGACAGGTTTGATGGAGAGCTACCTAACTTTTGGCAAAAAGTAACTAGAAATTAAGGCAATGCTTCTCTTGCAAATCAAAACTGTGCTCCTTTTCCTTGCCAATAGATTGGTTAAAAACAGATGTGTAAAATTTGAGGCATGAAGGAGGAGGCAATAAATCAACAGAAAAGGATGCCAATCACATATTTCTGTTTTGTTATTACAGATTTTCATGCATTATTTAGAAATTTTAAAAGCCAGCTGTACAATTATAATGAGCAAAAAAAATCCCTGCATATCTTTTTATGAAAACTAACAAATTAAAGTACTTTGTATCAGATTCTTTACTTTCAAAATAAATGCATCTGATGCACTCTTAAAGCATGTAAATTCTACACAAAACAGAGCTGCATTGGTTTGGTGAAGTACGGGTATGCTACACCAGTAATATTTTTAGGCAGAGCTGAAGGAGTCAAGATCTAAAAAATACAGGATAAATACAAAAATTGAAAATATATAGTGCAATACGTGTATTTATATTAGTAGTAACAGTGTTATCTGCAGTAGTGCTGTTGTAAAGGTTAACATTCATTATGACCAATAAACGACATAAACCAAGATCTAGAATTGAATGGTTTTTTAAGCTTTATTTTAGATTTATTTGATCTGATATTAATTTTTTTTCATTAAGATTCATATCAGGACTTCCTTTTGTGCTTTGTTGAACTGATCCAAAACTGTGAGAGGTATGAACGAAGCAGCGATTTTTCTTTCTCTCTCAATTCACTGCTCAGTTCACTTGGAACTGCTGAACTTCATCTTCTGCAGTTCAGAGTTTTTGAAGATTACTTAATTCAAAGACTAACATGGATTTCCCTCTGATCATAATGCCTGATCATTTTTGCAATCAGATGAAACAATCTAGAAAGTAGCATATAAGGAATAAATTATTAATTGAAGCAATTAATATGCCTACATGAATGCACATAGCTGATCCAGTCACCTGACTCCATTTTCAAAGCAGGATTAAACCTGCACTGTGGATTCCTGATCCATGATTCCCAGCTTGCTTCAAGGTGCACAAGAAGATCTGACTAACTAGCTTTCTTTTTTCTTTTCTTTTAAACAGTTCCACAAATTATCCTGAAACATTACTTTTTCAGGATTGTCTACCATGTCTTGTTGCTACTTAAAACATCTAAATAATAATTTTTCAGGATTCACATTTTGTGAAGGAAAAAAAATTATTTAATCTGACCTGAAAACAACAGTACACCACCAGAGTTTCCCATAGGTATCAGTTCCGTTCAGAAAGGACATTTCAAAGTCCCTTGAAATATTCTGTGCTCTACTGAAGAAATATAAATTTAATATAAACTTTGAGATTCTTATTCGCTAAAAAATTATTTTGTTCCATGACTAAACAGATCTCCAATGCCCACATCCATACAGGGAACTCTATTTTATATTACAATTTTATTCACTTGCTATGAATAGTCACAACATTAATCTACTGCAGAGAATCTATTCAGTATATTTGAAAGTCCATTTATTTTCATTTATTGGTATGCATGTGTTACACTTGTATATAATACAATATTTTCAGTGCTGTTTAAGAACAAGGAAACAAAGGAAACAAGTATTGAGAAGCATGATATAGATTTTCAATCAAATAGAGGTCATATTCAGATTTTACAAAACAGCACATTTACACTTTGCACTGTCCCAGACAACCTCTTTACGATGCTACCTTCCATCTGAACCTCTTAGCACATATCCATGTAATACATCCTAAAATACCAAGAGACCTAGTTTCTGCTACAAACAGTTTATTCTAATTAAATTGTAATCAGAAAATAAGATCTTTTCCTGTCAACATTTTTTTTTATTATTTCCCATGAAATAATGATAGAATATACTTCTCAATTTTATTCCCAACCACCATTTATTTTATTTAAGCTCTCCTGTGCAATAATACAGCAGAGGTAATGAAATGGTTTTGGAACAGCAGGGGCTACAGTGACAAGCAGAGTACGCCAGGGTGTTCATCCATCATAGAACTTAATATATAACTAAACTAGCCATGACAGTGGCTTGTAATGATTAAATAATTTCCTTCTATTCATTTTTTTTTTCTTTTTTGTTTTTTCTCTTTTTTTATTTTTTTTTTCTTTTTGGTTTTTTGTTTGCTGTGTTTGATAACCACATAGGACTTAAACAAGCTTACCTCTGTATATTTTTGACTGCCATTAAGTGCGTGTGGCTTTCATTTCAATTCACCAAAGCATAAAGTCAGAACTCCCTCTAGTCAGTATGTTTATGCAGTGTCACTAGAAGGAATTACCGAATTTCTTTTGTATTAACATTACAGATGGTACAATATACATTAAATGGAGTATAAAATTATACATTCTGTAATAACTTAGAAAAAAGCTCAAAGATGCTTAAGGCCTTTAAATATTGAGGATTTTTTTCATGTAACAACACAAAGTTAAGTCACAAAGTTAGAAACTAAACAAAACAAAACAGATCTGAATAGGATGACTGAAAGCAAGCAAAATATCCATGAAGTGTAAAGCTAGGAGAGCACTAGGACTTTTTTCCTTTATGGCAAACAGACTGAGCAGACATCTACATAAGCATCCATTAGTACCTAGGTTCAAGCAAGAGATTTTATTTTTTAATAAAAAGACAAAAATTCTGAATTGATTACCCTCCAATATCATAATTTCAATATTCATTTACATCCCTGTCTACCTTTATAAAAAAGGGATGAAATAGTGTAATTGACTGCTTACCATCAATTTAAATGAATTAAAGGTTAGGAAAGTAAAGTACATATTGGAATTACCCATTTCCTTCACACTAAATGGAAATGTATATATTAAAGATATGAAACGCCTTATAATGGAAGTGGTAATTGAGTTTTGACCACTACTTTCTTTAACTGTGAAGCTGCAGTAGTTGGTTAGCCTTAGGGAAACATGTCAACCTGACTATACATTCTAATATGACTGATGTATTCAGATAAATGTTACTTGTCAACAATAATTATTAACAATGGATATATAATTCCATTCCTATAACAAAGAAACTTCAAGATGTTGAAATATGTACCTTTGAGAGCTGCAAGATTAGAACACAAATAAAAATGTGTGACTGCGCCATGCCAGAGGACAATTTCTGCAACAGAAATTTAATTAAAGCAATGTACAGCCCCACCAGCAATCTGAACAGTGGACAAAGGATCATTTTAGAATGAAGGATCCAATACATTTCAGAGGTTGACTTCTTCAAGATGAAAAGCCAATGATCTGCAACGGGGAGCCCAAAAGTTTGCTGGTTTTCTGCACTTTTAGAATATTAGCTTGTGATTACAGCTGCAAATTCCTCAGCAAGTGCAATTTTACAAGTGTACACAGTTCAATCAGTTGAAATATTTGTGACACAGAAGTTCAAAATAACTTTTCAGTAGTTTTGATCTCAAGGCTGTTGCTGATTACAAGCCAGGTTCTCATTGAACAATTGATTCAGAAGGATACACCTCAGCAGCATAAAATTTCACTTCAAGGATTGCCTGGAGGAATGAAATTCCTTTGTGTTGTATTTAATATTATCAGCCTTGAGACTGGCTTGATTTGTCTTTAGCTATCGGGCTACCTGTAAAGAAAAAGAAAATCAGAAAATCAAAAACTGGGCATAGTGAATCTACTTCCGAAGTACTGGAAACTGAGACTGAAGTGTAAGATCTCTGTCCACCAAAGCTGTTTCAATTGTGTTTAAGTAAGGGAATAAACCTAGATAGTATTACATAGCATTGCTCCCCAACATAAACTGTGTTTAAATGCTTTGTGGGAATTGGATTTGACAAGGAGAAATTGAAATGTGACTATGCCTAAAAAATATAATAAATTAATGAATTGCCAATCCACAGATTTCTGATTTCTGTTATTCTTTTTTTGTTGCTTTTAATAATTCTGTATGGTAACAGCTATGCTTTTTAAATGTTAGCCATTGAGTATACAGTGACTCATACTGGTTCTGTATTATTCCATTCTTTGTATGTATCTTTACAAAACAATCATAACATCATAGAATAATTTAGCTTGGAAAAGGCAATAATCACTTAGTGGAGAAACAGGACAAAACTCATGCATAAGTTAACAAGAGATAGAGATCCTGTTATTCACAAAGTAAAAAATTACCATGGATTTAACTTAAAGTAGTTTCTCCCAGCCTAACATGAAACAAGAGGGAAACAGAAGGACGACTGAGAAAGAGTGGAGGACAAAGCATTTCACAATAATTGGACTTTCCCTCTAACTGATTTGGATTTTAAATTTTGAAAGAAAAAATCTGTCACATCAAAGAAACATAACTTAGAGGGATATTTCTGCTGTGTTAGTGGATACAATTAATCATCATGTAACCCTTTAATATCAAACTGTGTCAGGGGGAAATGTCCCAAGGCTTGAAGAACAACTCATTGGAATGGCCACAACACTTTATGACATCAAGGGGCATATGCTTTTCATTTCAATCACAGACAGAAGGGTCATGCTCCTTAATGGTGAAACATTCTTTTGCCCCAGCAAAAACGTTTGCATACAGTTCTTATCAGCTCTGCAGATTATAAACATAGAACAAACAGAATATTAAACAGACTGTTCAAGGAGTTCATTACTTCAGCTTGCCTTCTCCACAGAACTGTTTCTAGGAACTGCACTTGAGGCAATAATAAAATTGTGCTTTGTGATTTTTATGATACACAGGCTTATTTATTACACTGCTTTTATTTTGCTTTGGTCTTGCTGTTGGAAACAGCCTCATGTGACCCTTTCTAAAGTGGAAGATTGCCTGAGAAAATAATAAAGAATTAATTTAAAAGTCAGGCAACATATTTCTGTGCCCCGCACCAAAGCTCAAAAGGCTGATGCACCATCTTATTGTTATTTATTTTGTTAATTTATTGTAGCAAGCTGGAATTCTACTCATGGAACCAGGTACCACTGAGCTACACAATGTAAAATACACATCTTTTGATACTATTTGCAGTTGGAATTTTATTAGCCTCATTTGTGATACATGTATCTATATCTATATCTAATCTATATTTATCTATGTCTACCTATCTATCCAGTAAAGAGCCACCAAGGCAAATAAGACACAGGAGCAACTCATATGAGGAAAGGCTGAGGGCACTGGAACTCCTCAACCTGGAGAAGAGACGGCTCCGGGGGGAATCTCATCAATGTGTGCAAATATATGAAG
Organism: Rhabdornis inornatus; assembly: GCA_013397075.1. Classification (NCBI taxonomy): domain Eukaryota; kingdom Metazoa; phylum Chordata; class Aves; order Passeriformes; family Rhabdornithidae; genus Rhabdornis; species Rhabdornis inornatus. The sequence continues at coordinate 46,135 of VWZS01001467.1, forward strand.
AAAGGGTGCCAAGGAAATGGAGCCAGACACTTTTCAAGTGATGCCCAGCAGCAGGACAAGAAACTAAGAACAAGCAAACACAGAACGTACCCTCTCAGGAAAAAGTTTTTACTGTGAGGGTGGCTGACTGCTAGCACATATTACCCAGGGAGACTGTGGGATTCATTCTTGAAGATATTCAAAAGCTGGTCCTAAGTGGCTTTAGATGGCACTGCTTGAGCCAGGGGGTGGCACTTCCAGAGTTGCCTTCCAGCCTCAGCTATCCTAACCCTAACCCTAACCCTAACCCTAACCCTAACCCTAATCCTATGTGATGTATAACCCTAATATGTGATGTATTATTCTATTACACCCAGAACTACCACACTGATAAACTTCAGATCATAAAAATGGAATTTTTGCACATACATGACTGCTCAGTTACATGGCTGTTTGGGAGTGCAAATGTATTTTCAGTCACAAGAAAATTCAGTAAAATCATAATCTACAGGCCTATCTGCTCCCCCTACTTAGCACTACAACTCCGTGATGAAAATATCCGTATGAAAACAACATACACTGTCACATAAATTAAATAGGTGAAAAAAATAAGAAAACCAAAACCAGATAGTCTTTCAAATTTCTCTGTATCAGGTCACTCACCTACCCACATATATATATATATACACATATATGCCTCTATGTATGATGTTAATACTTCTATGTTCAAGCATAGACTGCACATCAATATTAATGGAAGTTATATATCTATACACCATACATATCATGGAGTGAATGAACTTCTTGGTTATTAAAGACAGTTTCATAAAGAAGCTATGAAATTTTAACTAATACGTAGTGATGGTATTCCCAGAAATGCTTAATTTTGGATATAGTAAATGCTATTTGAGTAAGTGTCTGGGAAGTAAGGTATTAAGGTGCCAAAGGCCTTCATAGAAAAAGAGGGACCAATAACAATATGTGTCTGATCTTTAAGATCCTTGGAGAACAGTAACATCCTGAATAGGTGCAAATCAAGTTTTCAGTTAATAATTAATACATATGGAAAATTAACAATAAAATTTTAAAAGTACATTAAACCTTTAGCATCTTAGGTGCTGATTTGAATTAATTTGTTCATTCTTGGAATGCAATTACTCTCTTTACACTAATAAATCTTTTTCATAATGTTGTTATATCATAAATACACCACATTAGATTATCTTCGTTTTCTTGTCCTAAATATGCAATTAAAGCATAATTACTCTGCAGTTGCAGATTTTTTAATTTAAATTAGTGAGTGGCTGCTGTAAATTGGCTATAGTTGTATGTGGACCCACTTGTTTTACTCTAACACAACAACATATCATTAAATGCACCTGAAGATTTCCACATTATTCTGCTCACTAAATGTTCAGAAAAAACTCAGTCTGAGTAAAACATTTTTTTGCCCGGGTAATGCAGAATGGATCAGAGATGAAAAGATCTCATGACATCACATTAGATAAGCTACCAGCCTCAAGATATTTTTTTAGACAACCTGCATTCCAGTGCTGCTCACAAGGGGTGGAAAATATCCTCACTTGTGAAATCCACACAGTGGATAAATATACCAGATAATACTATTTATTTCATTAGAATAGATTCTCAATAAAAACCAAGCCTGATACCTTTACTCAGGACTTTTTTCTGCCTTAGAAGAGGAAGGAAGAAAAATCAAGACTATAGGATGAAAATAATGGCTGAGAGAATATTCCCTGTATAAGGAAGCACTTCTCCCTTAATTCAGGCACCTGAGCATCAAAGTTACAGAACCACAATTAGGTATAGTAAAAGTCTTTAGAGAAAGAAATATATCACAAATCACTAGCTTATGGAATGGCTTCTATGGACAATATGGAATAGCTTCTAGGTTCAAAATTAGGCACATAATTAATTATTATATAATGTTAGAATAAAATAGATAACAATATATGGTATATTGAAATTAAGTGTGTGCTGGAAAGTTTCATAACACAACCTGTACATTACTATTTTTTGACTGGCAGCTTTTTAAATTTTTTCTGTGTTTATCATAAACCATACACAAAATCCATATTGGAAACTGACTCGAGTTTGCAAAGTCAAGCACTTGAAAGTTAGCAACTTGTCTTTTTATATGTCCCTTTGCAATTTAATTGTCTCTTTTTTCCATCATGCACAGTAAAGAAGAGACTTTAGTGCATGAGGATAGTTGGAGAGAAGACAGGAGTATGTATCAATGCAAATGCAGAAAAGGTAAAATTTTTAAGCCAATGTTTCTTGCCTTGACAGATGATTCCACATGGATGGACCCCCTGGTTTAGATTTTTTTCAAAGAAACAGAAAGTACTTAATAGAGGATTTTTTTCTTTTTAATTAGAACTCTTCCATCAACCATGTATGATTGTGTGTGGTCATAGGTTATGTCATCTAAGCATACTCAGGCTTTTTCTTTTCTTTTCTTTTTTTCTTGTGATGCATAAGATGCAGGAAGGAAATTATTTTTTGCGAAAGAAATTAATAGCTCACCCTGAGCTAAGTGGAATTTCATGAGACAAAGTCATCTTGGCACCCCTTCCATTTTTCTCTAAAATATTAAAAGCCTGTGGGAAACAAAAATGGTATGGGGATTTCAAGCAAAAACAAGAGGTCTCACAAATTTATTTAATGACAAACATGAGATAAGCTAAATACAGGGAATCACAAAAGCCATAAGGAATGGCTTGAAGAAATGCCTACAATGGATTGTCCTCCAAGTCATGGAGAAAAGACAGAGATCTCATACCAAAACAGCCAAAACAGCCCTTGCACTATACAGTATATTTCTGTCCATTTTTTGTCCTTATTGTGGTATTCTTTCTTACACTGTATGCAAAACACCACAAAAAAAATAATAAAATTATGAACAAAGTGATTCTTTAGCAAACCTTTCCTAAAAAGGAATGGACTTGAGAGGGCTATATCAGTCTTTTTTTTCTATAGCATAAATAATTTTGTTATAGTAGTAAGAACTTAATATAAATATTACAGTGTAGAAACAGAAGGGCCCATATTACCAGAAACAAACATCTGCCAGTGCATTCTTCCCACTTATGACCTCCAAGAATGAGGTTGAGGTTGGAAATTAATCTTTTGAACAGATGGAAGCACACTATTTCCTGGAACTTAAAAATCCATACAGTGTATTTGCCATGCACTATCATTCATCCATGGCTTGTGAAAGCAAATGACAGTTTGCATTGCCACTTGTGCGTGTTCATTCACTGAAACAGTTCCACTTGTAAGCTTGGAAAATGCTTCTGTTCTAGTACTAGTGTCCTGTACCAGTGACAATCCAAAGTTCTTTCCAAATGTTACCAAAAGACAGGTTCACAATTTTCTCACAGATGATTAATCCTGCAATTAATGTTCCAATGAACTGGGGAAAGGGGACAAAAAGACGTGAAGGACCTTTCTGGAATAGGGCTCCTATATGCATTGGCCCTTTACAGTAGGTAGGTAAGGATTTCAGTCTTTATTGCTAAATAACTAAGTTTCTGGAGGCAGGAGGAACCATTTCAAAAGCCTGAGAAATGAAGGTGACTCAAGCATATTTCAAGGGAACTGCAAGAGAGAGCCATTAATTAGGACACAGTATTTTAGTATTATTTTAATATTTTAGTATTGCAGACAGCTGTTTGACTTGGGTTAATTACAAAAGGCAAAATTTGAGGCACTCGTGAGCAGTCTGAAAAACAGATATTTAATGATAACTACACAGATTCAATGACCTTCAGAGAAGGTTATGTATTGGAAGACGTTTTTTCAAATTATCAAATGTTTCATTCCTGTTTATAAAATTTTGAGTCTACCTAACTTTTTATTTAAGGACTCAAGAGCTTCAAATTGTTCCCTTAGCTTTATTTTAGGCACTGCAGCAGAAAATTATTAATCTAAACATGTTTCCAAGCCTGTTAAGCGATTTAGAATTCTAGATCCTTACACTTGTCCTTCAGGAGCTATGACTAACTCATTTATTAATTAAAAAGTGTATTTCCCAGGACATGACTCAAAATGTTCCCAGGTCTTTGATAACCATGAGACTCTAAAACCTTTTAATTCTTTCATATTTTATTGCATAATGACTAATTGGAACTGCACTTGTGATAGTTCCTGTACTTAGGGCTTCCATTATAGAGAGACAAACATTTTGAAAACTCATTTCATGCAATGTCATTTGAAATATAACTCACTTCTCACTGCTCTTAAGGACTTCGGCAGGAAATTTTTGGTGGTAAAGTGGAAGATCTAGACAATCAGTGATTAAAATTGTAATTGAAACTAAAAGACTTTGGAAACCTTTCACATGTAAAGTGAGTTTTCCAATTACTTCAAATAGTCTGAAAGACTAGAGAAGTAGGTAAAAGAAAAATACCTCAGAGCATGGCATATGTTCCTGTAAATGATAAAGGTCCTCATCTTTAACACAGCTTTAAGGTAGATGGACAACTTCTAGCCTATCTTAGGAATATAATGGAAATACCCATTTCTTATTTTTTTTCTGAAATTTAAGTAATTCAGTATCAGATACTGAGCTTTCAACTACAGATGCCACACCAGGCTGAATGTATTAAGATAGACTTCAATTCCTAGCCCTGTTCTCCAGAGCATCTCTTGTTTTCCCGTGAGAGAGAGTAACTTATGCTTACCAACTGGGTCTATCTTTGAAAGTCAGGTGTGTATTAAGACATTTTAGGGCTCCCAGAAGCATCTAAGCACCACTCTGAGGCTGCTTAGGAGCACAGTAAGGGTTTCTTCAACCACCCTCCATAAACTCTGCCCAAGTGAGCCACAAGTCTTTAATGTCTGCAGCAAATTAAGCAACTACAATGAGGAGTAAGGCATGACAATTCCTGTTAATACTAAGAAAACCTGTATTTGTACACACCTGCTGCTCTGTGAGTAATAAACCGGGGCTGGAACACATTTTCTGGAGTGGTTTGACTCTTTGCTCCTCAACGAACGTTCTGACCCTTCCTTAGAATCCGACCAAGACTAGGATTCACCACAACTAGTGCTCCAACATGGAGCCAGAATATTTTTTGCGTGTGAGAAAAACAAAAATTGTCATCAGGCACAGCAGAAACTTCCTTTCTCTACTTCTCCATTCGGACTTGAGGAGTTTTACACATTTGCCTAAGAAACAAACACATGTCAAGTACTACACTGTTATGAAATTAGTTACAGAAAACAAAACCGATATAGTTGGAGTATTTTTAAAACTCACAAGGAAAATACAAAATGACAGGAAAAAACAAATTTCAGAATCAGAGAGAATTCTCTTAGGAAAAGTACATCATCTTCAAAATATCCAAACATACCCAAATTCAAACCAAAAAGCAATAGAAACTGATAGATTACACTCATTTTTGAAAGTATATCAGCAGCATTTCAGTATGACAAAGCAGTAATTTAAAAGTTCTTTGAGAATAAGTCCATGCATAGACCTGTGGTACAGAAAGGAGCCATGAAGTCAGAAGACAATTCCTTCAAAATGAAAGATTTGAGTGTGTTCTCCTAATATATGTTTAAAGTAAAAAAAAAAAAAAAAATTAGAAGGTTACAGGAAACACCATAAAATAACAGATGATACATTACACATTTCAAAAGACAATATTCAATTTAAAGATAGTTCTTTATTTATATATTTGAGATAGATTTTGGACCTGCCAATAATGATTGCTTCTGAAAAGTGATTCACAGCATCTCAAAAGATCACCAAAATTTCTTTAAGTTTTCTTCTTTCATTTTCTTAACCCTTTTAACTTAAATATCACGCTGCAGATCATTGAAAATACACAATTAAACTCAAAACATCAATAATTTCTTGCTTAAATAAAATCTCTACATCTTCGAATACTATGAAACCAATTAATATGGTCCTGTGATCATATTTCCTTGAACTGGATAGTTTACAAAATAAAATTAATTGGTGCAACTCACTGGGACAATAATGATAGTGAGTAGCTGATGAAGACATGAGTTACATCAAGGCTAAATCCAATTCATTTGTCCTTCCTATGTACTCATTATTACTGTCTTCCCAAAGGTTATGCCACTGTATTGAACATACCCTAGTTTTCTCAATGTTTCTGTAACTCGGTAGAGAACTCAGTTTATGGTAGAATTATTTTAACTTAACACAATGTTTCATTTACAGACAACAGTTTCATATTAAATGAAGACTTAAACATAAATCTTATTTTACTTTCTGTAACAGATAATAAGTGCAGCAATTCAGACAAGGATATATGCTCTTGAGGTTTTTATGGTGATCACAACTCCATAGTGGGACTGCAGCATGGCGGCATAAAAGACTGCAAGATAATTAATTACATAAATGTAATGTTTTTCTCTTCTATACCACTTATCCCGCCTAATCATCCCAACTGGGAGATAAAATCAACCTCTTTCCTCTGAAAATGTGAGGAAACTGAAGATAAATAGTCATGTTACCCTTTCAACCGTCAGGAAGGAAGTGGAAATGGAGAGATGGCCACAAAATCCTTATGTTCTTTGGCTTTACCTGACTTCACTTACCTATAGAAAAGGCTACACTTGTTTTTGTTTGGAAAGGAACACCTATAACAAGCGGTTTCCTGTGTTTACATTCCAAATATGAAAAAGCAAAACAAATTTTAAAAGACCAAACTCAGCCTTGTTTTAAAACTAGACTGAGGTTTTAAGTTAGGCATAAAGGATTTTCATCTTTTAATATATTTTTCCAGAAATGGGGTCAGACTGAACTTCCAATTTTCCCCACTAAAAATACCAGGTAGTCTAAGTTAATAAAATTTGAGGTCGTTTTCTTCTTCAAATTTTATGCTGCCTGTTTTTTCCTGGTATTTTGAATGGTGAGTAAAAAGCCATTTGTACAAGTTCAAAATAGAAATGTAAATTATTTCCTTACCTGTAATTTAATCTTCTCTATAAGAGTACCTGCTGTTCTGTTAATGCAGTACTGATGTGTTTTCTGCCTTTGTCCCAAGCTTCAGAGATTCCTCTGGTGTTTTTTCCCCACTTGCTTACCAGCTTCCACTGCTGGCATTTTGAGGAAGTGCACTCACATTTGGCTCCAGGAATACTGCCATAGCTGAGAGAATATAAGACAACTGAAAAACAAGTTAGAAAACAGCAGAACCAATATCCAGGAAGGAAAAAATATTTTAAAACAATGAATCAGTCATCAACTGGAATCCCTTTGATCATTTTCCTCTCTCTTTTCATCCACTTAGAATTTCCACATGAAGAAAAGACTTTTCTGTGCTTGGAGAAATTTTGGCTTAAAAATGGGTAATGTCAGAGTAGTGGGTATCCATTCAGAGAATATAAAATTATTTTCAGGAAATCTAATTTTAACCTTCTCCTGTATGAGTACCCATCATGCCATCACTCCAATACAGATAAGAAAGAGAAGAAAGGCGGCAGATTTTGGAGGATTTTTTTTGGAGAAAAATCCCTGAGATCTTTTCTCAAGTCCTAATAGAACTGTGAAAAAGGAAGACTTGCAGGCTTTTCACCCAGAAGCTGTTATAGATGAACAACAATAAGAAGGATTTCTCATTGCCCAGGAAAACAACATATAAAGTCTCTTTCTCTAAGAAATAGTCAAGATTCTGGTTTCTGATTCCCAATAGTTGTAGTCATCTTGGTAAAAGATGAAAAGAACAAAAGTACTGTCAGTTTAATAAGTAAATGTTTTCTTGCTTGAGCATTATGGAGATATCCAGGTGAAAGTTACACCTTATAACACCTCTGTACTCAGGGTCACCTGGATACTATTTTTGAACTTCACAGCACACAGAAAAGAAGTATTTTGTCAAAGCTAAAAATGAATGCTAGGAGTTTTAACTAAGAACCTACTGTGGTATCCAATTTAATTTGTCTTTCTTATAGAACCTGTCCAGTTGTCTTCGTATATGCATCTTCTAAATAGAATGTGACCTAAGACAAAGTAAGTATGAATGAAGCAAAGTATCTAATTGCAATTAGACTCTGGAATTCTAAAATCTCAATAAATGAGGGAAAGACCAAAAGGTTCAGAAGAGGTTGTTGGATTAAAATTTCAGGAATGTAAGTACCAATGATGTGATTTAAGGCTGTGAGAAAGAAAAAGGACTCTGGCAATTTCCTGCATGACCTTCGAAAGAATAACTGGCTTTCCAAGTAATAAGCTTCAAATTTGTCAAGTTGCACTCTAGAAGAATAGAACAATAGATGAACAATAATTATTAGCAAGTGGAATTGGAATAATGCCTTGAAGACAAGAAATTTGCATTTTCCAAGGTCACTCTGAAAAGGTTACAAGGAATCAGGATAGATAGAGAGGCCTCCAATTTCTAGAATAACTAATCTGATTTGGAGTGCATTTGCCTGAATTAGAAACAGCATGAGCAGAGATGAAGTCCTTTGGTCTTCCTTTGGCAGGAACATGTACCTAAGCCACAAAACTTGAATTGAGGATGAAGAAACAAGTTCTTCTGGCTGGTGTCAGTAATTTATCTTCTGACATTCTTCAACCTGAAGAGACAAAACTGCAGCTCTATTAAAATTCTATTACTGGATATATTACTACTGAGTTTGTTATTACATGTTGATTAGAGACAATCCCTTGTTCTTTGAGAACCCATTGATCTTCATAAACCAGAGACAAACTTTTTTTCAGTCTTGCCAACATAATTTTACAAGTTTCATCATACAAATAAGCCCAGGTGGACTGGATATTTTGTAACTTCACCCAAAATCTGCACTTCGGAGTTCCATGGCACTTATCACTGCAGCTACGGAAGGTGATGGATGATAATCAGGAGTGTAAGATCTAAGAAGGGATCATCTGTGTATTCTAATAATGCAGTAGAAGAAAGCTCTGAGTCCATTTTATAGAACGTGAAAAGTCCTTTGGAATCTTCTCTCGATACATGGAAGTAGTGTCTTGCCTGAAATTGACTTTTTGTTCACCAGATGGTAGAAGGAGTAAAACTAAAAGTCATTAAAAAAATGAGTAATTTTGAAATTCTCATGGAAGTTAGCTCTATGTTAGTTGTCTTCTTTATTAATTTAGTCATAGACAGCAATCTTTCACTTACTCCTGCCTGAAATTTTTTTTCATTTAGAAGAATTTTCACAAACGATGGGAGTATCTTCATTATTCTTAGGGAGAAATAGTTAAGATATTTACAACCATACTCACTTTGCTATGCAATGGAATAATATCTGAGTAATCAGATTTCAACTGGCTTGAGACTCATTCACTCCTCCAACAGTGACTGTATAGGCTCAGAATGCTCAGTATGTCTGACTCTCCACTTCATAGTGATTATTATTCATTTCTTTCCCTATAAGAAGGCAGAAAAGCAGAGCTGCTCCAAGGAGGTGTTTCTGATGTTTTCTATAATCAGTCCTAATGAGTAAGGAAATAACTCAAGAAAACTATGTTATTTTGAAGAATTGAAAGCATTAACTTTTGAACAATTGAGGGCTCCCTCATACAATTCTGCAACTAAGCAGAAATGCAAAATCTGTGAAGCCTGTGCCAAAAACCCAGGGAAAGAGGAAAAAATTCTGCCTCCAGCTATTTAGGCAGTAGATAATGTGAGGTTTCAGAATACCCTGGTCTCTCTGACCAGAAATGCACTATTTCTGACTTGCAGAAATGATCCAAATAAGCCTCTACAGAGTAAAAAGGAGGGTGAGACATGGAAGAAGCACCAGTTTTAGAGCATGCCAGGATGACTCACATGATACTAGCATCATCTTGTACAGTAATTTCTGAGATATTAGAAGATGACAAAAATTTTCCAAGAAAATTTAAAAAGACTACTAGATATTCAAAGAGCCCTTCTTGCACAGCTGTGCATGGCAAAGAGACTGGCAGAATGAAGCTGCAAATGGAAGTAGAAACACCTTTGATTTTGGTGTCAGGACGTTGGAAAAGTGGAAATTCATGGGGAAGTGAAGACAACCAGTCATCAACAAACAGCCTTAAGAACTTGTTCTTATTTTCCATCACAGAGGCAGAAAATTATTCTTCAGACATGAGGGCAATACCTCAAACATGCCAGCAAAGGACAAGGCAGAAGAATAAAAAACGTAAATCACAAGTTGAATCGTTTGGGACAAAGGCAGAAAACACCTTGGCTGGACAGATGAATTGGAGGATTTGCACATGGAAGACAGAAATGGCTGCAAAAAGCACTGATTAATAATTAATGACATGCAACTGAAATCTATTTGCATTTTTCTTTAAATTGCAGAAATAGTTTCCTTTGAAACTATTACACTTTGCAGTGTAATTCTGTCAATGTTCAGGTTCTGAAGAAGCTAAAATGGTGCTTTACAATGCATCCTAGCTGCACTCTTACCTTCAGAAAAACTATTCCCTGACAAAACATGCATAAACGACAGCATATATTACTATGCTGTGAGTGTGATGAAGGGATTACAAAAGATTTCATTTCTCATTATTTTTACAATGTGTCTACTCATAAAAAAAACTATATTGCCCCTTCTGAATAGCTTGTTACTACACTGAGTGTATTCACTGGGAGCTATAGTGAAGTAATGTATAATCAGGATCCCTCTTTTCAAAAGGTCTGTACTTGTGAATATTGCCTTTAATCCACTCTCTCTTTTAATGTTACTCACTTTCATTCTTCATTTCAGTATCCATAGGACTCAAAGTCAGAGCAGAATTAAACAAAATTTGAAACTGAAGATGTCTTGGGATTTGAATGCTTGGATTATCCTCACCTGCCCAACAAATTTTGCTGACCTTTCAGTCTATGACTTTGCTTATAGCATTTCACACCACAACACTTCTTCCTTTAATCCTTTATTCCATAACTATTTCAGAGTACATTTTCTTTTGGGGAAAGGACCATGACATGTCTAGATTTCTGTGACCACAAAGTAACGTCATCAAGCTGTAGGTCTAGACTCCTACCAAATGGAGACTCACAACTTTACATAGGGTAGAACTACACACACCAACTCCACATTAAAGAAGCAAATTTCATATATAAAAGCTATCTTTAGGAAAATCAGTAAACTGCATAGCCCTGAATACTGATGATTCCTTTCAACATGTGTTGGCTGGCATGCTAACTATTCCCATCAAAATGTCCAAGTGTCCCAAAAGATTAGTGTTTAGGTGCTCTACAAAAAATACAAAACTTCAAAATGAAAGAACTGTGATGCTAGATGAAAACAATACTTACTGAGTAATGCAAAAGTCCAGCTTGACCCTAGAAAATGTCATAATATTTCCAGTACCACCTTATCTGTCCCCTAAAACTTGTATTCATTCTTAGAAAATATGTGCATACCGCTTACTGTTATTTTAATGACTGATTAGATACAGTGGTCTCTGAGCTACCAATGAGAACCACACTGAGACAGCTGCAAATTTCTCCTAGTGACAGATTGGCCAAAGGCATAGAAAGAGATACCATAGCAACAAAGAGGCTGTCACAAGTGCAATCACTCTTTTCCATGGGTAATATTTTGCTACAATCTGTGCACTCACTTATATTGTAATCACATCATTTTTATGAACCATGAGGTATTGCTGGTCACTGTATATATGCACATTATTCCTATAAATCTTCATTTGAAATTAAACTAGGAGCTGAGGAGTCTATACAGAGGCTCTGAAGTGAGGCAGGGGAACAAAGTAGTTTTAGAGTGAGGTAGTTTCTTCAATTATATAACCCCTTACATAATTAGGAAAAGCACTTCCTGTACCTGACACATGGCAGATCATTTATCCATCCTACAATTATTTCACATTTCTCAGTGGTCAAAACAAAAAGCAAATTTTTTAATGTCATGTAAGTTAGTAGCTGTTTTACACTGTAAAATGTCATGTACACATACAATGTCATTTGAGAAATATACTGCTTTCTTAGCACTCACTGACCACAAGTACCATACATCCTGCCAACCAGAAACATCCTGGAATAACCGATACATTGTATTTACATGATGAATTTCTGCTTTTTCTAATTCCGTATCATTATTACTGCTTTTTCTGAAAAGCCTGGAAGAGGAACATACACATGAGGGAAGAAATGACCTCATAGTTAGCTTTGGCAGAAAAAACAGAGTCTATGGAGCTGCTGCTTGTGTGGAGAAGTACAGACCAACAATATCGCTGTATTGCTAACACTAGGTAAGGCTCAGTTACAAGAAAAATTACATTCTCCTTTCATATCTATGGACACATTTTAGCTCTCTTGTATTATGTTGTGTTACTCAAGGAGCAGCTATGACAGCACTGGTTGTAGTTGATACCCTTTATCCATCCTCAGAATTTCTCCGATTTGCTAAGAATTTGTACCTTCCCCTTGAACCTCCCCCACATTTAAGTTGTTTCACCTTCGCCATTTTTGTCTTTTGCCCCATGGATTCCCCAAAATAATAAATCCTTTTTATCCTATGCAAAAGACCTCCCCCTCCTCCTTGCCGCCTTCGAACGCAATCTGACAGCCAAAAAGCCATGGAGCCATAGCTCAAGCCACATCTAAGGCCTCCTGTTTCTGGAGTGTGACCCACTCTAGGCATGGGACCGTAGTGGCAAAGCAAGTGCAGCTCAGGCAGCAGCGTCATAGTGACTAATACCATAACCATTAGGAAGTCAGTACCATAATATTTTACAAGAGTGAGACATGTAAATAGATATGGACAAGCAAAATACCTCCTTTCTCCACTGTCTTTATGTCTAAAATAAAGGTTAACTATTAACAGCTCAAGATGTGGAAATGTAGGTGCTACTTTTGAACTTGGTATCCTGTAGAAGATATTTAGTGGGTGACTGGGTTAGGATTTTGGCAAAGGAAGAAGGCAAACTTACAGAAAATGTTTGGAGGTGAAGCTAAACTTTTTTTGGCCTTTCAGGAAAGTCTTGAGAAGGTTTTTCTGTTATCTACATAAATCACTCAAGCTCTTTAGTTCCCTTTGTTTCTTTACGCTTTTACGCATCATAATCACATATGGGTTATTTCATTTAACAATCAGAAATTTATTGTTCATAACTTCTTAATACTGGCTTTCTGTACAGTTATTTTTATTTTTCTCAAAAATGGGGGGGTTTGAAAAAAAAAGAGCAATTCAGAATTTTTCCTCTTATTTCTATAGACCTTGGGGGGCAGAAAGAGGAGCTACAAAAATGTTGTAGTGGCGACATATTACGGAAAAGTACTTGCCCTTTGATAGTAAGCTACTCTGTTAACACAAAGAGCCCTCATATTACCAACAGCAATATATATTTTATTGACCATCAGAATGATGTCTTTTAAAATCACAGGTAGCAGTATCTGAAAGACAGAGACCATCATTCACCTGTGACTGACCTGGTTTCAAAGACTTAAGTCAACTTGCAGTCAGAAATTTGAATTGAAATTTGCTATTGTCTCAGAATAGCCTTGCAGCTCTGTGGGAAATGAAGGAAAAAGGAGGAAAACATACAATATCTGGAAAAACTAGAAGGCAGAACAAATATTGGGGATTTAAGGTGACTAGTATTTTTCTTTCAGTGGTGCTAGGTCTGTATCAGGTTATGATAGCCATTGTACTGAATCAGTGTTTATGACAGCAAATTTAGAAAAGGACTGGCTTTTCCAAAGCATCATTACTTAAGAGGTATGAAATGAGTCCTGAGGATTGCCTCCACCGTGGAGAACAAGAAAATTCCAGCTGCTGCAAAGAGACAGACTTAAAAGTCTAATAACAACAAAGGCATAAGCTCCTGAGGACAGGAGCCTTGGGCTTCTTTAGAGCTCTAACAGGGGAAAAAAAATTCATAACCTCAACCAATGCAGCGAAACCTACATTCTGACAAACTTTTAAGAAGAAATCTCGTAAAAGCAATCATAATTGATTTTTCCCCTTTTGTGACCACTTTTTTCCTGCAGACGTATAATTCCAGGTCTGCTTTTTTACTTACCATTTGTTAAACTCCCTCAATACATATAAAATGGCAAGTATTCTGTAACACTACTAGTGTCATGTGGTAGTAACCAGGAAAAATTTCAAAACACATGCAATTCTATTTCTTCTATTTCTATTTCTATTATTATGAAATATCTATCTTGTTCCTTTTGATTATATTATACATGCACATACATTTTACATGCATATAATAAGATTTGCATTGGCATGTACAAAGTTAAGTGTGGGAAGCATTCCAGCAAGGTTGTCTTCAGAAGAAACACATCTGAAAGTAGATTCAGGAAGGGAACAGTAAAACAAACATTTAGGAAGCAATCTTCCTTCAAAGAATGTCAAAATATTTTGGAGACTTATAAATACAGAAACTGAGACGTAGAGGTCTCTGTGGAATAGAAGGAATATAATTAGGTTAGTGAATGCTATGTTTCACCACAACCAATGTGTACCAGAAATTTAGTGCCAATGTAAAGAATATTTCAATAAAATTACATAGATATGCAAACACCTGTATAAATACCAATCTAGCATATTACAGCCTGACACTACAAACTATTAAATACATAAAAGAAAAATCAGTCATGAGTATGTGTGTGCTGGGCTGCAGGGGGGGAAGGTGTTTATACTTAAACACATGCATATGTGTCTTCAGAGTACATTTTCATCTTTTGTATGTCAATGAAGAATTGTGTTGACCCTGACAAGATACAATGCTGTAGTTTTAGGAAGTTTAGTTTAGTTTAATGCTTATCTGAATAATTCACTTTTCTCCTGCTTCTCTTAGCCACTAAAATGAAAACATGACAGCATGTTTACTTTGTTGTCAGGCATTGTATATGATGACCTTTAAATATATTTCTGTTAACTTAAATTTGAACCGATAATATGAAAGGTGTCAAATGGAGGAAAGGAACTCCCTGAAACTCTGTCAAAATTTTTTTACTAAATCACAGTTATACAAGATGGAAATAACCAGGTCATACTGTAATGACACATCAAATGCTTACCATACTCAGTGATTTCTCTGTAGAAATATGGTAATTCCATGTAACTGATAAAAGTATTTGTTTGCTATCCTTTAAATGAAGAGCTTAGCAAAGTGTACAGACTTCATGCAACTGATTTCAGATAGAAATACATATTAAATTTTAATGCATTTGATCATTACTGTTAGTTGAAGGGATCAACTCTACTATCCCTAGTGCTTACCTGAGAAGGTCTGGCACACAGTTTAGTATGTTCAAACAATTGAAAAGTGTGCTGAGAAAAGTGTGAAGGACCAGGAGTCCAATCCCAGTACAACTGTCTTCCCATGCTTCTTTAGTCTTCTCAACTTAGGTCTTCTTTGTGCATCCAATTTCCTGTACTTTTTTTTTTTTTACTTGTTGGTAACATGTCAGGTTTGTATCATACCTACCCTAGTTGTTTTCACTTTATTCCCAGAGGAACAGCTCCATCCCTTACGATCTGGAAGAACTTTACATTCCTCCCCTTCAAGACATGGTTGCATGTGGCACCACCATTTCTGCTCCACTATTGAGGCTACAATAGAAGAAAACAAATGTATTTGTATTTTGTTGAAATGGACACTTTAAGATGCCATTACATTGCAACATTTCTTTTATTTTCCAGGCAAATATGAAAAATATGTTGACTGACAGCTAGTCTGTGATTTTCAGCCACCTCAGAACCTTCATAAAAAATTAGGTTTCCAATTTGCAAAAGGTGCTATGTGCTTCGAAGTCAATCTCTTCGCACCATTTCTTTCCAACTCCATTTTTATCTTGCTCAGCCAGATTTCAAAGTTTTAAGTAGAATCTCTTCTTTTGCTTGGTCTATAATATAGCCTAGCATAGCTTGATTAAATTCATTCCCCATGATGACATATTTACTGCTTCTCTGACAGCCAACAACATATCAGCATTAAAGAGATCATGTAAAGGGTGAATCCTGCAACTCTTTCAGAGAAAGAGATGTGAAATTCAGCTAGTATTTTCCCAAATAAACCGTATGAGCCTACACCAAAATTTTTAAGACACTAATATTGCACTGTGAATAGTATAGGTCTAAAAAGATTAAAAACCAGACAGAACTGCGTTCTGTTTGTTTGCTTGCTTGTTTCTTTCCAGTGAGATAAATATATAAATTAGATGTAAGACTGTAGCACATGAAAATTATATGCTTATGTAGGTTTTGCATAAATACTTTTAATTAAGTGAATATCATACAACCACAAGAGTCCTCTTTTAGTTAGACCAAATTTAGCCTCTCAAGAGGCCTCTTTCACTGGCATCTAACAGTTTTGTTTAGCATTTCCAGAGAGCAATAGCAAATAATTAACTTTTCCATCTTCCTGACATTTATCTTGGACACCCCCTTCAAAATGCAGAAGATTTCCTACACTTATTTTAAATAATTAACTGTAATTGAGTTAATTAGTATTGGAGTAATGGAGTCTCATTAATGACATTAAGCCAGCAAAAACTCCTAGGAACGCAAAGAAAGGAAGCAGTAGAAGGAGTCGCACCATCAACACAAGAAGGAGCTGCCCGGGTGGTACCTGCTACCTGCCCAGGAAAGCAGGAACACTTCACTGTCTGTGATCTTTCTTCTATCTTATTCTTATTGCAGCATCTGTGAAGTGCCACCACTTCACAGGTCCCAGTTTTAACATGGTGAGCTGTGAAAATAAGAAGATGTACAGTTTGATAACTGATAAGTAACATCATATTGTTTCGTTTGGATTTTTGTAATTAAAAAATGCATTAAACTTGGCTCTGTAAGGCAATGTGCCACACATGAAATGAGAATTGCAATGGTATTAACACTAGAATGGAGAGTTGATCTCTTTTCCAAATGTAGTATAACTGTCTCAGGCAGAAAACACTGGCTAAAGAGCAATTGGACAAGGCTGTGTATGGGCCTGTTCCAGTGAAGTGGAAAGCAGAAACATTAAACTAACCTAGAAACCACATTAATTTCTGGACTCCCATAAACAGCTATGTACCTCTATGAATATTTTTCTTTTTCCCTATGGGAGGAACTTTGAAATTAAAGTATATCAACGCTAAAATACCCATACATGCATATGTTTTCACCATCCATGTCTCCAGACTTTATGCTCGGAAGAGACTTTGACATGGTATTTCAAAACCTTCCTACGGGCAGACAGAGAACAACTGGCAGGATACAGGGGAAAACTCTCAAACGAAATCCAGAAATAAAATCTACTAAGGAAACATACTTTAAATTTTTCTGCCTTGCACTGCAAAGTAAGGGAACACAGGAAACACAGGAACACAGGAACACAGGAAACCAAATCTTTCAAACGAGGGAGGCAACAGGACAATCTTCATTATTCCATATCTGCACCTATCACTCCTATTCATGCTGCTCCAACTGATTACCAGAATCATACTGCTGGAGTCCAATGAGAGGACCAATTTGGTAAGAGGAGAGCTACCAAAATATACCAAAGGATCTGGGGTTCGGTAAAGGTTTTAACTGAACTTTCAGTGGTTGCTTATACAAGAGCAGATATTCCTGGGGGCAGTTCATTACCATCAGAAGAAAGAGAGAAAAAATCTGAACTTCAGCTGATATTGACCTACAGCCTTGTATGGGCAGGAATCCTAAATATGTGAAGTAATATGTGTCCCTTAGTTCTGCTGCAATTTAACTTTTTGTGTGCTTTATGCAAAGCATGTGTACTGAATGCTTCAGCTACCTTTAACATCCCTGATATCAAACAATAAACAAGAGCTTCTACAAGCAGAAAGCCCTAAGAACAGGAGCCCGAGACTGATGTCTGGATTCACTCCATCGTTATTTCACAGTGTCAGCTCCTAAAAGGCCTGAGGAAGCAGCAAAATTTGACGTAGGCTATGGACCCCATAAATTTCCTAGAGGCAAAAGCCACAGATAGCAATTAGACTCTGGGTCTTCATCAACAAAACATAAACTGCTAAACATTTCATTGGGGAATTGTGCATTTTTCAGTATAACAAATTCCAGTGAACAGTCTGTGGTCTTTGTCATCACTCAATGTCTTGTACTATGTCAGGTTTGATTATACTCCACCACATCATGCTGTGCTACAGCTGAAATGATATAACACAATTCAAGCAATTAACTCATGATCCATCATATTTTGATAGGCTGAAATGTTACATTTAAATCAAAACTCTAGGAGAAAAAAAATCTCTTTATGCACAAGCATTGACTTTCTTCACTTTCTAACAGTAATTTTTAATTCAATAGAGGATAAGGAAAGCAATTCATGCTATCTGCCTGAACTTTGCAATCTCTCTTATTTTATACCTCTGATGACATTGAGCAAATACTTTTATAGCTACTAGCATAGGCTGCCCCAAAAATTTACTCTTAATTCTTTTCCAAACAATTCCACTGGTATACATTCCAATAAAGCAATTTAAATAAATAAATTCATTTTTTTCTTAATAAAACACTTGTAAAGTTCTTTATTTGTGAATAGAGAAAAAAAAATATTCTAGGATATATTTGGTACCTATATGCATATAAAATATAGTAGAATAAACACATCCTGCTTTTGCAGGTGCACATTAACTTTAATTTTGATAGGCAATTACATACCTTATACCTACTCCTCCTAACATAAATTCACTAAATTGTATTTTATGAAAGGTACATAAAAACCCTAGACATTGAATCTACAAGATTTAGTGGTAAAATGAGAACTTCAAACCACTTACTTTTTCACTATATTAGCTTTAATTTGTATTCTGTATATCACTGATCCTGAAATTTTGTGTCCTCACTCTCTTATCATATAACTTTACACTGCTTTACTGTGCCTACAGAAATGCCGTAATACAACTGCTAAGCACTAAAGGAAAACATAAGTACAATATACACCAGTAGCCATCATAAATGGAAGCCAATTAAAAGAGCTATTGTAAAATTCTGTGAGGGAAATTTTCACACTGAAACAAAAATCTTGAAATTCTCCTATGTAGTAATTAGGAGGAGAAAATCAGGCATTGTAAGACTTTTATGGAAAAAGAGTGCAATGAAATGAAATAGTTGTATTCACCTACAACACAGAAAAGCATTTCAAAGTGTGAAAGGACATAGGAAAAATGGAAGAGAACAAAAAATAACCACATACTATCAATAGTATTTGGGGAATCTTTAATAAAGATGCTTTTAAATTTTCTGGGTATAAAACAAAAACATCCTAGAAAAATATACAAAGATATTTCAAACATTGAGAAATCTAGGATAACCATCCTCTAGTTTCTATTTGCCATCTATAAAATGCCATAAAAATTCCTTGAGAGGAAATGTAGAGATTTCAGGTCCTTATGCTATCAAATAATTAATTTCCATTGCAGTAATGACAATAACATTAAATTAAAGCTTCAGTGCACTGGATAAAGGGTTCTCCACAACCTAAATCAAATTAAACTCATTAAGCCACTAGATCATTACACAAAAGGAGGATAATACTTTGGGAGATTCACATTTTGGTTTTGTTTCTTTTCCTCCTAGCACAGACTTCAAAGTAGGCTGCTTGCTTTGCAGAAATGCAATCCTCCAGAAATTAGTTATTCAAAACCACTGCAAACAGTGTTTCATATGCTGCTAATGCAAGCAGTTTTTCTTGCCATCAGTGTGGAGAGGGCCTGAAGAAAGATACTCAGAGATCTCTGTATGTACAGATTGCAAAGTTTTCCTGATGATTGTACATAACATAATATACATATAAATTAAGTTCCACAAGATCTAGCACTGTATCATGAGAGTGGAGCTTGGAAAACAGGTATACCTATATCTCACCCCTTAATGGCACATTCTGTAATTAACCTGCCACTTTTATAGCTTTTTTTTTCATGTAGCAAAATCATCAATACTTATCTCATAAACCAGAACCAGAAACTTCAGTGATGAGTATCATGTTCCTGGAAAATATAAAACTAGAAATTTACTAGTCTTCATTTTAGATAGAATTTTTCTTGTTCCTTCATGGTAGCTTTATATTTCTTTCCTTCAGGCCAATAAAATTTCAGTCACATTTGCATGGTGCATCTGGCACGAAGTTATGACCCTTACTGCTCTACTTTTGTGGGAAGATTGCTCCAGGGAAGAATGGAAGTTACTATTCAAGATTATCGTTTTGCAATTCAACTCACAAATATGAATATAAGGTATTTACTGTAGGAATTCAAATCTTGCATTAAATCAAGAAAATCTTCTGAATACCATTGTTCCTCATGATCACGTTTTCCTAGCCTCAACACCTAAACATTGATGTTCAATTCTTCCATGCATCTGCTCAGTCATTTGAATCTTTTCTTTCCTGAAAGTTGCACAGATCATGCAACAACACATACACTGGCCATTAACAAAGAGGAAGAAATCGTATTACCAAGAACTAAACAAAATAAATTCACAGCCTGTTTCTGTCTTCAGGATCCCCATCATTGCAGAAGCCACATATAAACAGAAGGGAAAAAACATCTAAAAGGTTCTAGTATATGCTCTCTACAAAGACACTGGCACAGCTGGGTGGTAGAGTTAAATCCATCTAATGACTAAGAGCTACTGGAAGCAAAAGAAGATCCCTTGTCTCTTGTCCAGCATTCTTTCATCCCTTGCTTGCATGAACACTGTCATTTGATAGTGAAGATGGTAAGCCAGGGATCTGGACTTAAAAAAAATTCCCCTTTTTTTTAGGTTTAGTTCTCTAGCAGTTTAGCTCCTACAACTGGGTGCAGAAACCAGTGAGAAGCATTTTCAGCCAAAGGGAAGAGGAAGGAGCTGGCAGCCACAGATACCTGATTAACTCCTGCAGAAACCAGTTCCTCTATCAGCTTGCAAGAACTGCAGCTCTGTACTCCTACATTAAATAAATTTATCTTAATTTATTCTATTTCAAGTAATTTTTCTGAGGTCACAGAGACTATTTAAAATCTGCAAAGCTTTGTTTGTTTGAGTCTATGTTATAGTTGAAAAAAAAGCATCAACAATAAATAGAAGAATGGAAATTACACTTAGCCATGAGTCTCAATTCCACATTGCATCTAATATTTTATACACTTTAGACTTTTTATCGTCTTGGGTATGATCAGGAAGATGTCCCATATCAGTTACAGACAGTAACCCAGTCTTTCAAAGTAGTTGAATATGCATTCTTTATTCACTTAAAGCATATCCACATTAATGATTATAATGGAATGACTCTTTTAAATAATCATCTGTAAGGAAGAATAGAAAGCATTTCAGGACATTGTCAACTTCCTTCATCCATTTCCCTAAGTGATTAGTCACTATTTTATACCACAATATTCAAACAAATGTGTGATTGGGTGTTATTGGTAAAAAAAATAAAATTAGTGGTTGTAATATAACATTTTCCCAGAATAGCTTTAGATCACTGTCCTAGCCTTAAATGACCAGGGAAAAAAAAGGAGGGTTTTCTTGTTCGCATAGTTTATTTGCTTTGTTCATACTGATTGACAAGGAAAATAAATGTAGGTTATTTTTCTGCTACACTTCAGCAATTTCAGTGTGTCATCTCAGTCTCAGTGTGTCACTGTAGGGAGGAAAAACACAAACTTGCAAAATCTCCCTCATACACACAAAACACACACTCCCATGCAATATTATTGCATTTTTTCAATATTTTAATAAAGTGTTAGTAGCTGCCATTTCTAAGCAATCAAAATCTTGTACAACCACAGCCAAGTCAGGATTTCCACCTAAACTTTCTCTTTAATGTCAGACTAAGATATATGAAAACAAATATACTATCCAATTTCTTCATTCAATTAATTTTAACATTCTTCAATATTTTCTATAATATCCATGTAACAGCTGTTAGGGAAAAACTTGAACAGAGTTTATTTCTACTCTGCCAGCAATGGTTCTGATATTACTGCAGTTCTGTGATGTAAGCATACAAGCAATGTGAAGCTTTTTGTTAAGGATGAAATCTTTGATTTGACCAGTCATTAGTGCAGTTGGGGAAAAAAGCAGCCAAGATTTTGGGAACACGAGCTTCCATTTGCTTTTGTGAACACAAAACGAAGCACAGCTCCATTTCAGCTCCATGGGCCAAAGGGAGAACTAGCAGCACAGACATCAGGAAAAGATGCCTAACTCCCAAAGCAGCACTGGTAGATACACATCAACAGCAACCTTAGTGAACATTACCTTTAAAGATCAAATTCAAAACACTTTGAACTCAATGTTTTTGGTTTGATAAGTGGTTTTTGAATCAGGATGTCAATGACAGAGTAATTTTTTTTTTTTTCAATGAAGGTGGCATATGGATTTGCAACTGAGATATTTATTCTGATGATTGAATATGCAGCAACTCTTACAGTGATTGAACAAATGATGATATATAGTCTAGACATGTGAAAATTATGATGAATTAAGATTATTAAATAAAATAAAACCAATAGAATTGTATCCACAAGGGTTTTTTTAAATTTTATTTTGTACATATTTTAATTGGTTTGAAAAACCTGATATTTTTTAAAATGGGAAAATTATCAAAAACAAAGGAGTTTCTATTTTTTAAAAACTTAATTGGTGTTCTTCTTTTTCTTTGTTGGTTTCTTTCCTTGTTTGGCCAGTGAACTGAAAAATCAATTACAGACACAGCAGTAATTCCTGTGTCCTCAGTGGTGACAATGAGGCACGACACAGTTGTGCTGCATCTCAGGAAAGGCACTCATGTTGCTTTATTTTCAGATGACACATGGGGTTGTACTATAGTAACAGCAGGACAAAAATGCTAATTTTGTGCCATCCTATTCTACACTATCACAGAATCATAGAATGGGTAAGGTTGGAAGGGACCACAGAGGGGGTCTGTCCTCTTGGCAGCTTCCTTTCAGAAACTTATATACACTCTATATATACAAGCTGTCAGGAGCCAGCAATGTTTCCTTGTGGCCAAGAAGGCCAGTAGTATCCTGGGGTGCACTGCCAGGTTGAGTGAGCTGATCCTGCCCCTCTACTCCACCCCAGTGAAGCACATCTGGAGTGCTGTGTCCAGTTCTGGGCTCCTCAGTGCAAGAACTCCTGAAGTGGGTCATACACAGTTGATTAAGGGACTGGAGCATCTCTCTTACAAGGAAAAGCTGAAGGAGCTGGACCTGTTCAGCACTGAGAAGAGGCAGCTGAGAAGCAACTCTCATCAGTGTATATATTATATACTCCCATACAATTATTTCTGAGAATCCTACAAATATTTCTGAAAAATCCTACACCTTATTGAACATCCTACTTACTGCTTTCACGTTCCAATCTTTGAACCTCAGCTACACTTGTTCACTTTGGGCACTGAAAATTTCACATACAGTATGCTCTACTTATACCAGTGAAGAACCAATTTAGGTTAAAAGTACAGCATTATTTTTCATTTCTCTTTTACTCTGATGTCTCTTGCATCTTGGGATAGGTTCTCAGGTGAATGTCTAAAAAAACCATAACTGATTGCTTGGAATATTTTGCAGTGCCACTTGTAGGCAACACACACAGAGAAAATACTGCTAACTTCAGCTCCTCCTAGGCTTCTTGGATTCAACACAATGTTTTCTCTCCTGAGAGGTCCATTTTAAAATAACAAGAGTCATTCTTGATAAGTATTTATTCTGCAGATGCTGGCCCAGGTCCTCTATCCCTCAATTAACCCAATTAGTCCACTTGGGTGAGGGATGATGAGCAGAGTTCATATGGCAATGCTATGCACACAGCATCTCTGGTAGCCTTTAAAACCTGAACTAATGAATGGATTGCCACAGTCACATTGCCAAGCGTAATCTTCTGCACGGTGCCAAAGAAAAATCTCATCCATCAGTTTGTCTGCCAGCTGTCATTTACAGCCATCTCTATGGGAAGACATTTTCCCTTTTGGAAAAAAATCAAGGAAAAACTACAATATAAGCATTCCCCTGAGAAGAGCTCGCTAATGAATCTGTGAGATCTAGCCTCAGATATTCCCATAGCAAAATCTATGCACTGAAATGGACTGCTGAGTTATCTCCAGTACGAGAGGAAAAGACTTACTGGAATAAAGTAGCAAGTTGGCATAGTCCCAGCTGTTCTCACAAACAAAAACTACAGATGGAGCACTTCATGTAGGATCTCTTGGACCTGGAGAGCCCATGGTCATGTCCCAGCCTTACTGAGGCTAATTGTATTCATTCAGTCCTCCGGCAGGAGTAAGCCAGTCTTACTCAAACAAGCTCACCTCCTCTCTCAGAAAAGTTAGTGCCTTTTTATGGCAACGGCCACAAATTATTACTTCATACCAAACTTTTAGCCAAAGAAACAGGAACTCAAAACACAACTGATTTTCAGGTAGCCTGAATAATTTCCTCTTCTCCATATGACCCCACTCAGCCTAGAGTGTTGCCCTCCCTAGGTCTGGCTTTTTAATTTTGAAGTCAGGTGATCTCTAGGTTCATGAAACCACAAAGCATTCAGAGACAAGATTGCAAGCAGCAATCATTTTGGGGTTTCCAGCTCTTTATACGTCCACTCACTGGAAGAGGAGCAGAAGATGCTCCTGCACATTTTCCCAGTCTTCACCTCAAGCTGGGCTCCCTGACTGCAGCCTGCCTGCCAGGTCTTACCACACCTCCCACTGCAGGAGCTCAGAGAGGAGCTGCTCCAACACAGCCACCCCGTTTGTCAGGCGGTGGAGTGTATGAGAGGATGATGACAGCAGCAAAGGCTGCGTGTCTCCTTACGGGACTGAAATGGCGCCACTTTGCTTTTTTGTAGATTAGATGTTTCCCACATTTCTTCTCTAGCAGCTGTGAGCTGACACAATCCTTAAGAAAGTTTGTGTAGAACCAGCAGAAAAATACTCAGGGCGAGGTGCAGTTTATAAATACTACAAGTCAAAAGCTCCAGTACCTCTGATGTTGTTATCAAACATGTTAAGCAAACGATATATTAAAGTGTGCAGACATTTTGCAAATTACCAGGCTGATGCTTGAGATTACTAATTATATGATTTCACAGAGAAAAAAGACTAATCCAACTTTCATGCACTCAAAAGAACATTTGGCACAAAGACTTTCTTTTCTCTCATACTCTCTCTTTGGGCCTTCTGCCAAATAACTCAGCAAGAAGCAGTAGCACATGTTTCAGCACAGCCTTCAGCCTTTGGCAGAACACAAAAACTCCCACATTTTCTCCTCAGTCCCAGAGTGTCAGAAGCCTGTAGTTTACACAGTTATGGGGAATATATTTCCTGTTCCCCTAGATGACTCTCATTATTGATTTTCTTTTCTTTCTAGCTGACCCAAATGACTGCTTTTCTTTTTCATTTTTCCTTTTTTAAACCCCCACCTTCTAGTACTTCCCCACCATCCTTCAGACTCCTCCATCTGGGTTAAGAGAAACTCCATAGGATGTCCCAGTACACAGTTCCCCATCTGAAAGAAAGATCTTAATTTTAAGTTTCAGCTTGCTTCTTTGGAGCCCCAGGCAAGCTCTTTGAAGTGCAGAGTCAAGAGGGAAACGTAACTCAGGCCTTTAGAAAAAAATTGCTAACAAGGCACATATCTAGTACTGTGAAATGCCTTCTTTTGGACTGATCTCCACCGCTACAACCTTCCCTCTACATCGTTGATTCCATATAAACAGCAAGTCTCTGAGCCATGGGTATGATGAATCAATAAGGATCTAGACGGATTCCATTAATTGAAACTGGATGGCCTGGGAAGAGGCTGGCTATTCTTCAAGACAGAGGAAAAGAAAGCACATTCCAACAAGCCAAGTAAAAGAGGAGAAACTGCCAGAAGAGCCATTCAGAGTAGTGCAATGAAGAATATTTTTTGCCCAAGGATTCCCAGTAGATAATACTTTCAGATATATCTTCTTGCTGAAAAGGTATATTTTAAGATGCTCGTAGCAGACTCCCTGGCATTTGTTTCTGAAGGAACTCTGGTTAACAGAGGCTGTTAATAGGAAACCACAGACCACCCTCATAGCTACCCAAAGTCAAAAGCTGCAAAAATATCATAGAACCCAGAACACCAGAAATGTGCTTTTTAATAACTATCTTGTAACAAAAGCAGCTGAAGTAATTCACACCTTCAAAAAAAAACAATTCAAAACAACAATATGGACAAAAAAAATCCCAATTATCCAGGAACATTTTCAGACAATGAAGATTTGGTTTCATGTTTGGCATCTTAATCCTGTGTCTATATGGAAGCTCATACATTGCACAGAGGGATGTAAGAGGCCATGCCAGGCCAGCTCAGGATCCTTTTTTCTCGCCTATTCACAAAATAAGCCAGGCACCTTGTGGAGCTAGACCACTGCTGGGACACAAGTACAGAGCACAGCAGAGCTTGCTGGGCAGCTCTTGGACAGAGTTTTCTGGGACTGCACACCTGGAGCAAAATAAAAGCAAATTATCAGTAAACTAATTTTCTATTACCCTAAAGAAGTCAAGCCTCCTGCATTGAATATGAGACTAACAGACCAGCCAAGTAAGTCTGCCTCCTGCCATGGAGCAGAGAGGTACTATACATACAGCCTATGGTGCTGTGCTGCTCCTACTGAAAGGGCTGGTGAAGGGGCCATGCTCAAGGCAAGCTTTCAAACAGGTCCAGCTCCCACAGCTCCTCCTCTGCCATGTTACCCAACACCCAGATCCATCATTCTCCCACAAGAGCCAGAGAAATGTTTCTGCAAGTGCCAGCAATGAGGCACTGTCCAAGACGTTATGTCAGTGCCACAGACTGGTCATGCCAAAGGGAGAGTCCAAAGAGGCATCCACAGAGTTCACATCTTTCTCACCATTGTGAAACTGCAAAGGGGGAAAAGGAGAGTGGTCGGTCTCTGGGAGATATGAAATCTAAAAGAAAAAATAAATTAATGCTTGACTTTTAATGCAACTCTTGCCAGTAGGAACCAGCAAGGTAGACAAATAGACAAAAACCTACTGCACATAAAATTATAGCATTCTCTACTGGCTGCATACATTTTTATGAATGCATATTCTTTGACCTTTTTGCTACTTTAATGTAGGATTTTCCTCACAGAGGTCAACATTAGAGCCTCAAAACCTCAGACCACACATTGCACTGAAGTGTGGTTTTTAGTTAACTAACTGAGAGATTCAGTAGCAGCTGTTATCTGTGGGCTATTTTGATTCTTTCAAAGTCCCAAATGCAAAGCTGAATGGCACATACAATACATTGTAGTGCACTGTATTTGTCTGCCAATGTCTAAAAATGTGTAAAAAATGACAGGAGACTATTTATAAATATCCATAGGAATGTGCCTCTTTTCAAGATTAGATGAAATTGTAATGGGGAAATAAATTACTACCCACAATTCCCTACAAATACCTACACTGCCTCACAATGAAATATTTTTACTGCTTTAGTTCTAAAATGCACACCAGAAAAAATACATGACTGTTAAATAACTGTCCAGGTCCACAGCACTGATATGCTGTGAAGGGAGCCAAGTGTAATCTTCTTAAGCCTGTGGAAGACTGTCACAAAACCCGAAAAAATTGCCTTCCCCTTCAATTCCCCACCTTAAAAGCTGAACAGTGAGGGGATACACCAGAGGATTTGACAAAATGCCATTCATGAGACATCTTGTCTAATCACATACACAAATCTAGCAGGAGTTTTATCTTTGCAGGGTTCACGAGTCAGGGAAATCTTCAGAATAATCCTAGCACACATCCTTCAGGTGCAGCTGTACTTAGCAGATCATTGTAAAACTAAAAAGAGGAGGAAATAAGAAACTGAAGATGCAGCAGAAGGAGCCAGCATTTCCCAACTTCAGTGGGACAGCCTTGCTTTAACACTCAATTCTTTATGTGGAAGTGCTGCCTTGTTTAGGAATTCTATGTTGACTGGGCACCTATAATTTCTAAGGAACTAGACCCACAATAAAAAAGTAAACATGGGTCTTTTTATTTCACACACAACCACTCTGATATTTGTTTTTTTCTTCATTTGGATTTTTACTTTAATGAACACGCTGCATAACACATGTAATCTGATTATTACTGATCCTCTGCCTCATCTCTCCAATGGAGTCACATGTTCTTCCACCTTTCTCAGCTGTTTCTAGAGTCTAGCAAGACAAGTATTACTATTATATGAATATATTGCCATCTGATAGAACAGAAGCGAAATTTCAGCAGTTCATGCATGGTTCAGAGCCCCATAAGCAGTACACATCAGTATCCAAACCTGCAAACTGGAAAGATTTGCTAGAATTTTGTCCCTGATTTTTTTTTCTCAGGTACTATACATACCAACATAAACACATATACAATCAAGGACATACAAGTGTCTTCAGGCAGAAGAATCCAATTTTTTAACATAGCAATGCACCTTGACATTTTTATTCACTTTCTGAATATTATAGCATCATTGACTATATTATTACAATAATGAGAGTGGGGTTTCAACTGTTCTCTACAAAAGCAAAGACACATCACCATACACTGGATGTCTAGAGTGCCTAATCTACAGGACATCCCTGTATAATCAATGCAGCTAGAGAAAGAAGCACCTCCAGAAGGTATTACCCAAATTTTAAGTGTGCAAGATTAAATCCCTCCTTTAAGGGAAACAGCTACATCAGGAAAGATATTACTTGATCCCTGGTTAGTCATATCATCTGTGAGACTGCCCTTATTAGAATCTGACATTGCCACAATACTGAAACAGGTCTAACAGAGATCAGTGCTCTGTAATGACCATGTCTGCTCTAAGAATCATAATATATGTGTATAGCTAAACCAAGCTAAAATAGATCCACTGATTTATTGTCATTTGTGAAGTTGGATTTTAAGATCTATTACATTTGCCAGGACCCAGCAGAGGAGTCACATGCAGGTCCAAATAGAACACTTGAGTCAGAGGAAGAAACACACTCCCCTAGTTGTTATTTCAGGAGCTTTTAAAACTTTACTAGTTACGGTAGTAACATAACAAGACTGATTTTTGAAGTTCTCTTTAAACAGTGGACTTTCTCCTTCAAAGAAAAAAGAAGAAAGAGAGAGAGAGAGACATCCTGGATTTAAAATACCGATCACCGATTAATTTCTTCATTGTATTAATAAAGGGACACAAAAATACACAAAATCTGGAGCTTTTAAATCCCACTCTATAGCCATAAAGTAACATTTCTGCATTTTTCTCCTGGTTGGTTGTAAGAAAGAAATCCCATTTTCCTATCTATCTTCTCTTTAATTGTTCATAATTGCTATGCATAAACGCAGGAGACTTTTCCAAAAAATAAAGTAAAAAATAAATGCCAAAGAAACATAAAAACTTCATTAAAAACTATTGAAATTGTTACCCCCTAATGATTATCGTTATGACAAATGGAGTGATATTTTATAGTTTAACACCCCTCTGTTATAGTGACTCTATTAGGATAAGCCATAATTTGGAATTTTCCTACATTTTTTGTGGGTCATATGCTGCTTAAGTGTAGACTGTTGCATTCCTAGCAACCAGCAGAAAAGCAAATTAGTTTATAATCACTCCTACAGATCTGTTCTAAAGATAGATTTCTTAGGAGAGCTTTCCTGGCAGCCAAAAATAGTCTGATAATAGTCTGATTAGTGGGACATTTTATTTTTTTTTCCCCATACACTATTATTTAGTATGACAGTTTTAAATGGGAGGTATTCACAGGATTTATTGCATATCTAGGTTAAAAATGTTCATTAGCCTAATTCATATTTGAAAATAGAAACAAGAACTAGAGTTGAAAAATATATTTCCTTCAGCAAAATCATGATTTTAAAAATATTTTCAGTAACTACTGTTAATAGTGTCCTATTGTCTAAACAGAGTAGCATTGTTTATTTCAGAAAGATGAAAAAAAAATGAAGCTAAAATATTGCCTGTGATGAAATAAACCACATATACGGCAAAAATAAGAGTATGATTTCAATATGCCATTCATAGTATTTTTATTTACTCACCTTCTCGCTTTCAGAACAAAGTACCAAAATCTTAAGTTCTAAAGGCCTTTAACACAAAAATTGTTTATATCCTATCACTGGAGGTGTTAGTCCAAACTAATTGAAATATTTTTGTGCTCTGCTATTTCCAAAAATAGCTGACTGATTCTGAACATTTTTGATACTTCTACAACTAAGAAATAGCTGATCTAGAATATGGCAACAATATATAGTGCTCCTTTTAGTTTGTTTTTTGAGTTTTTTTGAAAGAAAATTTAAAATTACATCAGTTTTAAAATTCCTTATTTTTCTCTAGCACTTGGAGAAAAGTACGGAACAATTTACTTTATTGCACATTTGTGAAGTAGAATATACCTACCCCCACTGGTGACCATGCTCTTTTCTTCACACTCCTCTTTACAAGCTGTTTTTCAGAGTAAACCCAGGAAAACCTAATGACAGTGATGTTGTGACAGAATAAGGGTGGAAAATGTGTTCTGTCCTTAAATCTTTTTGCAGAAAATGCATCTTAAAATTTGCAGGGCAAAAACTAAAAAGTCATGAAAGTCATAAGATAAGACCACTGAGCCCTGTGTAATGGGGCTCCTCCTGATTCTCCACCTTTTAGCTATTTGTATCCAATCTCACCTTCTTTCCTATTATTAGGCAGAGGGCCTGAGTGTACTTCATTCCTGCAGTCCTCCAGAAGACACTTCCAGGACTGGTGATCATCTAAACTATACTATGAACAGGAGTGGCCTAAGGAGGATGAAAGGTTAATTCTTTTCTCAGATGTTTCTGGGGCACAACCTCTGCAGGATGTCCTTTGTCTTCTGTAACACACCTTTCTAGCGTACAATGTTTTTTTATATGAATGAGAAAATATGGACCATTTACTTTTCATAATTGAGATTTTCTGGGTTTTCTCAGTTTTTTAAAACATAAACATAGACATAGCAAACAGTATTTTAACTCTCCTAAAACAATTTTTACCAAAAGTAGCAGGAAAAAAAGAGATTTACACAGCTTTCATATGCACAGCGTGCAGCAGTGTAACAAAATGGCACAAAATTACTCTTTCTCCTTCTTTATTTAAACTTTTATCTTCTCTCAGATATAGTAATTTTTGTTCCTAATATCTCTGGCAGATGTTCTGGGGTGAATGAGGCAATTAAGAATCCAAAATTCCCATTTCTTCCAGATGCTTCTTTTCTCAATATTTGCTCACTGGATACATATTTACATTCCACTCAGGTGTGTAGCAATTAACACACCTTCTGGGTTCCATTTCACAAAATTTCCACAGTTAATCTGACACATGCCAATGCATCTTAGATGAAAGTTT
Source organism: Rhabdornis inornatus (assembly GCA_013397075.1). Classification (NCBI taxonomy): domain Eukaryota; kingdom Metazoa; phylum Chordata; class Aves; order Passeriformes; family Rhabdornithidae; genus Rhabdornis; species Rhabdornis inornatus. The sequence goes on from VWZS01001467.1 coordinate 77,427, forward strand.
AGCATCAGTAATATTTTTTTTCTATCAGTAGCATATCTACATAATATAACAAAATTGAATTAAGTTTTAAATAACTATTTTACTTTAGAAATATCCTCATTTTGTTTTGCACAGGTACAATACTTTCTGCTATCTGTCTGATTTTTAAAACAAAACTTTGGTTTTCCTCAGTCTCTCAGGTCACTGAAGGAATCTAATGATGGTTTTGGTATTTTCTGTGATCAGTTCTATTCACTGAGATTGAACTACAGGCTGAAGTGGTTCATCCTTGCTCCCCACTCGTCAGACACATACATAGCCTTGGGTTTAAAACCTGGATCCAGAACAATTCTGACCTTTTCAATAATTCAGACATCTTCCTCTCATACACATCTCTGGAGCATAAATTCAGCTGAAGCAATTCTAAAAACTTGCATCTAAAAATACAATAGCACAATGCACCCAAGATTTGTGTTGGTCTTAACAGAATACTTTTATTGCGTATATCCTTTTTGCAGCTCTGCATTCACCCAAAATAACCCACACATTCAGGCTTATACTTCAGTCATTCAAGGGCACCTGATATTGAAGCCAGAAGGTTTTGCAGAAAGAATTCTAAGTCTACTGCACTTACTTGAGAACAATTTGAGTACAAGAGTTATACAAATCTATGGGGAAAAAAGAACAAGACAGACTTGGCAGCTCCTGCCTCAGCCTCCTCATCATTAAGACAGAATTCTTGCTCAGCCTGGTAAAAGAAATCTGCACAAGGCAGACTGCTCTTCTATGATTTTCCTGCTTTCTGTCATCTGAACCCCCAAGCCAGCCCCCTTCCTTCAGTAAGTATGCCGTGGCTTTGCTGCCATCTAAGTAGAGAAGTGGGTTTTCCCTGGCTATAGTTAAATGGTACTTCCACAGTCCCAAAGGGAAGGTCAGAATTTCATTACTATTTCTTTGCAAATCTAACAGTTCTTTCAGACTTTGCATTGCACACAAATATCTTAAGGGCTGGTGCCAAGAGTATGGGGCCATACTGTTCAGTGGTGCCCAGTGACAGGACAAGGGGCAACAAACAGAAACTGAAACAGGAAATTCAATCTGAATGTGATAAAAAACTGCTTTCCTGTGAGAGTGTGTGAAAGACTGAAATGTTACAGTTAATTGCCTAAACACTGTTATAAAGGATTTTTTGCCCAGTATGGCAAAACTGTACAAAGAACCTTCGACCACTGAAGCCCATCCCTCCCTGAATATACCTCCTGACTAGAACATTGGAATGTGAGTTAAGTCACCTAAGGGAACTTGCGATAAGACAAAGGTGACACTATATTCAATTATCTCAGGTCTAGGGAGAAGTAAACAAGGCTGAGAAAGAAGAATGTATACACAAGGAGGCCAAACCCAGCAGCTATCCTGAAAATCATCTCTGCCTGGATTCAGGGTGGGGGAGGCCATAGCTGACAGGCCCATCTACTGAGACCAGGTTTGCAAACACTTCCCCTCAATCAAGGGGAGGAGGAGAGTTACTCCCAAGTGTGTGGAGTAACCTCTGGCCAGAGGGAGTGAATGTCCATCCTCCCTGACATAAACTGGCTCAGCTGTAAAACCTCCCCACCCCGGAAAAGCCACATCCATGGGAAACTCATGTGAGGGACAGCTGAGGGGGTGTCATCATCCATCAAAGACTCCCAAAGCTCCCCCAGACTGATTCCTGAGGCCTTGCACCAGGGGACTACACATGATCCAAGTAACACAACAGATCCAGAGTCTTGCAAGAGACAGTGTCAAAATTATCTCCCTCAGGGGAGGCACCTGGGGGTTCCCACCGTGTCTGAACATGTATTAATTCATTGAACTCTGTTTTATGGGATGCTCACCACCCAGAAGACCAGAAGAGGATCAATGGGACACCATCACGTAACATTTTCTACTTAATCTGTCTGTCACTATTTTTCTCTCTCACCACTCCCCCCACACACCTTTTTCTATTTCTTTCTATCTCTCTGTCTCTACCTCATATTTATTGTTAAATCAAATCCTTACTGTTGTCTTCAATGTATGGTCTTATTTGCACCTTAATTCAGGCAGAAGCATCTCTCTAAAAATTTTAATTAGATTATAACAAGGTAACAGACCATTGGAACAAGCTGTGCAGAGATGTTGTGGAGCCTTCTTCTCTGGAGATATCCAAGACCTGCCTGGACACCATCTTGTGTAACCTGCTCTAGATGAACCTAGATGATCACCAGAGGTCCCTTCCCACACCAACAGTTCTCTGATTCTGTGTATTTTAGCTTAACTAGGAGAAACGGAACAAATGTAAAATCCAGGTTTAACAGCTAAACCTTTTTTAACACAACAGAATGACATTTGCAGAATAATATACAGATATAAATAAATCTGCCACAGATCAGATTTCATTGGCTTCTGAACTGCAAAATGAGACTCTATTTGAAAATTAGAAATAAAATAAGACCTTTAGAATTTTATTCACACTTTATGACCCTGATACAGGAGAAGAGCTTTTAGGCAGATAAAAGAGCAACATCCAAACCAAATCCTCCTGCTAAGAGACTTTCCAAAAGTTCCAGAAGGTGTCCAATAGGTTGTAAATTATTTTTTATAGGAATTCAGGGAAGTATTCACACTTACACTTAAAGCTTGAGTTCTCACTTCTTGAAAGGAATGAGCTCTGAAGGGTGTTTCAGAGAACCTAGAAGAGATGCCTAAAAACTAGAGTTGTGGAAAACTCCCTGAGTTTCCAGTTAGTTTTGAAAATCACCACTATTTTGTGAAACTCCCATAAAAAAATTATAAGCACTTAAAAACACTAAAACGGTCCATGTAAACTATTTCAACAGTGATGACCTTGCATTTTCCTCTTTCATCCAAGTCTCTCATACCTCTTACACACATATGCATACATATATACATTGTCTTCTAAACAATTACAAATATTACAAATTTGCATTGAGTGTTTTATGGCTGGACTCACTACCTCAAAGGCCTTTTCCCACCTAAATAATTCTATCATTCTGTAATTCCAACTCTCTATGGCTGAGGAAGACTGCCGCAGTGAGCCTTAAAACAGTAAATTCCCTCAGCCCCCCCATTGAACAGAACTCAATTTTTTGTTCAGAAAAAACTTTATAAACCGCAAACCAAAATGAAGAAAATATTTTTCTATGCATACTTCCCAGAACAGCTGACTTCCAGCTGAAGTTTTTCAGAAGCTGAAGAACAGCTTCTGAATGTTTCCTTGGCACCTACCTGTATGACTAAAGAACAGCTGTTCTAAAATATGACATTGTGTAAGCAAGTACTAACACTGTTGTAGAGTAAATTCAGTGAAGAGTGTCAAGAGAGAAGGGCACAGTCTTTATATATCATCAGCAGAAAATTAATACAGATGAAAATTAGATTAACCTATGCCCTGAATGTTATAGAAATAATCTCTACATGGGATGTGCTTTTTCAGGCACAAACCAAAAAATCTGCGTATGTGAAACTTTTGAGTCAGTATGCAGTAGATACCAGCACATATATGGGGCAGTCATTGTCGATTGTATGGAATGTGTATTAGAAAGTCTAAGGGACAGTGCAAAAAACTTAATATTGGCACTACAATATATGTCCTCCATGCAGGAAAGCAGATGTTGACTTTGAAGATAGAATTGGTCCAAATCCTGCCATTACAGTAATTTTACACTTCTGGATAGAACAGTTTGTGGTGTAAGGGACCTTAAAGATCATCTAGTTCCACACACATACTGTTAAGGATCAGACTGTAATTATAACATGATATTGACTCATTGTATTTGACTTATAAAAATTATATTATCTTAAAATGTTACATTTTGAGAAAATATAATGTTAAGGAAACTGTAAACTATTCATATTTTCTTTTCAATTATATTCTTGTTTGATGTATTTCCATGTATTTCCAGCCCCAGGTGTATTTCTCCAAAGACAAAAGACAGGAAAAAATGAAATTGTCATACTAGTGGAGAAAAATCTGTTTAGTTTCTCCACCACAGAAAGCTGATTTCAGGGTCTTGGATATAAACTTATCATGGCTGTCCAACATATATCAAGATGATCCAACCATTGGCTCCAAAGCCATCAGAAGACCCAAACACAGCCTTTTCTACATTTCATGCAAAATTCAAGGCTGGAAACTTCAACCATGAGGTACATGCAGAACTTTCCTGAACATAAGGATTCACATTCTCAGAGTAACTCAGTAGACTCTTGTTACTAGCATTAAGTATTTATATAGAGACAGAAAATGACATTTCCTCAAAAGTTTTACTTGTGTAAACTCATCTGATATCTACCTTTAAAATTTTGTAACAATTTCCCTGTTTACAACTCCTGTATTACATGTCTTTACTGGAAGGATCCTCTTTAAAGACAATATAGCCAGTACACTCAATGAGTAAAAATGTTTTCAGAAAGCGGGAAGATTCTGGAGAGTGGGCACAGGCAACTGCAGCAATGCCACTGGCTTGCTGTGGCACAGCATCCTGTTCCATGATGTATGACAGGAGTCTCCAGGTAACTAAGCAGTCCTTTTCTTTCCTGACCACAGCTGCATCTAACATCTATTGTTTTCCTGTTCGACTCCAAGGAAAAGTTTATTTAAGACGTTCTCAATGTCACAATATACATTCAGGCAAATGAAAAATTCAGAATAAAACTGCAAGCTCAGAAAATAATACTTTACATATGGAAATGCTAATAAAAATATATATTACTATGTGCTACATTAATTGCGGGCTTAAAAAGTTAACAAAAAAAGGAAAATTCTGATCAACAGAATCCAAAGGAGTATACTGTATAACTATTTATTTCATACTATTTTTATAATTCTAATAAAAGCTGTGGCATGCAAATGTAATCATTGTGTTTTCCTGGGCATAAGGGTAAAGAAATGTAGTAGAATGGATTACTCAGTATACTTAACAACTCTACTGAAGGAACTGAAAGCCAAGAATATAAAACTAGAAAACTAGGTCTGATTCCAGTATTAGGGAAACATCAACATTTACTCATGATAGGAAGAAGTAAGAGAAGGATAAGCATACTATCAGTGTTTTGTTCAGTCCTAATATCTTGCAGTATTTTCCTAACAAAAAAGTATAGGAAAGCTTTTCTTCTGAAAAAGAAATTGGCCAAAGAGACAGTTGATTGGTGGGACAGTTATCTAAAGGAAGAGAACATGACTGTAACTGCAAATATTAAAAGGTTTGGAATTTGCAACTGTAAAATCAACTTTATAATTTTTACAAGAATATAATGTTTTTTGCAATCATCTTCTTCCCTCCACAGCACAAAATCTGAACGTATCTAAGAAAATTGCTCTGGGTGCTTACTCGTGGAAAGTTAATAAAAATTTGGCACAAGGAATACAAGACACAAAAAAGAGCCCCACCATTTTCCTTTTCTTAGAAAAACCTCAAGAAGCCATACTACTTGCCAAATAGAAACTGAAATATTTTTAAGTGATCATTATAAGGGAAAATTCATGATATACCACTGCAACTCTGGAACTTATCTCTCTGTGGCTGCTTCAAGGACAGAGAAGATTCACAGCCAAGGTGACGGTGGGAATGGGGTAAAAATGAAAGCGGCCATCTGCTGTGATGGAACTGGCAGCATAGGAAGAAACGGGCACAGCTCTGCTATTGCCATTATATCTACACCCATTTCCTAGTGAACCATCAGAACTACTGGCACCTTGGCAATAAGAGATTCTTCTTCCTTTTAGACCCTGGCAGAAGGCCAAGGAATGTTATCTCCTGAATTCTAACAGATATGGTATTAACATTTTAGATTGCAATGACAGATACTGATATAAAAGTGTTTGACTGACTGTTCTATTTTATGTTCAAGCAAATGGCAATTTTTGGATTAGGTTCTGATCCTAATGACTGAAACTCAAATCATGCTCAAGCTAGATAAGAGCATCTAATATCTTTCTTCCCCATGCCTCCTAAAATAACTATCATCTTCCTTTGTTTCTATATTTAAATATTAATTACACATAGAATTAAGTTAGTGAAAGCTGCACACAAAGTATTCTCATTTAAAAGAATCTCTCTGGGCCAAATTTCCACAAAAGACAAGATGGTCCATGTTTGAGACAGCAAATATGACAAAAGAGTTTTTGAATGAAGCAGGAGTTACAGAAAACTAATACATGAGTAGATGCATTCATCTAATATTTTGACAGACCCTACTCACAGTTTCCAGCCTCACCTGGCAGCTCCTGAGATATCCACACACATTCCTCTGCATGCCTGAAAATTCCCTCATTTAAATATTAGACATTTTTTCTTTATTCCAGTAAAGAACGTAGGAATATGCAGAACAACTCTTCTGTCCTTTGACAGGTCCACACAACCAGAAGGTGGATTTATGCACAGGTTCAGATCCCTCAACCAATGTCACAGTACAGATATTTCAAAAAAAGTGCAAACTGAGGAAAAAACAGTACTTCATCTGTTTACCCTTTATATTATAGCCCCCATAGGGGAACAGGGAGACCTGAATTTGGTGCCCTCTTTAGCTCACGTATCTTATGTTCCCAAAGAATGGCATTGCCTCCAATCAGGCTCACCCAGCTCACTCGAAGGAAAACAAGGAGCATGCAGTTCCCTAGTGATTACTTTGGTGAAATGAAACAAGAGATGTCTTGTATCTGATTTCTGTCCTCTGCACTGGGGTTACTTTATGTTTTTAAAATTGAATACAAGCACCTTCTATTTCTGCATTATGAATGCTGTATTCTACATTGTGTAAAATCCTCAACAGAAAGGACAAATATAAATCCATACTAAATCACTACAACCTCATGATGAAGGTATTTCTACAGAAAGTTTGAATACTTCAGAGACCTCCTATGCAACCATTCAGGACTATTCTCTATTCTTATCTAGACGGTCTCTAAACATTGGGAATATAGTTTCTTGCTTCTCATAGTCATACCCATTCCCAAACTCTGGACATGTATGGCACAGGCTACATCACAACACTGGTGCCAGCAGTGTTCCTGCCTCAGCAAGGCAGCTGAAGAAGGCAGACTCATCCAACAGGGGTGACCTAACCACCAGCTTTAGGGGCTCGGTGGCTCCTTCATTCAGCAGGATTTCGTAACAGCTCCTCTTCTGCAAGGAGAAACCAAAATTCATTATCTCCTTGCGAATAGAAAGACATTCCCTCAGACTTCTAATTTAGTACAAATTCACAGACGAGTAGGAGCAGCAATTCTGCATCACATATGATAGTTTAGTTTACCTATATGATAGGCATCAGATTAATAAGTTCAGCTTCTGAGTGACTTTTTTTAAATGAGAATAAATTATCATGACTTTTCATGATAAGTCAAAAATACGCAATTATTTATCTACCTAGAGTGTTTTCTGGTTCCATAACAAATTCCTTCTGGCATGCATGCATTCATCATTAGCCATATTTTTAAATTAATTTTTTTCCCCCCAGGATTTAAAATTAAAGTTGAACTTGCCGTTTTGTATTTTGAGAAATATTAAACTATGTTTAGACTCAAAAGCAGTCTTCATTTAAATAGAATATTTTATTGCATTATCAGTGTAAAAAAAACATAGTGATTAAAAAGATCACAGATTTATTTATTTTGAAAGAGTTTTTCATTTTAGAGTAAAAGTTTTGTGTAACAGTAGCCTCTTCTCTAGAAAGGAGGGCTTGTAAGGGGGTATCAGTACATTTTTTCCAAAACGACCAGTTCAACATTTGACACCTTAAACATGGGCTGTGATACAATGGTCATCAAATCAATTCATGCTCTCTATGACAGAAATAGCAAAAAGGCAGTGATGCTGAACTGATGCCTGCCTGCCATATCTGCCAGCAAACACTATATGTTTGTACAGGTTTGTTTGTTTTCCAATGTGTAGGAGGATCAGGATTAGTCTTTATCTGTTTTTTGACTCGTACACTTGACAATATCCTTTTGGAGATTGACATGCCTCTCTCCTCATATGTAGCTCCTGCAGCACAAATCATTCTGGTACTGCAAGCTGATTCTCAGGTGCACATGCTTGGGTAAGACACCCATCACCATGGTATCAGGATCCACAGCAAAATGAAAAAAAAAAAAAAAAGCAGATTTACTGGGGGTTTCTTTCCAGAAGACAGAATAAATGGAATATAAGTATGTGCAGAGCCAGGAATCATGCTGAAGAACTCATAATCCTGTGTGCAGGGGGAAAAAAGAGCAAGATTTGTATTGTTTTAAACACTGTTTAACATTCTTAGCTCTTGGACTTCCTGTCCAGAAGGATGAAACTTCAACCATCAGTCAAGATAATGGGAGCAGAAGTATCTTCAAACCAGACTTCTCAAGAGAAAGAAGGGTGGATTTGGCACCCACACACATCACACTGAAAAGATGTAATCTGAAATCCCAGCTTGTAACCCTGCTGCTCAATTGGTCCTCAGAGCCTGGTTTCCCATGCCCTGTCTTGGCCTCTATTTTTCTTGTTGCTGACTTGTGACTTTTCATTTGTGCCATATCCCCGAAATAAGCACAAAAAGCCTAGATAGCCTGTCAGAGTCATCTGTTTATATTCCTCCTGAAGTCTGCCTGGAGAGCAGAATGCTCATTAAACAATTTTTCACACACTGATGATCTTTTTGTACTTTTTCTTTTCTTTAAGAATAGCTTTCTGAAAAGATATGGGTTTGAAAGTTAGTGCAACTAGTGAATAATATGAGTAAGTCAATAGGAAAGTAAAGACTTTTTTTTAAAATGCAGATTATTGATTTTTGGAATAGTAGGGGCTCCTTCAAACTCATTAGGGTTTGTCATGTCAATATGTTAGTAAGGACTTCTATAAATGAAGATTAATGATGCTAGGGATAATTACTGCTGAAAAATCTCATACATTTCTCAGTATTTGGAAACTCCTTGCAAAGGTGAACAGTGTCAAACAGAGTGAACATTCTCCTTCAATGTACCTTAGCTCATTTTTGCCATGAGAGCAGGGGGAAGATTTTCTATGACACAATGGGAATTTAAATTCCCAGTATCTTTGGAAATCAATGGTAATTGAGCTGCATAACTCTGATTTTTGCTTTTGTAAAAAAACCCCAATATAGTGAGTGTAGATGATTTACTAAATCCACAAGCCAAAATCTTTCTGATTTTTTTTTCTTTCCAGAAGAAATTGAACATGCAAAGTAGCTGCTTTTCCAAATTAAACACTCAAGTCATACTTCTCATTATTATTTTTTCCTGCAAGACTTCTTCATATATTTTGTTAAAGGCATGAAAAAATACAAGTTAAATAAAAAGGACGTTTTGTTAGCTTGCAGGAATTTAAATAAGTCCCTACAGCTAATAATCTGATTTTTAAGGGGGGCCCATGCACTATTCTTTTTTAATCTAAATTAAATTAAATTAAATTAAATTAAATTAAATTAAATACCCCTTCAGTTATCTCTGCTCTAAGGCTGAGGCTCAAACAACAAACACTGTCCAAATAATCAATGGTGTAGTTCTGCTGGGGTTTCCCTTGCACAGAAAAGCTACAATTGGTGGTGGATGTTTTTATTCTCGATTATGAAGCACTAAATCCCAAAATATGTTAAATAAATTATAACCATAAGTCCTTATGGTTATAATTTGTTTCTATGAAATACGTGGTGATAGGTTTTACTCATCAGTTTTCCAAAAAGTATAGCAAGCATACTTTGGCAAAGTTTAAATTCTATAGAAGCAAACACAGCTTGACCAGTCCTTGCGTATGGAATCAAAATGATCTGGATATTGGCTTTTTGGGTGTTTAAAGAGAAATAATCAAAGCAAAAGAATTCTGAATGCAGGCTAGGATATCTTGGCTCTTTCCAATAGACAACTAAACTGGGAAGCCACAGCAGAAAACAGTATTCTGGTTTGGAAAGGGAACAAGGCCGAGCAAAGGGTATCAGAACAGTTCTTGTCCAGCATGATGCCCACCTGGTGGCCTGCAGGACCACATCAGATTCTGCTTTGTCTGCAGTCAAATTGCAACTTGTATAAGACTTTGCAGAAAGTGTCTCTGCATCCTAAAGTCCTTAATCAGTGGGACATTATGAAAAAAGGTATCTTCACACAACAGAAAAATATCTAGCAGCTTGATATAGAAAAATACCTGCTCCTATAATAACCCTATAATCAGAGTGAACATTATAAAATGTACATGGAACCAGAGAAATTAACTAACTGAGCTTTTTGGAATCCTTCCTCTGGGTTTAACTCTTTAGATTGTGGTAATGTTCATGTCCCACCCATGCTTTATCCAGGCTGTCAGAGCTGATTCTGATCTTGTTTAAGCTGATAAACAGCCAACAGACACTATAGGACAATGAGAAGTGGAGTTCAAAATCCTGTTATACTGCAGATCACATTCCAAGTTATAGTACCCTATAAGAAGGTATTAGTTTGTGAATCTGGAGAGCTTGTTCCTTGTGTTATTGTTAACAGAAACACACATGCAAAAGAAAGACTTTTTTACAATATTAAATAATCTATCACAGCTTGTGCTGGTATGTATACATACATATTAAGGGCTGGAATGACCAAGAGGAAACAAATATCACGTGGTCACAAAAAGTTCCTGATCAGGTGTTAGGAGTGAAACATAGAAATCAGTCAATTCTGCAAAGCAGCAGTCTTTTTTTGATGATGAAACAATCTCATTCAATACACATTATCCATGAAGTTAATCTTGGTAGATACACACAGAAGCATCATATAAGTTATTAAAAATTGTTTATTTCTAGGGTTCATTCCAGTAATTCATTTCCATCATATATATCTGCTGATATAACTATTTTTATGAGACAAAAAGCATTCACTATCTTTTTTATTTTACCACACTTTTTTATATCATCACTACAAAATTACTTGAACTTTCAATAAATTAGTATAAGTCTATGCATTGAAAACTCTCACTCTTTGATACTGATCAGTGAATCAGCATAAGAAGACACAAATACACACAAGGAGAAAAGGTCACATAGACCAGACCCTTCTGAATTTGTTGATGGAGGCCACAGATAAAACAGTATGATAGAACAGAATACAATTTCTTACCTTTATGATGATTTGCCCCAGATGCTGATTTCCCCCACAGAGTTACAACAAATATTATTATTAGCAATTTTCCTTTTGTTGCTTTCTGTAAGTATCTCTTATTCATCCTGAAAAGAAAAATACACAAAATTAAATATTTATCTTAAGATTTCTGAAAAATACATATTTTTCTTAATTTAAGGAGAATTTACTAAGTTTTATAAGTGTCCAGCTCACAATCCTAAAGTCTTAAAGTCTTCTGCTTAGCTCTAAATGAGGTACATAGAGCAGCAACATAACCTCCCTCCCTGGTCTGACAGCATTCCTCCACCCTAGTCAGTACCAGGAGAATTCATAATCATCATTTCTCTCAGGGCATGAACAGTGTTCATAACCACAGCAGACTCCAAAGCTGGGAAGAAGGATGAGCCCATGCATCTCTGAGCAGGTTTTGAAAAACTTGGTTTTGAAAAACAGGTTTTGAGCAGTTCCACTACAGAATCTGCAGCCAGTCATGGTAGTGCAGCTGTGTCTGATCATACAGTGGTGTTTTTAACTTTCGGGATTGCAGCTCTTTTTGGATTGTGCCCACGAGTCCTAAGGCGATAAAAGATTTGAATAGACCTTCAGCTCATGTACCAGTCCTCCTGCAGATAAATCCTGTTAGGAAGACCTGAGTGGTTTGGAAACATAAAGTAGAGCAGGGTGGATTCACTACCCTCTCTTCTGTCTACCCTTGGGTAATGAAAAGATTTGATTTACTGCACCAAGGAAAATTGCACAGAGCTCCCCTCATCTCACTCAGTGATGTTTTCACTTAGACAGCAAGCCACCAGTGTGGTTCAAGCACAAGACAACACATGACTGATTTCTCAGTAACCTCCTCCAAAGACAACATACCCCTCCACCTGCCAAAAAGACAAGTTCATGCATGTAGGCTCTAGTGCTTAAGGATTACAATTGTGCAGAGGGTGGCAAGAGGTACAATAATGAGTCCTTCTCTTACTTCTTCCCTGTGGGTTCTTCCTAGAGAGCTGGCTATGAAACATCTCTACATAATGGTCATGTTTCTGCTGATAGGTCAATAGAACAATGATAACTATTTCAAACCATTTATACTAGAAAAGCTGAAAATTTGATCACTTGAACAAAATTGTTGCAGTACTGTAATGCCTGGAACATTTTTTAGGTTGTTTTTCTGAGCAGAAAAAAATGCATTGCTTCATTATGGTTGCATATTTGTCTCCTATTATGTTCATAAGAAACCCAAAGGAATTCAAGTGTATCTCTTTTCCTCTGCTTGTGTATGCTGCTATCTTGGGCAACCACAACTCTGAAATGCAGACTGCTCTAATACAGATTTAACTAGCTGTATGTTCAAAGTCCCAAATAATTTTCCACTTCTTCAAAACAATTCCTCTCTTTTCAGCAAATTTCTTTCAAATATAACACCACACACTGATAAGGCAACACACCCCACAACTCTACTTATGACTTCCAGACTTGAAACCAGACCACTCCCCCCAGAACTGCCAATCTTGCGCTCCAGGAAATTGATGAGCAGGCTGTGTGTAAGAAAACATGACTGAAACTAACAACCTACTGAAGAGTGCACCAAACCCTTTTAAACATGAATTCAGAGCAAACAGAGCTCAGCATTCTTTTACAGAAGTCACACATTTACTATGTGTTTCCCAGAAGTTTAGATATCACATTTATCAGGCAAAAGGAGAGAGGAGTAAGCGAGTGCTGTAACCAGGATGGTGCATGTGCCCCTGAAAGCCTGACTGATTAATAATCACAGCAGAGATCACAGTGTGCTGTGAACCAGTCTAAGATCTGCCTTCTTGCACTGATTCCAGTGCCTTTGGAGTGTAAACTGCATATTCATCATCAACTCCAGGTTTATGAACCACTCAAAACTAAAGGGAAATACATTATTTGTCACAGTAAATACAAACAAAAAAATGAGACTGGAATGCACATTCAGCATATGCTCTTTCACAGCTATCTCTGTGAAAAGAATATGAATTAACTCTTTCGCTCCAGATTCTCATACTGCACCTGTTATTCTGCTGGTGCGAAGTCATCTCTCATTAAAATCAAATCTTTCTTCCTCACCTACATAACACTGCTCAAAACCCAGTGGGACTTGCACCATTAAAGCAAGGTTGAATTTAGTATAGTTTCTTCCTATATTCTGCTGATGCCAGATTCTCTCACTGTGCTGCAAGACTGGCAGCAAATGCACATCAGAAAATGCAAATGCATCAGGAAAAACAGTTGTGACAGGGGAAAGAGAGAAAACCAACCACTCTGCCTAAGAAAGCAGCCCTCAGGATGCATGGTAGAGTGAAGGTACAAACCCTTGCACACAGCTGAGCACACCAAAAAGGAGTAAGGTAGCACCGAGTGAGATTGTTTTCTGCAAAGTCAGGGAAGGGTTTCAGCTTTGACACAGAAAATCTGGGCTCATTGCCATTGCCAGGTTTCCCAATCATGAGAAAAACTATACACCATTTTCTGCACCATAAGGCTATTACATAATTCTGCACTAGTTATTCGTGGGATTCACCTTTAGAAGGACAAAAATCTGAACTGTGTCTAATAGTAGTCCCATAATAGACATAATTAACAGAAAAATCAGTCCAAGGAGCAGTTCTAGTTTGGGACTAATAGTTCAGAGGCCACCAGAAGAACTGTGGAAAAAACCTGATGAAGTTAAAGCATTAATAACATACAGCTGCTCAAATAGAAGAAACTGGACGATGATGTTAGCCTCAAAGTAATTGTGCTATATAACCCTAGATCCAGATCTGTGGTTGTGTGCAGTCACTCACAGTGGTCAGTACAAGGACAGACAAGAGGCTGCATAAGCACAAACAAGACATGAAGCTCTCTGCTCCAAGCAGTCCTGCTACACACAGGGACCACACTGCAGCAATACAGCCCTAAAAACTAAAAACAAAGGGTTTGTAGTCCAAGAAGCTGAGAGGTTGAGATGGATGCACATCATTCACAAAGTGAGACAAGAGCTAGAAAAGAAGGCAAGGACAGAGAAACCATGAGATATGCTCAGTATCTCACTGCATGCATTATCACCTAGGCTCTGAAACCCTGATGCTGGTTATGTTGTCATGGATTTGCAAAACAGCCCATGATAGAGCACTGAGAAGACACTAGGACTAGACAGCATTTGACATCAGCTCTGAAACAACTATTAGCCTCTTGCAACCCTGATCTATGTTGAGTAAGCGCATACAGGATATAAAATTGAGTCCATTTCAGTACTGTTATTACACTAACATAACTGACCATGTTAAGTAGGACAAATAAGCTCTGAAATTATGTCTGCTTTTACTAGAGGCGATGCAAAACTCCACAGACGAACTATAGATATTAACTTGAATAGTTTGCTTTTTGAGACATTTATTCTTTTATTTACTTTCTTTTCTACAGAGCCTCCCTCTAACTGTGATCCATCCAGCCTTCAGTAATGCCACATAAGCCAAAGCTGATCAAAACAGAGAACAGCCATGCTATAGAAAACACCTACAATCTGAAAATCAATTTTGCACATGAGCTTTATGTGTAACAAAAAATTTCCTTCAGTTTCTAACCCAACATATTGGAAATAAGCCCAAGGAATTCTCTCCGCTTTCACACAAAGAAGGACATGAAAGTCTGCCGTGTTTGAGTTCATTTTTCAATGTGCTTTGAGGCAAGAAAAAAGAAAGATAGCTCTTTTTGTGGTCCAGGAACACATTCAAAATATAACAAAAAGATGTCACCCACATAATTCAAACAGGCAGTGGCTGAGTGTGAGATGGTTCTGTTATGCCCAGCTCTTCACTGACACAGTAACACAAGGAATACATTCATAGGATTTGTTACTTTTGCTCCCAAAGATTTATTTTGCCTGAAGCACACTCCATGAAACCAACACCAGTCCAGTATCATGAACTCAAGAATAGACTGTTTTGGTGATTAGTGACAAAAACCTGCAGGACTTTTTTTCTCAGGCAGAAACCATATCTGATGCTGCAGAGTTTCACAAGCTGCCACACCAGCAGAAATCCCTCTGCCTGACCTCTGTGGCTCAACAACAGCAAACTGTGAATACACTCCAGTGTTGCACAGGCTCTCCTTGTCACTGCACCACCTCACTGTCAGCCCACTTTCGACAGCAGATGGGGTCCAACCATTCAGCTGTACTGAAAATGCCATGCAAAGGTGTGTATTTTCAATGTAGCACCCATAAGCTTTTGCATTTCTACTTTCTTCCTTCTTTGTTTCTGGACTTGAGATCAGCCTCCTTGCCAACAGTTCAGAATTAAAGGAGAATCACATGGGAATGACCTTATATTATGTGCTGTGCTGACCAGTGCTAAACTGCCTTGCCTTCTGATTTCGGTGAAGTACAAACTCATGTCATGGTTGTTGTTGAAGAAAAAAAAAATGTAAGGAACCAATAGCTTTTATTCTTCCTTTAAAAACTTATACACAAATAAAATTCTCAGCTGTTTCCTGGGAGTAACAGCATTTTTCTCTGTTGCTCCTTGTTTTTCTTTTCTTTACAAACAACAGATTCTCTGAAGTTGTTCAAAATTCATTTGTTTCTGCTGTTCATATGCGGGAAGTTTCACTGTCAGTAAGGTCCATTTGCCTTTTGCAAATACACAGACCCTGTGAATGCAAGTTCTCACAAAGAGATACATAAGACTATTTCTCTACTGAATCATGAAAAAATGCTTAAGAGGCAAAAATCTAATAGAAAATTAGTCCCACATCATCTTAGTTTTCTTTTTATGACGAAAATTTTATTTGCTACTTCAGAGAAAGCCTAAATGAGTAGTAGAAAACACTTGAGACCCCAAGTCTCTTGTACAGAAATAATGCAGCCATTTAAATTATCTTCTCTACTTTGTTGAATCGTACATTATTTATTAGTTGTGATAGCTGCTACATCCCACACGATGCAGGTATTTGCAGTTTTATTCAGCCTTTCCAGTGTAGACTAATGCAGATTTAAAAATGTCCCCCTGGTGAACAAGGTCACTTTGTAAAAATAACACCGATGTGACCCCTGTGCATCTGCACATATAAAAATTCCCTCTGTGTCATTCCTGTCATGTTTGCCCAGGGAACAAGTAATTTGCCACTCTCATTACTTCAGGTACAAGGTAGCTTGTGAAAATCAATCTTCCTTCTGCTTCATACATCACAGCCTTTAACAGACACAAAGTGGACTGTGATTCCAAAAGGAAGTGGAGGACAAACGTGGACATTCTCACAAGCTACTTTCTTTGATCTAGGTGGGCAATGAAAGAAAGAGAATAGGCATTTAGCCTAGCAGTGCACGCTAGTCTCACATGGGAGATGTGGGAAATCCCTGTGTACAAAGCAAAAGGGGTGGGTTTGTTGGGTTGGTTTTTTTTCAAGTTGTTTGACAATGTGGATACTTCCATAGCCAGAATAAGTAGTCATAGAGAGCTTAGCCCCATCACTAAGAAGTATTCTGAAATAGTTAAAGCATTCCAGGCAGACTGATAGACTGGTACTGTCACTGTTACTTTGTTAAGTGTAGCAGCGGAAGCAAACGCAAGATTTTGAGGCTTTAATGCTATAAAGAGGGCTTTTGAAAGGCTACTGTGCTGAAACTTAGGACTCTGAGGAAAATTAAATCTTGCCAAAAGGCCTTTAGCATATGATTGATATACATATCAATCCTATATCAATGCCCATATTTGTCTTTTATTTAAATCAGTGTAACTTAAATTTAAGCACATACAGAAATGTATGTACACAACATGAGTTCTTGGAAAAGGATTAGTGAGTGAGCTTTTATAAGAAGAGACAGTTTCAAGAAAATAAAATGTCTCAAATACCTGAGAAATAAAAATTTGTGTAATATATGAAAATATGTAATAAAGAAAAAAAAAAATTCTTCTTTGCATACTTCAATTAGTTTCCCAGCAGAGGGAAACTGTAGACAGATGCACATACAGGTAATTACATTTGCCAGCAGTCTCATAACACTTGGATGTGAAATTTACATATATATTATTGTTTCCAAAATCTGATAAGCATGAATTCTCAAATTGCCAGAGATGTAAAATGCTTTAGCCACCTAGCTGCATTCCATCTCCCAGCTAGATACACTGAGAGATGACGGAAAGAACTTATTTCTTCCAAAAGCGTATGTATAGTTGTGATCAATGGTCTTCTGTCTAAACTGCTATCAATGTTAATGTCCCGTTTCCAGAGTAACCCCAGTTCTCTGTACACACAGTTGATAATAATTTTCATCTTCATTAATTTTCCAATACAACACCTAATTGAAGGCAATAAAGAAAATTAAGAAATTATAAACAAGAAATGCACCACCCTTCTAGCCATCTTCAACTCAAATAATATAGATGTATTTAACTGACTAAATGTCTTTCTTGGTCATGTCGTGAGGACCAGCAAAAGAATGTCCACCTAATGAATGTTAAGGCTGACATATTACTCAGTATGGAGAAATAAAATGCCATGAATTTTTGGGAGGTTAGGTTCTAAACTTCTACATATTTACGAAAACATAAAACCAAAAATAATAATCTAGCATTAAACCTACACTTTCCATTCACTGAGTTTTTAAGTGCTAGCATAAAACATCCAAGGTATTAAAATATCTTTAAGCTGCCCAACGATGTCCAACACCTTTGTGAAATAATCTCTGACCATGAAGTGTTCAGTATTAGATGGTACTTAGGCTGCGATTCTCATTATTTTCTCTGATATTATCATGCCACTTTAAACTATTTCTCGCCCAGTTTCTATGCTTAAGGGAGCTTTAAGTTGCAGGGGATCCTAGCTATTCACTTAATCATCAAGGCAGCAATATTTGCTTATATCTTACATGTGATCCTCCTGCAGATAGTTATTTAAATGCTCTTTATTCATATCTCATTAACCAATCAAAAGCTTGACTGTGAAAAAAAAAAGATAACTGTGCAATGAGCTTTGAACAAAATGTCTCATTAAGATCTGAATCACAAAGTGTACTGTGATTTCATAAAGACCATTGGAGTGGCAGAGATAAGCATCCAAATCTGTGGAGGCAGAGAAAGCATCAAATATTAGTGGAGAATGCAAACTGAAGTGCCCATATCTAAAAGCGAGGACAAAAATTATCTGGGCAAGTGTAAGCCTATTAGTCTGACCTCTTCAGTTTGCAAGAGCTTTGAAAGCTTTGAAGAAAAAGATAAATTAAAGACAGGGAAGTAAATAGAACATAGAATAAAATGAAGCAGTTACCAAAGGTAGCTCATGCCAGACTAACTTGACAGCTCTTTTTGATAACTCATTTTCCAGACAAAGAAATGAAGTAGATATGATTTGTCTGGTTGTCTGGTTTTAGATAAAGCATTTTATACAGTGTCACTACAGAACTTCTACATTAAGCTGAAGATGCTGTGGATTACAATAATTGAAAGGTGAATCCAGG
This sequence comes from Rhabdornis inornatus, assembly GCA_013397075.1. NCBI lineage: Eukaryota > Metazoa > Chordata > Aves > Passeriformes > Rhabdornithidae > Rhabdornis > Rhabdornis inornatus. The sequence goes on from VWZS01001467.1 coordinate 95,996, forward strand.
TGCAGCAACAGAATGTAATTCTGAAAGGGAATATCAGGGATTAATAGCATTTCTGCTATAAATTGGGAACTCATCATCTGAAACAGCATATGTAAAAACAATTCATTTATTTAAGCTGATTACCAAGAGCACATCAGTATCAATATGACACAAGGCTGTGAAAAAGGCAAATCCTATAAATTATTAAATGATATATTTCTAATAAAGACATAGAAGTACAAGTATGAAGTTTCTTAAACTATCATTCAGAATAATCTATACAATTCTGACCAGTCATGTTTATGAAAGTGAAACTGAGTCCACAAGAAATATGGGGACAGTCTTCCAGAGGAATAGTCTCTACCAGAGCAGGAGTTTTAAAGAGCTTGGCTTGTGAAGCAAAGGAAAGGCTGAAGGGAAACAGAGAAATCAAAAGGAAATAAACATAGTGCAGGCAAAAAACATGTCTATAAGAAATGCATTAGATGATATCTTGTCAGCAGATAGGATTAAGACATTTAGCTCAATGATTCTGGAATCTTGTCTCTATATCAACATCATGGTTCCTTTTTTGTACTCTAGTACAGGAACACAAGAACTAGTTTTTTCATGTAGAAAACTATAAGCAAGTTGATTAGTGAAGTGATTTCTTCCACATCGTGTCATTCTCCTCAGAAAAACTCCTAAAGTAACAGCATTTCACAGTAAAAAAAAAATGGTGATCTCATTAATTACCTGAACCCACACAGTGCTCCATCCAAAAACTAACCATACTGATGAACATTTGATTAAGACAAATATTCCTTCTTATTGTTTTAACATCTTCAAGGCATAACTGCCATCTCATAAAATTTGTATCATAAAATTTAAGGTGACCCAAAAAATCACAGTACTATACTGGTGGATTTTTCAGTACCCAAACTGCTTTTTCACAAACTTCAGTGAGTTAAGGTCAAACTGTTGAGCATGGGTGACTATTCTGTAATTAAGACTACCTCACTTTATTTAGAACTCAATTTCTTTTCTATCACTTATGCTTTAAATTTAAAATTTTAATATTGTCATTTTGTTTTTAACAATGACAGAATGGAAATGTAAAACTGGCAAGCATAACAATTGCCATAATGTGAAGAAGTCTTGTTTGCTGCAAGAGCAGAAACAAAGAAAATGTAGAAAATATGTAGAAAAATGTAGAGATGTAGAACCTAAAAATTACGTACTTTCAAGTGCAAGTATTTTCAGATAACAGAAGAAACTATAACATTAGAAGTATTTTGAAAGTGTGGATACAGGAATTTAAAAATATTGTTATTAGATCTATTTCAAGTGACTAATATCTTAAACATAATGTCTTTCAATCAATAGTGGAGGACTAATTCTGGGATTCTTACATAGATATAAGTATGGATGAAGGCCATCATTATATTACTCAATCCTGCCAGACCTGAAATGTGCATGTTCAGATTCTATTGCATGATATCCAACTGAAATTTAAATTTGTTTTTCTGAGGAATTTTTCTGGCAAATAACACTATGACAGACCTCTGCAGATGAACAGGGAAGCAGGACTCGGACTAAGTTCTCCTCTGCTGTTTTCATGACAATTATACCTGTCAATAGGCATAGTAGCGCTTCTGACAAATAATAGCAGATCTGAGCCTAATCTATGTTTTATACCTGACTCCTACACATTTTGGGCCACACTTGAAAGTAAGGGTTTAAGTGTAAATAAAAATGGAAGATTGCTCAAATCACAGAAAAATATGAAGCTTGCTTGTGCAATGACCAAAATATCTTTAACATCTGACACAACACACTAAGAAGACAGGAGAGCTGTCAACTGGGAGTAAACCTAGTTGAAACGCAGCTGGAACATGTTCCTCCACCCTTTTAATGTTAAGTCCTAACACATGTTCATTTGTCACAGCCACCACAGGCAACACTTTCAAAGGAAAAAAAGTAAGATCAAAATATTTTTTCAAACTCTTCCAAAATATGGATCTGATACCCAATGCAAACCTCTATTTCTGAGCATATGCAAGAAAAATACGTCTTTCACTCTGAGAGATGCTGAAGAACTCAGTAGAAGTATGCCCACGTTGAAGAAAATACTAATTTTCTACTCATAGAAACGAAAAATGGCTTTTTTCTCTCTGCACAGGGCTTTATCAAATATTAGTGGGGTTTTGGCCCTGGCAGTTTATCTAGTCTGTGGCATACACCATAATAACTAACCCTATCTTTAGAATCATCCAATATGCCAGAAAATTTTGACTCTCATTCTCTACTTCCTTGTCAGTATTCTAAAACAATAAGATATTTTTAATATCAGCTCATACTGAAAACAGAAAATTCAGGGTGTTCTTGTGATGGCTTGCTAGGAATTAATTCAAGTCAGGTCATTTCTTAATGATAGCTGAAATATCTAAATGGCACCCAGTTTTCCTTGAATAGTCAAATCAATTTCCCACCCCCTTTTCAAATACCCCCTTTTGAAGGGTAACAGCAGCTATGTAAGAGTCATATGGAGCTTCAACCCTGATTTTCATCCAAGTGAGTCTACCTCAAGAAATAATGCACTCTTTTTGGCATGTACTGTGCCTGCCTTGCAATGGCATTTTAATATGGCCATGAGCTCATTAAATAACCAGCTTTAATCAGCACTTCTTAAAAATTCTATACCCAGCTTCCTGCTGCATGATATGCTGTTTGAGATTTGTAGGTAGAGTACAACAGGAGAATGAATGACAAAAAAATCAATAAATAGTGTTTTGTCCCTCTAGTTCCTTGGACTCTTACAAGGTACACTTATGTCAGCATTTCAATTTCGAACTGGACTTCAATTTTCAAAAAATTTTTCAAGCTTTCTCCTTTTACTATGGTCTGGATCACATCATGGAATGATTCTGGAATGATTCACAGCAAATTAATCCCTTTTAGATTAAAATAAAGCAAAAGATGAGCCTGAGAGTGCACGTAATGCCTTCCTATACTTTAGGGGTGTTCCAGTCAGGACACAAGGGCTAGTCAAAATAACCTCCTCCACTAAATTAATATAATGTGGACATCATGCCCTCAGCAACAAGTTTGGGTCTACAAAATCACTTCTGTAGGGATAAACTGTTTGCTAATGTAGATGAAACCCTATAATCTCATGGGGAAGGAGATAATTATTATAATTATTTTACACTCGGATGAGATGCCCTTTTGGTTGTGATTAATCTGAAAAGCCTTTTCAGATCCTCAGAAAACCTCAATGGCATTTTGAAAGGGACCTGTCACTCAGGAGGCCCTCAAGTTCTGATCTGCATTTTAGGGCCATTATTCCTACTGTGACACCATAGCAAAGTGAAAAGATAGCTTGTGTACCAAAGTCAGGCAACAGTTACCTGCAGTACATCCCCCTAATTTAGAGCATAGAATACAGAATAAATTACTTCAAATTACCCAGTGAATTTTTCCCTTTTGTGAAACAGCAAAACCCTTATCTTTTAATGCAATTAACGACAAGAGCCTTTGTGTCTTTTTTTTCACAGGGAGTATTACCTAACTTACAAGCAACTCTACTGCTAAGAAAAGCACAACTCATTGTAAAACTGCCAAACTGGATGCTTTACTGGCTCCATACCTGCCATTTTCAGCCATCAGATTATTGACAGTTTTTCCCTGAGTCTGGTAGCAAAGCTACCAGTAGCAACACTGCTAGGATGAGTAGGTTGACTCGTTTAGGTAAATAGTGTACAGAAAATGACATGCTAAAATGGGAAGCCTAAGAAATTACTGACTGGCAGTGGGACAGACACTGGCCGGCAAGGATCTGCCCTGCTTACCACCTACATCCTCCAGCCCAGAAGGAAGGCGGTGGCTTCATGCTGCCCTGGCAGACAGGACTTGAGTAAGGGACTGAGCCTAAGTACACTTCAGTTGACTTTATCAATAAAACATTAAAGTCATTATTCACAATTAGATCAAAATCCTCTTATTCCAGCCTGGCAATGTGAAATGTCCTTGAATCAGAAGTTTATAAGAGTGAACCAAATATGAATAAAGATGATTTTTCTTCCTAATATAGACTTGGCCCAGAAAACACTCAAATATTACTATATTTACAACAGGTTTAAATGTTTCTAACAAATTCTGCATTTGCATTCTTATGCATGCTTAGTGGAACAACAAAAAACTATTTACTTTTATTTGCATATTATTGTTATTAAAGAGAACTCTGTCACTACACTTTCATAACTATTACATTAGCAGCGCCAGTATTAGAGACAAGGATATGCAGAATTTTATGCAACATGTTTCTAAACAAGAGGTTACAGTCAGTGTTTGTAGTATTCATGATTAAAGAGAGGGTTGGTTTTTTCCTTTTCATTCTTCATTTTATAGTAATTAATTGGAACTATATAGGAAGTCAAACAAGTAATGTCTAATTTGCTGCCAGTAATAATCTAAATTTGGTAACATACAAGAGCAGTACAGTCAACTAGCATTCTTTTAGTGCTTAGAAAGGCATTTTATGGGAGTCCATTAATAAGAGAGCATTACTCTAAATGCGCAAGACCTGAAAAGGGTCTTTAGGTAAGTGTTGGGGGTTGAATTGTTCCCTATTCTTTCAGGGGAATTTTTCCCACTGTTATGCTAAGTATTTGTGGCTACACCTTAGTAGCAATAGTTTTCTCTCGCAGGGGGGTGGGGGATAGGGGGAGACCAGAAAAGGAAAGGTGGGACAGGGCCCTGGGCTTAGGCTCTTGCTTTCGCTCTCTCGCTCGCTCGTGGAGTCAAAGGAGGATGACCAGGGCTCCTACCTAGCGTCCTCCCTGCAATCCCAACACTGGGAGCCATGTTCCCTGCTGTCGGACATCGCACTGCTGCCTTCCCGCTTCATCCTACTACCTCCGGGCACTCTGCCGAGCACCACGACCGACACCGTGAGGAGAGAGTCGCTCCTCCATCCCTCTCACACCTGGGCCGCCGCTGCCATCACCCAGCCCTCTTCAGCTGCACGGGACCTGCCCTGCCCACACAGCACCGGTAACTGAGCGCAGGGACAGGGAGCCTGTGGCCAAAAGGGACTGGAACTGAGCTATACTGTTCTGTTTTGCTGTCAGTTTTTATAGCTGTTGTTGTTTCTGCTGTTTGCCTTGTTAAATATATTAGAAAAGAACTGTTATTCTTATCTCCATATCTTCTGCCTGAAAGCCTCTGATTTGAAACTGTAATAATTAGAAGGGAGGGGGTTGCACTCTCCATCTCAGAAAAAGGGGTTCTTGCCTTTCCGTAGCAAATACTTGTCTTTCAAACCAAGACAGTAAGAAATAGAGTTAGCTAGTACGACATAGGAATGGCCATAAATGAAAGACATCAGAAAATTATCAAAACTTCTAAAGATAAATGGTGAGATAGAAAGGTTTAGAATGCTGTTTCAGTGAAATGATGACTGAATTTTAATAAGAGAATGTTATATTTTGCAAGAGCACAGATATAATACCATTCATATATTACTTACTAAGAAAATAATAGTATAATAATATTTCCATATCATTTCAGTCACAAATATAGCTATTGCAGTGCCACCACCATTAAAGGAAATTATTATGAGTTTGCCAGGCTTGCAGGAGATTATAGGTATGATACTGAGATCAGCAGTTCATAATATATTCTTTTAACTTTGGAAAATCACCACAGCTTTCAAAATTTAAAGAGAAACAAAATGCAATCTAAGACAAAGTGTATTTCCTTCTGCATCAGTTGTTTTTATTTCATTTTAAGAGCTATCTGCTTCACACTTCCCAAAATCCTTGCCAGTTAAAGGTGAAAGCTCTTCTTACAACACTGATTGAAGAAAGAACGTTCTCTGGTTTTATGTTGCTCCTTGCATAATTTGGAGTTGCAGCTGCTAACAATGGGCCACCATTTCAGTTGCACAGTGAAGAAAGCACAGTTTCCCCAGTGTTTCTCTTGATTCATTGATATTTAGTGCTTCTCTGAAAGCTCTCAAAGTCCAGCAATAAGACAGGAACTTCAATTGTAATTATCCTTTGCAGTTTCACAGAAAATGGGATTTCTAAAGGCAGTGAAACAAAAGGATCCATTTTCATGTATTAAAGCCTTAAGAACTTGAAAAAGATGACTCTCAATTTCCAGACAATCAGATTTGGCAAGTATTCACAAATTTTTGGTTTGGAAATAATCAGTGGAGCCACATATTTATTTTATGCTTCATTTCCAAATTATCTACAGCTGCTGTATGGAAATTTATTCTGGATAGCTATATTAAGTATAATAAATTCACTTATATTGCTATTGTTCGTGTTTAATTAATATAAATGCTGAACCAAGAATATAAACAATTTGCATAAAATAAGACACAAATTCTGGAAAGGGGAATTTTCCTGTAATTTCTTTATGTAAGCTTTGAAATTTCAGAGGACAATAAAATTTAAATTTCAGGGTCAAGGTGTGTTAGTGGTTTAAAAAATGCTACCTAAATGATGAAAATTACTTACCACAGAAGTGCATATATTTAACAAAAAGCTGATAAGATAAATGGAAGTAAAAGTCTACTAATTAAGATTGATCCTTCTGTTTTGGATTTTTTTTCTCTTTCTTTTAGTAGGTAGTAGTATGTGCACCTTCCTTGTTTACTGGTATCACAGCAATGCTCGTTTGGTTTTCACTGTCTAACCCAAATGTTGCTAAATCTCCTGTGAACAGCAGGAATGAGGATGAATTCACATCTCAGAAATTAATCTGTAAACAAGAAGAGCCATGAATCTGTAAAGATGCTGTCTTCAGGTATTTCCAGTGGCTGGCTTGCTCCTGTCTATTACATTTTATTTGATGGTGGCAATTCATGTTTCTTCAACAGAAAAAGGAGGACTAAAATCGAGTTGAAAGGAAGTGTCTAGAGGACACTTCTCTCCACACTGAGAGCAGTGTTCTTTTCCAATCCTATGTTTCCATTTTATTTCACCTAAGATAGCATAGGGCTGATGAACCTAAACTATATGCCATGACCTCAAAGTTTAGCAGTCATCTCAAACTATTTGTCGTCTCATTAACTGCGAGATGTGCAAAGTATTTACATGAACAAACAACAGAATGAAGTGAGAAAGCAATTCACCCAATATATATTGTTCCCATAAATATAAACCACTGTATATTTCCAGTGCACTGTAAACCATATTAAGCTCATCAAATACTAATTCTTTGCTCAGCTATAACGAAAATCTTTTACATGAGGTAAAAGATAAACGGGACATTTCTCATTATGGCTGTAATTCAGAAATACTCATCTACAGGCAGTATAAGAAAAAAAAAGTTAGTCTTTGAGCCTCACCATAAGATTTTTTTCTATTGTGGCCTGTTCCTCAAAGTATGATATTTGTCAAATACTAATTAAAAATGAAAATGTTGTTTTATTATTGCTTGGGTGATACCAATCGGTATATATGAATTAATAATATGAAAAGTAGGGATGGATTAGATGAAGCCCACTCAGTGGAGTCCTTTACTTATCCAGCAAGAGTATATTAAACAGCTGCAATTTCTTCTTTTCACACAATTATGACAACTATTTTCTACTTGTAGGAGCAGCACCAATAGCACACTTATGCTAGATACTGAAGTGTGTTTGTTTGAGAGCATTTTGTTCATTCTAAACTTCTGCCATGCAGAGTTCTCCACTCAAATTATTGCTCATAGCATACTCCAGGACACTCATTCTGGAAACTGAGCACCCAAACAAGTCTATTCCTCAAAATAATTTTCCAGAATATCTGAAGTCCTGACATACCCTTAAAAGGTATTCTGTGTTTGTTAGCTTTCTTTATTACTGGAAAGAGCAGAAATTACATTTCACCCAGAAAAAGGTGTGATTTCATTATTTCAAAAACTTGAACAGTAGTCTACTATGTTCTTGTGCGGGCCTTAATCTCTCTAACATTACAGAACTGCTAAAATTTCTGCATTTTTTTGCTGTCCTCAAAAATAATTTTTAAAAATCTGAAAATAAAAACCAGAAAAATAATCTGAATATAAGACCCCATAATATACAGACTTACATGTTTTACAGCTTTTTAAACCCTTGAAATAAGAACTTTGTTTTTCTGATCAGAATTTAACTCCTGTTGCTTTAAAATTCATCTCTAAAAGTGTATTCCAGATGAGAGTGTTTGACGAGTATCAAGAGTTTTGATTAACCTTGTAGCCAGATGGTGACTCTTGGTATGAGGTTTGGTGTTACTTAGCTGGATTTTAGCTTTTGTTCTTAATCGGTATGGCAAATACTGTATTCTGCCACTACTATATTTTAGCATATTTAATTGCCAAGTTCACAAGAAACCAACCCACTGCTTTTCCCAAACAGATGGTGGTGGAAGTTGGTTGTAAAACTGTAGTGAGACTTGTTTTCCAAAATGCTTGCATAGCTTTATGAAGTCTAATTGCTGTTTGGTATGCATGTGGAATATCAGCTCATGAGCATGTACACAGTTAGAGGCCAAGTATGCAAGGTGTTTAGATCTCTAGCCTGGAACTCTGCAGTGGGAAAACTTTCTGTATTTACAACTCAGCACACATTCGTTTCTGTGGAACTGGGACTACACCTTCAGTTCCTGGGAGACACAAGATCTTAATAAACACTAGTGTTCATTTTGGACATTATTTACCCTTTCATTATATATCTACTCTTTTATTAGTTTTAAATGTGGGCAATTTATAGCTGTACAAGTCAAATAGGCATATAATAAAAACTAATTTTTAAATAATTCTGCTTTAACTTACAAGCTAAATCTATGGGTGCTTCAAAATCAAAAATTATCTAGAACAATGGTATAAAAATGAAGAGTTTACATGAACTCTTTTTGGCAAGTAAAAATTATGAAAAATAACAGTAGGTAACATAAGTCAGAAATGTCCTAATATCTCCCAGCAGCCTTTAAAGTTCAAATCTGGATCTGAACCCAAAGCCCATGCCTTACCAATCATTAATAACTGTAATATTTGAGAATAACTTGTGTTCTAATAAGAAAAGAAATAAAACTAAAAAGTAAGAAAACCACCTCTTGACAACCCACACATAGCACAGAAATACAACAGGGACATAAGTTGGAGCAGCCTGTCTGCCCTGACGTGACCTCAGAGCTCTGTCTTCAGCAAGGGGAGCTCCTGCCCCCCACCCAGTCATGGTCACCCTCGGCCACAGCTGCAGCAGCAGCCACAGCCCATGAACGGTGCTCTGCTGGAAAACAACTGCCAGAAGAAAAGTGCAGTGCCAACAGCCTCCTAAACCTTCCCTTTCCTCAAAGGACCTGGCCCGTATATTTTATAAGAGAAAGCATTAACTACAATTGTTTCACATAAGTACAATCCTAGTCATGCTGAAGCCACACATAAATGCCCGCAGCTTTTGCACCATGCTCAGCACAGTCCTAACTCCAGCAGCAGATAAAATAAACAAGAGCTACAACAGTTTCCAACTAACATGAAATCCTATCAACAACTGAACCATCAAATTGGTAGGTCACTGATACTAATTGGGATCTTTGAATACCGAAAAATATTCATTTGTACAGTGAAATTCCTTACATTGTTACTCAAAGACTAGGATAGAATAAATATAATGCATTAATGAATAATATGAGAGAATGAATAGTATGCATTATTCTGTGGGAAGATAATGATGTGCCGTTAAATAGATCAGCTATTATGCTTCATAGATTTCAATAATGAAGTTAAGGAAGAGCAAACAGGGCAAAAGGAAGGACTGAAAGAAATGTGATGTTGTTATTAAAAATGTGTGCCTAAGGACTTTATGTGTATACTCCCTCACAATTTAATCTGATTTACACAATGTAATAATTTTCAGCTCAGTACTACTTATGGGGAAAAAAACAAGTTTTCATCTTATATAAGCTTTTGTATAAAATCAGCTCCTCAGCTCAAGATAGCTAACAAGTTAGCTGTTAAGAGAGCCTGCATAATTTTATGACACAAAGTAGGGCTTATCACACATTTCACATTTAGACTGCAATGTAAAATTGTATCCAGTCATTGCTGGGTTTGACTGACTGGAAATAAACATAGTGGGAATAAAACGCACATTCTCTTCAAGATGCGAGAAGAAAGAATGTTCTCATTAAAATGATTTGCTGATATGACTTAAAACAATTTATTTAATCTTCACCTTTTTTATGTAAATATCCTTCAACTGAGAATTTAAAAAATATAATTAAAAATAAATTTTGTAAGTATAATGAGATGTTCTGTCATATGGGAAGACAAATTAAAAGTGCAATTCACACTGTTACAGCAGCACTGCCACCACAGAGCTACTAATCTTTTACACAATGCTCACAGTAGAATGTACTCCAGTCGCTGTAGGACACGTGATTATAGGCTCACAGGGAGACTGGGATTTAAATTATTCATCAATGTGGATTTCCTTTTGCAGAAAAATTCATTTGCCACGTAAATAGCAAAACTATTAATTCTTGGCCTTTTGCAAATTAACTGCCTGGTAACAGCATCTGCTATTACAGGCTAGTTTCCCTTGCAGTTACAATAGCAATATTCTTTCAAACTGAAAGCTGTATACAAAATAATGTAGAATATCCTCACAGCCAATTACACATCCAGAATGCATTAGGTCCTGTAAGTACAAACAGCCATGCATAAACCTGTCAAAGACCTGATGAAAGCCAGAATATAGCCATAACCTCTAGGCCCAGAGAAAAAGTCCATCATAGCTATGGCACACCTTTACTTATGAATATCCAGAGGGAATAGGATATCAAAATAATTTGCCTGAAAAAGACTTGCAGTTTTCAAGACTGACAGGTATGGATTTTCAGTGAAGTGGTATGTACTTTCATCCATCTATTAACCAGAGAACAGTATGAGTTCATTATCTACAAAGTCAAATTTCATCAACGTCTAGTATTTATTAAACTTCCATATAAATGGTGCCTGCTTCATTTGGGCAGCAGAAGTTGGCAACATTTGTGACATGATCTATCAGCATTTCAGTGGAGCAATACCAGAAGATGGTTTCTTCTGCATTTGAGGGAACTGTCATAAAACTTTCAACCTATGAGATAGATTTAAATAACTTATTCCTAGCAGCTTCACTAAAGGTATTCACTGGGCACAAAGTTAAACAGATGCCTAAAGTTTGGCCATTATAAAAAAAGGCAGAACAAATTAGTGAAAGGAATGTCTTGGCTCCTTTCTGTGTGCCTAGAATGGTACTTTGGGCTTGTGGCTCAAAAATTGTAGCTGACAAGAAATTATAAAAAATGAAAGGTTTCACAGAAAAACACTTTTGATAGTTTCTTCAAAAAAAGCAAATATCCTTGATTTTAATTCATAATTTAATTCACTGCTTCTGCCTTAGGAATGAAACAGTCAAAAGTGAGAATTAGTATCAAGAAGGAAAGTATCAAACTCAGTGCACTCTGGGTGAAATGCCAATGTTAAAATTAGAAGGAAAAATAATCAAAGACACCACGTAAATAATTAAGTGCAAGAAATGTATATAGGTTGATACTGGGCCAAAACACACCATCTCCAGTTCAAAATGGGAAATGTTTACCTTTGAAGCCAGAAAAGTAAACAAAAATATAACTTCTGCCTAGACTTCAGTTACAAAGAAATCAAAGCTGTTCATAATAAGATACAACATGGAAATTTGTCCAGTTTGTCCATTACATCAGATTTCAGTTTACAGTTCAGAGGACTCATATGACAATATTTTGGTCTTACAGGACAAATTGCATTCTCATTTTAGTCTAGTTCTTTAGGTACCACAGTAACCCTTCAATGGAACTTTAATGGATGTGGACCAATCCTATGTCTGGCCAGTAAATCCAAACATTTCAGTTAGTCTTGACCATTCTCTTCCGGAAGGCCAAAACCACAACATACAAAAAAATTTGGGAGCACAATCCAGTATCCCCAGAAATGCAGTTATATCTAGTCAGCCTCCTCTCCTGCCATCTGAAGGACACTCAGAGAATATGCAGACCAGCCAGGACTCTTGTCTTTTTCTCATGGCTATCAATGGAGGCAACCTGGCACATAATACTGTATTTCCCACAGTAATGATCCCAATACAAATGCTTACAGCTCGAAGAGATCTGCCTACAAGAGATGAAAATGTCATTTGGGACACAAACCAGACACGTCTAGAGGAAGATTTTGCTGACTTACACATTGCTTTTCTTAAATGCTGACTTCTTAATTTTTGCAAATATATTCAGGATAATGAAGGAGGATGTATTTTTCTCAATATGAACATAGTCGATCTTAATCCCTAAACTAGTAAATATTACTGATTCTTCTGTGACAGAATCCATGAGGAGAAAATTGCCACCACCAGCAAGTTCTAGAGACTGACACTCCACCCAGGAGTATACACCTGAACCTAATCCAAGAGGAAAAATGCACTCTAATACTCTTCCTAGTTTTTAGTCGATATAACACTATAATTTAAAAATACATCAGGTTTCATTATCTAGAAGAGGTTTATTTGTTGCTATGAAAATTCTGGCTTTTTCAATAACAGTATTGAATTAATTCACCTTCCGTCTCACTCTGTGACAGAAGCAAAGTGAAATAGCACCCATATGGAAATCCATCCTGGTTCCTAGTTGTTTTACGACAGTTTGTAGCACTGACAGATGCAGATGCAATTTTTATTTCAGTTAGGTTTCAGATGTTAAGCATCTTTTTTCCCCAATGTATATGAATTGAAAAATTGATTCTGAAATTATTATTAGGAAAAAACAATTCACAGAATCATAGAATGGTTTGGGTTGGAAGGGACCTTCAAGACCATCTAGTTTCAAGCCCCTGCCCTGGGCAGGGATACTTTCCATACATCAGTTTTCTCCAAGCCCCATCCAACCTGACCTTGAATACTTATAGGGGCACTAAAAGCACTTCTCTGGACAACCTATTCCATAGTCTCATCACCTTCAGAGTAAAGAATTTCTTCCTAATATCTAATCTAAATCCATTCTCTGTCATTTTAAAGCCATTTGCCCTTGTTCTATCACTATATGCCCTCAAAAAAAAAAAGTGCACACAGTAACAGGACAAAAGGGGTAATTCTAAATAATATTCAGGGAAGTCTTTTTCATATGATCTTCCTTACAAATTTTCTATTCAAATTATTCTAACTATCTGCCCATAGATAAAGACAGCATATTTGACTTGAATTGGAGAGAACACCACATAGTGGTGATGACCTGAAGCACTTCTGCAAGTTTAGATATCCTTCGAGGACAGCTCCAGAATGCCAGTGCTTTGGACATATGTAAGAATAAAAGAAGTAAATACTTTTCTTTAAATAAAATTTGTTTTAAATATAATCTTTCCCTTTTAAATGCCATTTATTTCAAATATGTATTTTGGTCTTCATTCCTTGAATTAAAAAGTAACATAGTGAAAGCCCAGCTGAAGAAGCACTCAGGAATTACCTTTCCTATTGTCTTACTCATATATCTGAAACTTAAAATTCCAATACTTGTGATAGACCTGTACACTGTAGGTAATGGAACAGCCAGCCTAAATACAGCTCCTTTCACTGCAGCTGGATTGTTTGTTACTCCAGTTAGTTCATTTACCAGGAGATTAAGTACCTCAGCATTGCACAAGGAAGACTGAAGGCCAAGTCCCTTGGTGACTTTAAAGAATGTCCAATCACAGAGGAAATTCCTCGCAGATAAAGTACAGCCTATAAACTTTCCAATTTTTCTATTTCATTCCTTTCCTCAAAGGGAGAAGAGGGCTGAGCCTGGATAATAGCATTGTCCTTTCAGCATAATTACCCAGCTTTGTCACTGCTTCACACATAATTCGGTATTAATATTACTATATAAGTAAACAATACATACATGATATCTCTGCAATAGGCAAGAAAGCATTGCCTTGTACGTGTGGTGTTCACTGGCGTAAAATTCCAAATTGCATGCTGAATTAGGAGCCATACTGTACTGTCAGATTTGTTTTTATTAAAATGAATTTGTTTGCTCTTCAGTACAATCAACCATTAAAAATTATTTGCACAATGTGAGAAGTGTTCGTTATTGCAGGGATTCCTATACAGCAAACAGTGTCTAAATACATGAATTGTCACACAGCAGAAGATACTGGACACAAGGCTGCAGTCTGGAAACATCATTACATGTGTGTCCATACTGTAAAACATCCTGTGATGGCTTAACCCCAGCCAGCAGCTCAGCACCACCGAGGTCATTCTCTCCCTCCAGAAGGATGGATAAGAGAATCAGATGGCTAAAAGGGAGAAAACTCATGGGCTGAGATAAAATAAGTTTAATAGGTAAAGAAAAAGCCACACACCCAAGCAAATCAAAACAAGGAACTAATTCAGTACTTCCCTTGGTCAGGCAGGTGTTCAGCCATCTTCAGGCACACAGAACTCCATCATATAATGGTGACTTCGGAGGACAAATGCCATCACTCTGAATGCTCCCCCTGTTCTTTCTTTCCTCCTGTTTTGTTGTTGAACACAACACTGGTCTGAATTCTCCCTTTGGTCAGCTGGGGTCAGCTGTCTGTGCCACTTTTGAGCTTCTTGTGCATCCTCAGCCAACTCACTGACAGAACAGCAGGAGAGGCCCAAAGCCTTGATTCTGTGATAGTGCTGTTCAGCACCACCTAAAACATCCTCATTTTCACAGTGGGGCACAAAGAGAAAACATTTCCAAGGAATAGGGGCACTATATCAGGTGTTCTCTGCCTAAGTGCTGATGACTGCACGGGGAAGGATGCAAAAGGCTGTTTAGAATGAGATTTTCCATGTTCATTTGTGAACTTTGAGACAAGTCAATTTTAGAACTGCTTGGTCTGACCTCTGTCCTACATTTAAAAATCACCAACCCAGGACAGAGTTCAAACAGCATGACTCCTCATACAGCAGCCAGCAGTGCATGGACTCATGGGTCTCATGCTGTACAAAGACCATTGAAATAATAATGAATGCCCTATTTTCCATAATTTGGTTTCACCACTTTCAGAAACTTGCTCTGTGTTTGCCTTTCAAAATATCCTATAGTGATAAATTTTAGAATTTACTTTTCAGTCGTAGGAAGAAGCACATCCATTTATTGCCATAAACTGCTTAAGATGCTTAAGATCCTTAGTTACAGTGCAACAAGAAAGAATGATCATTGTGATTTTCTACATATCTTCACATTTCATTGCAGCTGGCTGGTTTTCAAAGGAAAGAGTCCTAGTTAACATTATCTTTTCTAATAGCACAGGTGCTCCATACCTCTGGTTCATATCCAATTAAATTCCCTGTACCCTTCCTAGTTCTTCTACATCTCTCTGTGATAGAATGAGTTAATCTTGCATATAGTATTCAAAAAAACTGTGCAGCATGTAATTGTATTAGTTTAATGAAGCTCCAGTGTTTGGTCTCAAAGCTTTACCTTTACATTTTCAACACCCACTTCTCTTTTTCAGTCTTTACCGTTGAGGTGACGTTCTGTATGAAATATCTGCTGTGATTACATTATTGCTAAATGATAAAAACAATGGAATTTTTGAGGTTGGTATTCTGTATGTGCAGCTATAACAGTTTGCATGCATCACTTGGTATCTACTGACATTGAGTTTCATTTGCCATTTTATTAGCCAGTAAGCCAGTATTGTACCATTAGAATCTCATCACAGACTGTTTTAAGTACTAGGCATTACTTTGTTTTGTCTGCAAACTTTGTTGCTATAATGCTCATCTGATTTTCTGAATAATTTATGATTCTGTGATATACAAATTTATGAGCATGTTGCACAGCCCAGGCTCAGCACAGACTTCTGCAGGATTTTATTTGTAACTACACTCCATTATAAGAACAAACCATTGATTTCTATCTAGCAATCATTTAATAAAGTGACAGAATGGGTCTTTTTTACAGGAATTTGTTATAATCTCTTTCACAGTTCTAACTAGATTATATCATCTGCATCATCTTTAGCCAATATTTACTGACACATTCAAAGAACTGCATTTTTGTATTCATGACATCCCTCTAGTTTCTAAGCCATATTAGAGCTTACTGCATCTATCTATCTATCTATCTATCTATCTATCTATGCATCCACCAATTTTACTCTTTATAATAATGTCTATCAAATTGTTTGATGCAAACTTCAAATTTACTGGTATGTAATTCTCGTCCTGAGAATCCCCATTTTAAACACTAGTATCATATTTTCCACCTCCTACTTATTCAAAATTGTAGGTTGCTTATTAGTATTACCAGGCCATCAGCTTTATATTTAAGTTCCTTAGACCATTTGGATGAAAACTATCAGATTATGGTGAACTGTTACTATTAATTTTATTGACTTGTTAAAAAAAAGTCTTTTATTGACACTTTAATTTGAGAAACTTCCTCAGATATGGTATCCATAAACAATGACTCTGAAGAAGGTATTTTCCTAGCTGTGCT
This sequence comes from Rhabdornis inornatus, assembly GCA_013397075.1. Taxonomy (NCBI): domain Eukaryota; kingdom Metazoa; phylum Chordata; class Aves; order Passeriformes; family Rhabdornithidae; genus Rhabdornis; species Rhabdornis inornatus. The sequence goes on from VWZS01001467.1 coordinate 112,459, forward strand.
AGCCTTCTCTGCATAATACATAAATGCACACAACTAATCAGATTTTCTGCAAAATGGCCTTATTACATTCAATGGCTTTGATTATCTCCCTGTTTTCAGCATTGCTTCCAAATTTCGCATTTCTGTTGGGGGTGTGGGGAGGTGTCTGTTAATTGTAGGTTTCCCTCAGCAGGTTGTCACTCAAAATGTTTTTGTATCATTTCACTGCAATTTTACATTTGAGCTGCCAAGTTTATATTTATTCCTCATTTAAATGTTATTCTGTGAGTTCTGACAGTTTCTCTCTGATTCTTATTTAATATGTTTTCAGTATATTGAACGTATTTTATAATTAGCCCTTAAGTTTATAATTTATTTAAATGTATCAAATTTACCTGCAAGCATTTTTATCCATATTGTTGCTTCCTTCAATTACTTTCTTTAGGCTTCATTTTTCTCACAATCCACCTTTTTAGTGTTAAAACGTACACTGGAGCTTTTTAGGTTTCTTTTGTAAAACATATCTGGAGGCAATGGAAATATCTAAACATTATTGTGTTTTCTGCTCTAGTCTCTGGTTATTCATCTGGGGAATTTTCATTTACTAAATCTCTCAGTAAAGGAATTACAGGTATCTATGTGAAATTGTAAAATAGAAACTTGACAACAAGCAATGAATAGGATACTTTTCATCCAGTATTTATTCAGACTATGAAATTCATCATCAGATTTAGGCTAGGTGTTCAATAAGACAGTACAATAAACATTTCCCTATTTTGGCATTCCATGGCAACCTCCATAAAAATCTGTGATTTATCTTGACAGATACCATATATGACTTATTACTCCCAGCAATCTCCAGTGTGTCTTAGCGTGTCATTTCTATTTACTTTCCACTCTACCAATGCATGTCTCCCTTATCTTCTCTCCATATTACTCTAGAGACGCCTTTTATACCAATAAAATTAAAAGCTAGCCATTTGCATTTCTAAATTTGGGTTTTAAACTTGAAATGCTGAGATGCAGCTGGACATGGAAGACATACACAGGGAGTTATATGGAATATCATTGTATTGATGGTAATCAAGTTAAGTGCAGGATTATTTAACAGTTACTCCAAAAGCAAGAAACAAACATTAACTAGGAAAATGTCTTTACTTAAAAGATACTATGTCATATTAATTCCATGTGTGGATCTTCTCATTCTAAAACAAGAAAGACTTATTATAAAACAGTTCATTTCCAAAAGTGTGTGTACACATATATAACATTAATCAGAACACTTTACTGCAAAAAACTTTTCAGAAATCTCTCATCAACTACATTGTTCATTTTCTTAAGTCATATTCAATGACAGTTCGTCTTTTCTCTAAAAATTTTTACAAAATAAACACCATGTTGTTCACTTCATATGGCTCTCTACCGACTCTAAAATGGACTGCTGTGTACTTTCAAAAAATTAAGCCTGACTTCTCTTCCCAATTCAAATTCTGCAATAATAATTTATTTTTAATCTTCCCATTGAATGGAAATCTCAAATGCTAATTGCAAAGGTAAGTGTGAAGCAGTCAAACTGAAACTAATCATATACAACAGTAAAATGGAAGGCAAATAAAATGGAAGGGCAGATGTGGCACTTAGGGAAGTGGTTTAGTGGAGGACTTGGTAGTGCTGGGTTAATGTTAGGCTTGAAGATTTTAGAGGTCTTTTCTAACCTAAACAATCCATCATTTCAAACCGTCTTCCAAAAGTTGAGTAAAATATAAAATTATACATGCACTTTATTGGCTTTCAGTTCCTAGTATGTGATATTATAATGTCATACTTGTGCAGACATATAAGACAGACAGACAGGCCTATAACTTTTCTTCGGTGCTGAAATTCTAGTCTACTATGAGTTGACAAGTGAACATGAAATCACAAGAAAGTATTTCATCTTGTTTTTCTCCATAGGAACAAGGCAGAACAAAAGGAGAAGCAGGATGTCAGAACAAACATTCATATAACTCAATACAAAATTTATATGACTCAGTATAAAATAAAGCATATAGTGACAATGCCATTATAAACTCTGCTTTGCCCATAGAATATTCCAACACAGAGCTGATCAAATGCCTCTTTTTCAGGTTGAAGTACACTGGCATAGAAAGTCACTCTTCATTTAAAGAAGCCATTACACACCTTTCAGGAGTCACATCCTCTTTATCTTTTCTAATTCTATTATATATATGATATGGTTTTTGGGACTAGTACCCTAGAAGTGTGCCAGTTCTCAAAGATGAAGACAGGTCAGAGATTTTTACAGTGTCATAATGATGTTGCCTGGTTTGTTCTCTATACTTTTCCAGCACTTCTTTCCATTTTATTTGCCTCTTTTGCACACTGTTGTATCAGTGGCTATTTCTAAGCACTGAGCTGACTTTATCATAGAAATAAATACTATAATTCCAAGATCTCTACCTTGAGTGGAAATTCATTCAGAGCCCATCATAGCATCACTATAAACACTGAATTTCATCTGGCACTTTCTCACACCATCCCCCTGTATTTTGAAATCTTTTGCAAATCTCGTCAGTTACTTTCTGTTTTTACTTCACTGAATAGATTAGTATCAGCACACTTTGTCACCTCCCTATTCACCTCTTTTTCTAGATCATTTATGAACATGTTGAACAGATAGGGGTAGCAGAGTTTCTTCTGGACTCCACCAATTTTTTCCTGTAGCTGTGGAATGGGATGTTAACCCCTTAGGTGCGGCGGAAGTAAGATGCACAGCTACATGGTCATCTCTCATGACAGGAAAGAGAGAGACAAGTTTATTCAGAAACACACTGGTTTTTATAACATGACTCACAACTCCGGGAGCAGAAAAAGATGATTGGTTCAGAGAGAAGACACGTCATTCCCAGGACCTGGTCACACACACAACCGGTGTTCTATCTTGTTATTAATTCCTCTCTATTTTGACCAAGTTATCATCCTGGGAGAGATTTTCCCTGGCCCTCAGCTGGACCAGCTTATCGGCTGGGAACAGAGCTGAGAAGCTCCGGTCTGGAATATTTTTCAGGCTGTAATTTCTTGCTTTCTCAATATGTGTGTCCCACATTTTCCTACTGAAAAACAAAAAAAGAATATTTTTCCTAACATTTAACTATTTATTAGTCTAAGAGAAGAATTTCCCTCATATCTCATTGCAGTTTAATTTGTCACTAGTTTTGATGAACAATCTTCTAGAAACCTCTCTTCAGAATGCAAGTGAAAAATAATTAGCAAATATTTTCTGTTATTTTGATGAAAACAGATTATTTCTAATTTTCTGATTTTTCACCAAATTAATTTTCCATAAAAATACATATCTTGTTGACTAAATATGTTTTTAATAACTTCCATTTCTGCTTTCTTTTTGTTTGCCACCTCAGAATGATTTTCTATTACAGTTCTGTGCCTCGTGGCACAATGGTCTTCATTTGGCAAGGACCTTAGCTGTTAACGTTATGTAAGTGGTTCTATTCAATTTAGAGCTTCAAAAAGTAATTGCCAAGCAGATACCAAACATGGATGATCTGTGAATGGTATACTTCTTTGTGCTTTTACTTTTCAGATAAGCAGCTGAAGAAGGCTACAAACTGTAGTGCTACTTTTCATTAACAAGATATCAATATGATTTGTAAAATGAGATGCAAAGATTTCTCTGTTTCAGTCACTGAAGCACCACAAAAGAAAGATCACTTGGAAGTTCAACTTTATATCTCTGCTTGGTCACAGCCCTTATAATCCTAATCAATAAGCAAATTCAGCTCAGTTAGCTTGCTCTATTGCACTCTTCACGATGAGGCAAATATCTAACTTCAGCAATTCCTACAAGATAGTTCCTACACAGTAAATGCAGGAGTTTTAGCAATAGAAGTTATTCTGTAGTGCTTGAACAACTACGGGGCAAACTACCCTTGTCACTCAGTCCAGGCAGTCTTTCTAACTAAAAAGGGAATCTAGAAGAATTGCTCTGTTTAACAACATCAGTGCCCAAGCTTTGTTTTGCTTTCCTAGGGTTGTGCCTTCTTTGCTGCTTTCAGATCACAGAAGCTATGCATTGTCCAAAATATAAACCAAACACTTCAAACCAGCAATTACCTTAATTGTTCCATTTTCTCAATACAAAAATGAAATATGCACCTCAGGGTACTTTTGTTCAGAAAGAAAAGGTAGTAACTCACATGAGCAACATCCAAAATTATGTAGACATTGGAGACTGAGGGTGTACACTCAAAAAATGAAGGGGGGAAATATTTTTGGTGACATGGAACAGAACAGAGAAGAGACTTGTTTCCTTTCTGTTTCTCTTGTTTTCCACAAGAACTGCAGCAAAGTAAGCTAGAATTCCCACTATCTGGCCCATTTTAGGAAAGAAAGAGAAAAACAAGGAATGAAAATAGAAGAACTCCTCAAATACCCAGGTGAGACTACACTGAAGCACAGAGAGGCAAGCGTGGTGGGACAAGGAAGCAAAAGGAGGTAATGTAGCAAGGAAAATTCAGAAAGCTTTGTCATAGATTGAAGGAAACTGTATGACTATATTTCAATGTTCTGCTTTGTTCCAGTACTGCTTTCAGGTCCTGCACTGCTGAACGCAGGTAAATTTCTAAAACTAGTCAGTAACCTGTGCAGACCTCTCCAAGCAACATGCCCAAGCATAAGCAACAACTCAACTTAAATGCATTTTAGATATTCAGTTTTTCCAGGAGCAGTCAAGCATGGAAGATATGACAGCACCTTGCTGTTAGCTGAAAGTCTTCAGCCCTGTACATTCAATTCTGCCTCTGAGTGTCTGACTGCTAATTTCAAAATTTTTAGTATATATTTGTTGTTTAAATTGTAACTCTCTTGTCACATTTTTTTCTTCCTATTTTAAGGCAGTACATTTTCATAGGTTTCTAAGGTGATAAAGAATTTTCATTTTTACTTTTGGTTTTAATTTGAATTTAAAGAATAAAAATCTAGTAAAACTTTCATAAAGTCTGTTAAAAGTGCCATAAAAAGTCCCCAGGAAGGAAAATAAAATCCCCCATAAAATAATTTTCATTTAAAATTATTTAAAGATATGTGAAATCTCTCTTGATTATTTTCATTTAATATTTATGAGTAAAATAAGAAAATTATACAAAATATTCTAAAAATAAGCGGAATTTCAAGTAGGAAGATGATTTCTTATGCCAAACTGTGCAACATGGCATGATCATCTTTGGTTCTTTCTCAACCCCTGCAAAGGGTAAAGAGAATTGTAGGAATACAGCCAAGTGTCAACTATGCCATCTCCCATTCTATCATTATGCTGTAGCTTAAATATTTCACTGAAAATTGAACATTTTCAAAAAATCATAGCATCCTTTATGTTGGAAAAGACATTTAAGATCACGGAGTCCAGCCACAGAATGGACAAATCCCAATACGCATGGTGAGTGAATTATTGTATTGGGTTTAAAAACTAAGTAGGTATAATTAATTTTTTCTGTAAAAAGAAAGGTAATGTGATGATTCTCATCTACTTGCGGATCAGTATAGTGGAATGGTGAAAAGGACTAATGAGACACTTCCTTTCCTGAAAAAGTATTCAAATGAAAAGCAAGATTTAAAATGTTATATTTAAATATGTTTGCATCATACAAATTTGAATAGGTGATTTAGGGGGAAAATCCTTTAGGCTTTAAATCATCACATTGTGTATAACAGCAGAAGAAACTTTGAATTCCCCTTTATGAAGAAAAAAATTATTTTGAGCTTTCCTTAAGAATTTTGTGAGTTTCTTTTGCCCTAAAGCCCAAATACTTAACACAGCTTTATATCTATCAAATTACAAAATATTTTATTCAATTGATTTAAAAATGTAATTTTAAAAATAGTAATGATTTTCACTGTTCATGTTGTCGTAACCCTGCCCTGCAGACTCTATTTTATTTATGACCTAGTCTTCACTGTATTAATATTCAGAATAAAAGTGATAGTCTAATAAAGGAAAGAAAATAAAGATTTGGCTTTGTAGCACATTGCAATCATATTTGGGTGACATCAAGGAATGGCATCTAGTGATTACACAAGACAACTGCAACTATTTACTTGTATTATAATTTTATTATATAGTCCAGGAAACACTCATGAACTCATTCATTATTTTTTCAATAATCAGAAATATAAATAAAATAGATTTTACTTAATTTTTTAAATAATCTTACTTTTTTTTTCAAAAAATAATACAAAATATGTCTGATGAGATATCCCTGGAGACTGTAATTTTGGATCAGTATCTCATTGGCCACTTGTAAATCTTGGAAAGTCTCCAAATACAATTTTTCAAACTGCAGTAAGGCTTTCTCTGAAATCTGTTTGCTTTCAGCAAACATCAGACAGCCATAATTCCAAGAAATATGGTTCAGTATTGTTCAGTTTCTTTGTCAAGAGTCAGCATCATTTCCCTTAGAGTCTCCAAAGCGTACAGTCGCCCCGAATGCAGGTAATAGGTGAAGGACTCTTCCTCAATCAACTGTGTAACAATAAAGCCACTCATTAAGATAGTGAAAGATCAACTGTGTCTCCGTGTCTCCCAGGATAGCAGCACTAATCACACAACTTCAATATCCACAAAGCAGAGAACTGAATTCCTTAACAAACAAAACAAAACAAAACAAAACAAAACAAAACAAAACAAAAAAACAAAAAACAAAAAACAAAAAAA